>WBNH01010977.1:78440-157236 GCA_013401255.1 Urocolius indicus
GTCTGTTTCTTGTAGAATAAACTTTCCTACTTTCCTCTCTAAGTCAAGTACTGGAGTTTGTTTCACCCGGCACCGTAATTGGCAGTGAGCTCTCCCTGTCCTTGTCTTAATCCACAACAACCTTGCTTATCTTTTTACTCCCATTTCGCTGGGGCCTCCACCATCCTAATGAGGGTGGGGGTGAATGGGGGCACCGAGCGAGGGACTGTCGTGGTGCTGCTGTGCTAGGTGGGCCAAACCAAGACAGAGAGTTTTTTAATATATCTAGGAATGGTGACTCCATCACCTCCCTGGGCAGCCCACTCCAATACTTGATAACCCTTGTGGTGAAAAAGTTCTTTCTAATGTCCAATCTAAACATCTCATGGCAAAACTTGAGCCCATTTCCTCTTGTCTTATTATTAATTAATGAACAGAAGAGATAGACCCACACCTCACTACAAACTCTTTTAAGGTAGTTTTAGAGAGTGATCATGTCTCTTCTCAGCCTTCTTTTCTCTAGTCCAAACATCCCCAGCTCCCTCAGCTGCTCCTCAACAGAATTTTCCTCCAAACTCTTCACCAGCACTTTAATGTCCTTCTTTTAGTGTGAGGCTCAGAACGGAACATGGTATTCAGGGTGTGGTCTCACCAGCACCAAGTACAAGGAGACAATCACTTCCTTGTCCCTGCTGGTCACAATATTTCTGAGACAGGTCAGGATACCGTTGGCCTTCTTGTCCACCTGGGCACACTGCTGGCTCATGTTCAAATGGCTGTCAGTCAACAACCACGGATCCCTTTCCAAAGACAACTCTCAAGCCACTTTGCCCCAGGCTTGTAGCATTTGGCAGCGTTGCTGTGGTCCAGTTGCAAGACCTGGTACTTGGCCTTGTTGAACCTCATGCAGTAGGCCTCAGCCCATCTATCCAACCTATCCAGGTTCCTCTGAAGAGCCTCCCTGTCCTCAAGCAGATCTACACACGTACCCAGCTTGGTGTCATCTGCAAATTTACTGAGGGTGCACTGTATCCCATCATCCAGATCATTGATAAATATGTTAAACATAATAGGCCTCAACGTCAAGCCCTGGGGAACACCACCAGTGACCAGTCAACAACTGGATTCGACTCCATTCACTACAACTCTCTGGGCCTGGCCATCCAGCCAGTTTTCCACCCGTCTCAGAGTAAGTCCATTGAAGCCATGGGCAATCAGTTTCTCCAGGAAGATGCTGTGTGAGTCTGTGTCAAAGGATATACTAAAGTCCATGAAGACCACATCCACAGCCTTTCCCTGATCCCCTAAGTGGGTCATCTTGTCATAGAAGAGGATTAGATTGGTCAAATAGGACCTGCCCTTCATAAAGCCATATTGAGGACACTTGAACCCTTGGTTATTCTCTATGTGCCTCACAATGGCTCTTAGAATAATCCGTTCCATAGCCTTCCCCAGCACTGAGGTCTGGCTAACAGGCCTGTAAGTTCCCAGGATCCTCCGTCCATCCATTCTTGCAGATGAGTGTCACATTTGCCAACCTCCAGACCTCCGAGACATCCCTGGTGAGCCAGGACTGCTAGTAGATGATGAAGAGTGGCTTGGTGACCACTTCCATGAGCTCCTTCAGCACCCTCAGGTGGATTCAATCTGGCCCCATCAACAAGTTTGTGTCAAGAGAGAGCAGCACTATTTCCCTTGCACTAAAGCAGCTTCATTCTGTCCCCCATTCCTGCCTTCTGACTCTCGGTGGATGAGTGCCCAGAGAAGAGCTGGTTTTCCTATTGAAGATTGAGGTAAAGAAGGCATTATGTACCTCAGCCTTTTCCTCATCCTAATCCAAACTCACTAGGTTTCTTCTTTCATCCATTAAAGGGATGTCCCTTAGGCTTCCTTTTATTGCTGATATATTTATGGAAACTTTCCTTATTGTTTTTTTACAGCATTAGCCAGATTAAGTTCTAGTTGAGATAACCTCAAGTTCAGTTGACCTCACCACAGCCTTGTAGTTCTCCTGAGTTGCCTGACCTTTCTTCCAAAGATCAGAAATAATCTTCTTTCTCCTGAGTTCTAGCTGTGTGACCAGATCTAGGTGGACTTGCTTCTGCAAGGGAGTTGGACTAGATGATATCTAAAGGTCCTTTCCAACTCTACCATTCTATGATTCTGTGATTACATGAGAAGGTGCCTGTTCAGTCAGTGTGGTCTTCTGCCCCACTGGCTCATTTTTTTGCACTTGGGAACAGTGTGATCCTGCACCTTTTAGATTTCCTTCTTGAAGAATGTCCAACTTTGCTGAACTCCTTTGCCCTTCAGTATTGCCTACCAAGAGACACTGGCTACCGACTTCCTAAACAGGTCAAAGTTGCCCTCCAGAAATCTAAGGTGGTGATTCTGATGACTACTCTTCTTGCTTCTCTGAGGATTGAGAATTCAATCATTTCATGATCACTATGCCCTAGGTGACCTCCAATCATCACATCGCCAACAAGACCTACCTTGATTGCAAACACTAGGTCCAGCAAGGCACGTTCCCTCGTTAGCCCTCTCACCAGCTCTGTGAGGAAGTTATGTTCCACACACTCCAGAAACATCCTGCACTATCTCCTCTCTGCTGTGTTGCATCTGAGGTTTTCAATGGATCCTGAAATTAACTAGAACATTGATTTCATGTTGCTGTGAGAAGATAAGAACCAGACCGGGCTGCATAAAATAAGGCATGAGCTGCATTTGTGCTCTACCCAGCATGTTTAAGGCCTCAGATGGATTAGTAGCTGTCACAGTTAAGAAAGATTTAGTTACTGAAAGCATTATGGAGAGCAATTAGAATGGTTGGGGCTGTAGAGAGTACATCTGAATTAACTGAAGTGTTCAACTTGTGAAAGAGAAGATGGATGTGGTGGGGAGAAACAAGAGGCAGAATGCACCACATACAAAAAGGTGATGAAAGGATGAACAATATAATTTTTCTCCCTCTACTTATGGCACAGATCCTTTCCGTGTATGTATTTCTGACAATCGATAGTCATGGGATATTTAATTGTGAAATTATCATAGCAATCTCAGTGGTTCTTATAAAGAATATGATATCTAGGGGTATAAACATGAGGTTTCATTCTGTCTGTATTAGAAAACACTGTGATTCAGGCCTAAATAATAAAATCCTTTCTTAGTCATAGAATGGCCAGAGAAAAACATTTTTCTCTGGTTTTTTAATGGTTTTTGTTTTCTTGTTATAGGATAGAAACATTAAATTTGTATGTGTTTAACCTGTGACATTGATCCTGATATCAATAGCAAATCAGCTGCAAAGGATTAGCTTGAAACTATCACACTCACATTTACCAACTTTAAAAGGAAAATAGTGCATCTTCTATGCCAGTTTTCTTTATAAATGAGCCCAGATATATGGCCAGAAAAATGGCTCAGCCAGTAACTTCTCTGGCTGAACAGTCATGGCTCAGCATAAGAAAGCACTGAAGTAAATTTAAACCTGGGATTGAGAGTGAAGATTTCTCTTGCTTCCATAATAATCCTAAATGTCTCTGAATTTTTGAATTAAAGTATTCGAATCAAATTGATGTGGGTAAACATTAGATTATTCTTCAAGAATGAAGCAATGTAGAACTATCCACAATGTTTTGTGTTGTGAGTAGTTTCATATAAAATAATGATTAAAATGTCAATAAATAAACTTTAGTCTTCTGGATCAATGTAGGTTAAAGGAAAGTACATTTTCCAATAGAAAACACTGCTATGCAAAACCATGTACCACAGCTGTGGGAATTCATAGGAGTCCTGTGTTAAAATTCTTAGAGACAGTTAAAACATTGTTACACACTGTTAACATAACAGGGAGATGTGCTTCAGAGGAAGAAGGTTTGCAGCAGTGTAATCCATTTTTCAAGGGAATTCAGTTCATTTGTGCTGTGCTGCTGCTGTTTCCACTTCCAATGACTAGCCATTTACCAGGTTCAACCACATGTGACAGAAATTTGGAATTCCTAGTGCCCAGCCTTGTGAAGCCTGCATTGCTGCTCTAGCAGCACAGAGACCGTATGTCATCCTTGGCTCTAGCCTCACTACCTTAGGGCCTGCTTCTTGCACTAGGATGCAAAATGAATGTAAATACAGGCTATGGAAAAGAGCTAGAGTCAGTATTTTACCAAGCAATCTGGGGACACAAAGCTGCAGGGAATCAGGTTTCATCTGTGCTGTTGCTGCTTGTAGAGCAGTTTGTTTTCAGGGATCAGTCAGTGTGCCACAGAGGTCACATATAGTGCTTTTTTAATTTAATTTTATTTTTTTTTTACCTTTTAATGTGGGAAATCTTCATCTTCCCTTTCTGGACATTTTGGTTTGTATGCAAAACAAGAAAACAGAAACAGATCTGTATAACAAACTGGCTGACGCACATCTGTGATTCGGCTTGAAGGCTGAGGCAGCTATTTATTCTAGCATTGTCTGGAGCCAAACAAATGGGACTAATTCTCCTTCCCGTCTTGGCCAAGCCCAGTTCACCGAGCTTGGTGCCCAAGTGCTCCTGAGGGAGACAGTATCATCTTCCCCTGGGTCACAGAGAGTCCTTGACAGTGGCATGGTGTGGTCCTGAGGGTGTTACAACCCTTCCTGTCATTGTGCTGGTTCTGTGGGAGAAAAAAAACAGACATCCAAATATCGTTGCTCTCTGCATTTTCCTATCTCTGACATCTTTGATGAGGAGTAATTAATTAGGCAAAGAGAGCATGTTATACAGATGAGTGATTCCAGATGAACAAAATATATACGAACGTATCTCCACTAAGTTTTAATCTGCATTATTAGAGGTTGGAGTGACCTGAGCATCTTGCTAAGCTCACATTTGAGCCTTGATCTGAACTCCTGTTGTACATATCGTGAGAAACAGACCAACTTTAATGGCACTTCCCTTCAATGGAGCAGAAGTCTGAATGCTGTCCCCTGATAATCAATTGATCTGGTTTTAATTTGCTATGAGCACATCCACCATTTTTCTGAGGCTGTTTTGCATCCTACAGGGACCATTCCCAACCCCCACCTCCAAAACTGATGTTGCAACAGGAATAATGCTTAGAACAGTTGTAGTCCTTTTTTTTAACTTTTTTCTTTTTTTTTTTTTTTTTTTTTCTTCCCACCATCCTTTTAATAAACATTCTGTGAACTGCTTTTCCTTTTCCAATTTCACTGTCTATACTTCCAGGCTACCCAAAGGGACCCTTCCTCTTAGGGCTGTTTGACATCCTTTGAAAGTTGGCAGTAAACTAAGCTTGATTTTTTCTTTAAAGATTCACATTTTTTGAAAGGAAATAAATCCACTGCTCTCAACAATAGTTCAAAACCATTCCATAATGAGCCAAAGATGTAAATCGTGTTCAGTGGGACTGCTATCAGAGCAAAACTGAACTCATTCTGTTCTACCTAGCCCAAACTCACTAACTCTAAGGTAAAGGACTCCTTTACTCCAAGTGATTTGATTTTGCAGGTGAACTTGGAGATCACTTCATCCCTCAAGCATATATTTAAAACACAGAGAGATACCTAGAGATGTAACATGTTTTGTATTTAATTTGGTTTTAAATAATTGTCTTCAATGGGAGCAAATATGTTCATCTGAGGTTACCTCTTTTTCGTTGTGCAGCTTTCACTGTTAGGGTCTGGCTATCACTGCTAAGACATCGCTATTTGATCAATAAGCTGTCACAATACTGTGTCCTCATGAAGACATTGTGCAGATTGTACACTTGAAGACTACATATTTATAAAATATTTGAAACTGATTAAATAATTTTAAGTGGAACACAATGGAAAAGATAACATGAAATGTGTTTGGTAACCAGATCAAAGTTTTTGGTTTACACCAAAAAGTCAGCATGGGAACTAATACCGCTAGAATGAAGCAAAGAGGTGGAAAATATTGTGAGAAGATTAACTGTGATCATGATACACCATGAGATGATTTTCTAACCTCTTCATTTTCCATGATCTTTCTATTTTTTTTTTTCTTGATATGGCTATATGAAGGCAATCTATTTTAATCTAAGTCCTTAGCAGAAGATTATTTTAAATGAATTGACAAAGTCTGTTAGCTCTGTGTTGGTTGATTAAATACATCAGAGAGACCTTGTCAAAATTAGTTCTATACAGATGTGTAACAGAATGAAATATAGCCGCAACTTGGCTGGCACTATGTGTGTGTATATATACACATGAATATATATTCATCTGCAAACCTAATACACAAGTGTGAATTCTCTTTCCTACACACACAGAAACACAGACACAAACAAAATGAAAATCCTTGATTTTTGTCTTTCCAACTGCATCTGCTGTGAGAGCTATTAACTATATCACACTTAAGTACGTACTTAGAAAAGTTATTTAGTGAGGTGGATATAATCTTTTTTCTTGAGTTACAACCCACTTTTAATAATTTACATCCTGGGTTTCCCAGAATTTCAGTGGACAATAAAGAGACTTCTGTAGCTTATGGGCCTTTGCCTGTATTCTGCTGATGTTGTTTCACAAACAATTGAACTGCTTTTCAAAGAGAGCACAAAAAGTCTTTTCTAACAGAAAATGACAAGCAGCTGAAACCTGAGTTTGTACCAGCCTTCCAATAACAAAATAATCTGTATCACAAATAGAACGATACTAAAGAACCACTCAAATTCTTACCTCATGTGGTAGTGAGTCACTGCATATATGCTTTCAACATGCATCCTTTCTCTAAAGCTACCCATTTTATCCACACATATTTTGCAAGTGTCTTGAATATGCATGGCTGAGAGGGATCTCAAGAGACCTACTGAAGACATCCTTTTGCATGGAAGATGGTCAGTTATATTGGGACCACCTGTAAAAGTGTTTATCTTAAAGTCCTCTAGTGAAAGACTTTCTCCAACTAGCTTTTTCCACTACTACTCTATTATTAAAAACTGCTTGAAAACAGATCTTTTTTAACAGATCAAATCAAACTGAATTCTTTTCCTACCCCCAGTGGGGGATGAAGAACAATTGAATGCCATCATCTCAGTGTTGGGATTTCTTCTTTTTACTCTTCATTTTCCTAACCTAAATAGTCCAAATATTACAAACTACTCATCTTATCCTGAGGGAAGTCCTTGGAAAGTGAACCAGATTTTCTTTCTTAGTCATTGTCCATTGTTGGCATGGTGTGTGTTAAGCCTGAAGCTGTTTTTACAATAAAAAAAAAAATTAAAAGAGCAACGACTTATTTTCAGGATTATCTTGCAGAACTAGTTTCATCACACATTGACGTAAAACAAACACATATTTTCACAGCATGTGAGTATCCCTCTTTAGTTATTTCATCACAGTGAACTTTCGTGTGATCAGATGGACTCTTTATATCCCATTTCTTTCCACCAAGAGTATCATGAGTGAATTTCATTAGTCACATAAAACATTCTCCTAACTTTAAACAAGCTAGTTTAATCAATGAAATGAGCTGTTCAATTATCTCAGAGCTTCAATAGTCTGTGGAGTCCTCACCTTCTCATGAACATACCAAGAAACCTCTACCGAGTGATGTTACTGTGCTAAGTCGTTACTGTAATTTTTTGCCCATTTTTGTGCAATTTCAATTATTGAAATCTGAAAGAGAATATTTCAGGAGATAAATATCCTTACAAGTCTAACATGTGTGACTTTCTTTCTACCTAATACCATACATAGAAATAGAACACCATACATAGAAATAAAAATTCAGCCTGACAAAAATCAGTGGCAAATAAGCTATGAGAGATATCATCTTAAAAAGAAATTAAGATTATATTTTACTCCATGTGATATGGAGGAAAATCTCATGCCAATATCTATAGTATTGGCTTAGGGTTTTAGTGAATGTAGAAGTGTATCAGGTAACATGGGCCAAAAGCCACATAACCCTGATGCTCCTTCTAGAATGACAGAATGACAGAATCTTAAGAGTTGGAAGGCACTTTGAAAGATCATCCAATCCAACTCCCTGCCAGAGCAGGACCATCTAGAATATGTCACATAGGAACTCATCCAGGTGGGTTCTGAATGCCTCCAGAGAAGGAGACTCAACAACCCATCTGGACTGCCTGTTCCAGTGCTCCATCACCCTCACAGTGAAATTTTTCTTTGTGTTTCTTTGGAACTTCTTATGTTACACCTTATACCCATTGCCCCTTGTCCTTATCATTGGACATCACTGAGAACAGCCTGGCTTTGTCCTCCAGATACCCACCCTTTACATATTTGTAAACATTAATGTGGTCATCTCTCAGTCTCCTTCTCCAGGCTAAAGAGCCCCACCTCCCTCAGTCTTTCATCATAAGGTAGATGTTCCACTCCCTTCATCTTTGTGCCCCTGCGCTGAACTAGCAGCTCCCTGTCCTTGAACTGAGAGAAGAAACATGTTTATTGCTGTATTTGAATTAAAATCAGACTTTCCCTGTTGTATTGCAGAGTCCTCGAAACCAGACTCGCATCTTGGCACAAGACAATGCATGCCTGGTGTCCCTTGCTGGAGAGCAAAGATTGGAGGGTCTGGGCACCAAGGAGTAATGAGGTGTACGTAGAGGTCCCATGGCTGTCACTGGTGGTCTGTACTCCTCCAGTCTCTTCCCTGCTGCAGTCTCACCTGAGTTCGAAAGCAGTGGGAAGACTAGAGAATAAAACAGTAATAGGATCACTTAAATGTGTTAATTTCACATCATTTTGACATATCCTTTCTTTCTCTGCTAGAACTTTGCATAAAGTCAGTTCTTCTCAAGTGATCCATATAAATGCTGAACAAATCTGAAAAAAATGAACTATATTAAAAAGGAAAAATGGTTGTATTAATTTTTTTCCCTTTAGGACATCCAAAACCAACTATCAACTATTACTAACATTAGCTTTGGGTTAGCACAGCGTGTTGAAACAATTTGCATCTGTGGGAGACTGGCTGTATACTGCCTATCTTGCTAATCCCTAGGTATGACTTTATCCAACAAAATATCTCATCTTCCTCTGCAGAAGAGACATTATAGATAATACTTTAAATCAAGAATTTCCAATATTTAAAAATACTTTTATGATGCGTCTTCTGAGGTTGCAGTTGGAATAAGAAACTTGCACTTGGAGCCAAACAGCTGCTAGAAATAGTCCAAATGTGTTTAATCTGAAAGATATAACAAGTTTCAAATTTTAATATAAAGTTGTAATATGTGCAAGACTTAGAAATCCCACCTTGTTTGAATCAGGAAATTCAGACTACAAGATTGACAGTTTCACATTGGTTTCGTTAACCTTTTGAAAATGTATCTGCTTTTGAGTAATATGTGTAATTGCCAGTCACTGTCCTTTTAGCTCGTAATTTATCAACATAGATATGAACATAACTATAATGCACCTATTAGCTGATCTATTTCTATAAATATTTTTGCTGTGTGTAAACGAAATTATTTTTTATTCTAAACATTGTTTTCTATTTGTAAAGCATGAAATAAACAAATAGTTTTATTTGTATCAACCTCCATAATAGTATCTATGCCATGCTTGCCAAAAGCACCATTAAAGACGTATGTGTTTTGATTCTGTAGTTCCGATGACAGAATGTGTAGCAGTTCTAAAAGATACAGTTAAACTGATTACTGAAAATAAAACTAAAGAAACAGAGCTACTTGCAAAAAGCATTCTTGAAAGTCTATCTACAGTTTTTAAAGGTAAAGTTTCAAGATTGAGCTAAAAACAACTCTTAAGTCCTATTTGCAGTTAGATAGCACCCACAGCTTTCTAATTTGTATGTGAAGAAGCACACACACACTGAAACAGGGACCAGACTGAACTCCACTCATCCTTCAGAGCACAAAACCAGGATGCATGAGGGATTGTATTGGCAATTGTGTACTCTCTTGATTCCCTCAATAACATGTAAGAGCTACAAATGATATTTATCTTGAAACAACTTTATTCTTGCAGCAGTGCATGGTGTGATTCATGAATGGAAATGAGAAGAAAGAAACATTTGCTCTTTTTTTCCAGTAGCAGTCTCACTACTTACCCAACCCAACAACATGGCGGGGGGAGAGACATTTGTATTTTTCATTTATAAAGTAATTTACCAAGCAAGCTGATAGAATCTACTGACTAAATATTGATTTGATTTACACCAAAAATTTCCGTGTGTTTAGTAAAATTCTTCAAAAGTCTAGGGGAACTTTTGGAAAGCTGAGATGGAATAAACAGGATTTGACTTCATGAACAAGGGGAATCACTGTGGGTAAAAAAAGAGTGCACTGTTGTGACTTCAGTGAATTATAAATAAGAATCAAAACCACTGCTTTGGTTTGAAAGCAACCCTGGTAATATCACAGAAGTTAAAACCAAAATCACAAGTAATCTGCTTCAGAAGATGTGCCTCATTTCTTTACAATTTAATGACTAAAATTAACATTCTCATTACTAGCTATGGCATATGAATCAACAAATTTGTACATATTCTAAGAGAATTGCTCAGACCATAGAGCTGGAAATGTATATTTTTTTTGCTCAGTTTATGTCTCGTGTTAATAAGTTTGCAAAACAGATGCTCATCAAGGGAAGAGAAGCTGACACAACCAGTCAACAAAGGATCTGCTAAAATTAGTCCTACATTGCAAAATGTCATCTTGAAAAATATTGTGATAAAGTAAATAAACCAACACAGTAAATGTATGGAAATATCAGAAGTTCATGAGAATGAAGAACTTATATTCCATTGAATCAAATAACATTGAGGTATCTGGCTTCCTTATCTTTGCACTCTTTTATTTCTAATATTAGATATAAGGAGAGTTTCCCTGTGATGGTAGGTATGCATCACTACTCTCATCAGGAAACTGCAGTTATTCATAAACCTGAGAGGATAACTTTCTTAACAAGGTACAATTTTTACAAACTACACCACTAATGAACATACAGTTAGGCATTGAAGAGAGTAATTTATGATTAGAGGAGTGTTTTGTGCCCTGGAGGATAAATAGTGGACTTCAGGCTGGCTCTCAGAGAGGTTCATCTAAATAAACACTCTTATAATTTAACCATTTTTCAGAACAGAGCAACACAATTTGTATTTACAAAGTAAAGACAAGGTGTGTACATGTAACCACTAAGGAAAACCTAGTTGAAGTTTATTATTTGTAGCTTGATAAAAGATAAAATCCGTATTTCTCTCCCATGTTAGTGAGAAAGAACATGTGCATCCTGCTCTCCACTGCTCAGTGAAGTGGAAACGCTGAGAGAATTGTTCCCTATCACCCTCCATGGAAGAATGGGGTGGCAGCTATGTGATCTGCACCATGTTTTCCAAATGTCCGAAAATAAAGATAAGATGTAGTCAGTATGTACAAGGAAGAGGAAAAGAGATGCCTGGTTACTCCAGAGCATTGTCTTGGCTTGCTCAATCTACTGTCTGAACTGTTCTTACCAAAAATTACTGTATGTACTTCTTAAAGGAAGAGTTGAGTAAATTCAGATTTTATGAAAACAACAGTTATTTCAAATTATCTTGTTTGGAAAAGCCAACTTTATTTTTTTATTTTATTGCTTTGAGACAATGTAATAGTGGGTCACGTGACACCTGATTACATTTGATAACCCAAAATTACTGTTTAAATGGATTATTATAGAAAAATGTCTTGATACAACATCCAGTCCAAGATATCTCAGGAGAAAGTGAGATTGTTTAGTAAAATACCAGTGGGAACTACATCCTTCTAATAAGAATCTTTTTCTTCAGAACTTTTTTTTTTTCCATGGAAAAATACATGACAGTTGCAATTAAATTGCTAATTTCTATAGATGCTCTCCACCTCATTTCAATTGTTATAATATTGAGAGATCTTTCTACAGCAGAAAATTAAAAGTCTTTGCTCCAATTCAGACTTATTTCTTTCTCTTTCTGATTTCTCTTCCAGAAACTAAATTTTAAAATTATCTCTTTATGACTTATCAGGTATAAAACAGTAAACACTTCTTGACTGGATGTGCCAGCCAGGGATTCTACTCTGAGAAGCATTTCCAGTGCAACAGTTTAAAAGCAGCTGATGAACTCTCGACACAACTTAGGACAGGAGAAGCCTTCCTAGGTTCTAGCTGTTCATAACAACTGAAGTGACAAGGTAACAGCCAAAATTGCTGAGGTACAGGAAGATCCCACTTGTACTCCAGTATCTGGTGCTCACCTCTTCACCACCTTCAACAAGGTAGATTATGATAAACATGGTTTTTCCCACACCCTCTAAGGCACAGAGCAGCTGTTTTTGCTGCTAGTCTGTTCCAGTGGTAAAAGGTATGGGCTGTGATGATTTCAGCTCCCTTTCATTGATCATGTTGGACACTGGTGTGGTTCATGAGATTAAATATCCTCAGGCATAGCACTATGTCTCAAAGATGCAAGGCAAAGAATAAGGCCAAGAGCAGCTTCATCTTCTTCACATTTTTTTCTGTGTATCCAGCTGATGCCAAAGGCCATTTGAAAATGTGACCTCATTGAAGAGCTTTAGTCTGGTCTGAAATCACTACAGCTTTTTCATTTTCACAAGAGACGGTGAAACTTCTCAGCAATGTCTTCTGTGAAATCAAGACAGTGTGGAGTAATAGAAAAACGCAAACAAGTCTCTTCTAACTTTTGCTACCCTCCCTATTACTGGCTGGCCTCAATTAAAATTTGTATATTACACAAGCAAAGCTATCTTACAAAAGCAACACTGCCAAGATTTTTAATATGAGCAAAACAATGTATTTTTTTCTTTGTCTTATGCTTGGAAATAGTTGAGTCATATTGGTTAAATTCTCACAAAAACATTTTGCTGGAGGCAGATATGCAGATGAAAAAGTTTATTGCAGAAGTTTTGTACTTTACAAAAGTGATAAGTGACAGGAAAAAAAGGTTTTGTAAAGTAAACACCAGGTGCTGTGGGCTCCCAGGTATCAAGGAGTCACTTGTACTATGATAGCAAGAAAACAAAATGTTATTTAACTATGAAGATGTAAGGGAATAGATATAGATTTTTTTTTCATGTGTCTCTTTTACAGGAGGGATGTAGACATCCTTAACCTGGGACTAGCACCTTGAAAGACCACTTGAATCTGAAAGACAATTTGATGTGGTTCATGAGAACTCTCAGAAGATTAAACCTAAATTCATAGTTTCTCTCTGAGATTTTACACCTGGATCATTATGTGGCCATCATCTCATCTTCAGCTGATGTACCTTTGCTGTGTGGTATCCTTTGCCTGTTCAGTGCATGTCTCAACAGATGGGTTTTAGCCAGTTTCATAGAGGAAACCATTGAAAATCGGCCACAGAGACACTCTGACACAGCTGAGGTAAGCTTCCAGTTGGAGTCAGCAGTCTAGAAGTGTCTTCCCCAAGATAATTTGCTGTCTATAGCCAGATTTCTCTATGAACTATTCATTTGGCTTTTGAATAAAATTACTATTTATTACCAACTTCTACTTTCCAGAGAATATTCTAGGAAAATAACTTTTTACCAGGGATATTTTCAAAACCTAGTTGTTTTAAACAGACAAAAGGACTAAACAATGATGGCAGGCAAGAGAGATCCTGAAATATCACAACCTTTTTTCCACTCACCAAGTCAACATTAAGATCGCTATTACAGACCACTGAAAAGTAAGGGAAGACTCAACCTTAAAATGTGGATACTCTGCCTCTGTATCTCTGCCAATCCTTACAGATGTTTGCCTAATCTCTCCCTAAAGGCTGGTGACAGTGATGTTTCTCCCTCTATAGAGTGTGCAGGCTCTATATTCCTGTGCTTAACTGTTTTTAGGATTAGACAGGGTTTCTTTGTGCTTGAGTTTTCATAGCAGTGAAAGCTCCTGAAGAGGAGGATGGAGGACTGTTATCCCTTTCTAAAAGTCTTTTCTGCACCTAAAAGGATATATGCGCCAGATCTCAGGCTTGTCCTCAATAGCCTAAGCACCAAATTTTATTCATCTTGTTCTCAAAACTCATGTTTTCTGTACTTTTGAGTATCTAACTGCTCTCATCTGCACTTCTTTCACACACACAAAGCTAGTTCAGCACCCCAAATGGAATATGATGCTGAGGCCCTGCAACTGCTAAGTAGAGCAGAAGAATTGTTTTCTATCTGGTGGGCTGTATTCCTCCAGCTGGGAGTTTGTATTTTCTTTGCAGACTCATGATGATGCCTGTACTTCATAATAATCTTTAGATACTTTCCTTCAGTGTTGCTGCTTAGGCTGTTCCTGTCCCCATGCAGTTGACATTTCTTGTCTGCATATGGTACCCTGCACTTCTGTGTTTTATCACAGATATTTTAGTTTCTTAGTGTCTACTCCAATGCTGTGGTGATAACTGTCAGTTTGTGTCACTGCATCCGTAATAAACCTGCTATCTGTTCTCTTGCCCATCCATCAGTAGGAATACTCAACAGGACTGGATCTTTTACAACTGACCACATGTCACTGCTAATGAGCAGATGTTTCTAGTAGACCTTTTTAGGGAATAATGATAACAAGAAGACAGAAAGAGCTTTGGCTTTCTCAGCATCGTTTGGCAGTAGCTTTCCTCTCTCCTGATAAATACCTGTGACTTATCCTTCTTGATTTTAACTGTGCATGCTTATTTATATTTGTTCTTACCAATTTGTCCTAGTTTCCCCTTCATGCACGTTTCTTGTTTTTGTGCTTGCCCTTGGTGGAAAGCTCTTCTGCTCTTACATCCTTCTTGTGTAATGGGGGCTTTAGTTCTGCTCCCATGTCTTCGACAGACTAATAACTCTTCATAACTTCTTTATTGCCTTGCACTCATTTGTCCACCCTTAGTCTCTGGGCTTTAAAAACTATTGTTTCTTGGCGGCCATTGCTTTTCTTTTGCTATTCCTGTTTCTTTTTATTTTCCTAAAATTAATATTTTATTATTTTTTTACTCAGTCATATCCCAGTCATAGTCTACTTGTTTGTTAGTATAGAATCCAGAAAAGTCTCCCAATCAGCTAGTGTTTTGCCATCTATGACAAAATGCTCTCAAGTACTCTTTGGATAGTTCATGTTTTACCTTTTTTTTTGTCTTTATTTTTTTTCCCAGGTGTTTTATATTACATTTAACACCTATCTGACAGTGCAGCAAAGAAAGTATCAGGGTTACTAGAAGAAATTTCTGTTACATTTGGTAGCCAGGATTTATAGTAGAAATTGGCATAAATTTTTACAAACAGTGTCACAAAGTCAGGCAAATAGTCTGAAAGTATCAATGTTCTTTAATCAAGTATTGCAGAATAATACTGGACAGAGTAATAAAAATTCAAAAGGAGTGAGGGGAAATGAGGTCAAACACATTGATTTTGATAACAATTCATAGTCAACACCTTTCAGAATAAGCTTTCTGACCTCCTAAAATACCGAACATGGGAAAAGGAAAACCAAGTGATAACTTTGCATATGCACACTGGGTGGTTACAGGGAAATTCTGAAGTGAGGACATGAATTTGCCTGCTGTCACGTGCTTGCTATTAAATCATGGTGTATCAGAGGGCTAAAAATAGAAAAGAAAGTAATTTTGCAGTGCTTTTTCAGTAGGTCATGTGTTTGTTTTTGTATGCTGATTGATACAACATTCTGATAGTCAGTGATGTGTGACAGCTGTTAGTATCTAGTCTTACGGCTGATTGTGTTGAAGTGGCACCACAGGGTTCAGTTCATATCACCTCTACACCTCAAATACTTTGCTTTAAAGGTTTAAGCCCATAAAACCTAATTATAGAGAGGAATGATAATTTTAATTAACAATAAATTTTCTGAAAAAAGGCTAAATTTGTAGGGAGGGAATAGGAAGTAGTACTTTTAAAATATCTATTAAAATTTGGAAAAAATAGATTCATTGAGATATTAGTTATTCCTTTTGAACAATTGCTTTAATGCGAATATAGAAAGCATTGAGCAGTAATCATAACCACAGGGTTTTCGTTAGCAGTAACTGCATTGTACACAGTTAACTAAATTTATGTGTGCATCCATCTCCTAAGTTGCCTGATTTTTTTAAAAAATATTTTAAACTCTAAATATTCCTTTAAAATTTTTTTTAGAATACTTTAACCTAGGGAGAATAGTTATCATATAAAAATAATTCTAAAGTTACTGACACATACTCAGCCTTCACTCTAGCTTTTCAAAGCATTTTGTGAGAGTGGGAAGAAATAAAGTGTAATTAATAAATTAAGTGTGGGACACTTTTAAAGTATTTAAAGAGGAAGTGAGAGTCTGAAAGGGAGAACCTGACCTCTCATGTTCCAAGAGCCAGCCTACAGACTTTCCAGTGCTTTACTTATTCTAACTCACATTGGGCAAGAAGATACCATCTGCTCAGAAAACTATATGCTCAATCCAGAAGAGCCTGACTCAGCTTTAGCAAATGTCTTTAACTACATTCTCAGTTAATTTGTATCTCAGTTGTATTTATTTATTGCTTTGCACTTTAATATAGCAAAGGGCTAGAATTGTTTTTAAAGGTGATTAGGCCTTAAATATATGTGTTAACAGTTGTCTGATGATGTGATAAATCATGGAAAAATAGCCATCTGACATGAATTTTAAATTAAATTATACAAAACACAGTATAAGACACTGGGAAAGTATTTGCTCATAGCTGCTCAGTTACATTTAAATATTTGTGCATATGCATCTTTTTGAGTGGAATCTGTCAGCAATGTCAACAGCAGTTTTCCATATCAGTGCAGAAATACAATATTTTTTATGAGAAGTTCATATGAAGAATAAGTAAGTTAATTTAAAGGTGATTTTTAGAAGTGTTTAACAGCAACCAGCTACACAGTGTTTGCAAGTAACTCCTTTTCCTTACTAAGGCTAACTGAGGCTACTACTAAATCTTTCATGATTTTTTATGCACATTAATAGTCTCATGAGTTAAGAACTGTAATTACAATTAAAGATAGGGACCTGAGAAAGAGTGGTTCAGTACTGCTTTTATACTGTTTTGATGTTTTGCAATATCTGGTATTCTGCTGGAAAGGTCCCAGGTCCTGGAAACATCATTAAAAGGATTTTAAGTAAGAACATCATCACACTATGTGATGCAAAAGAAAAAAGAGAAACCAAAACACAACCTCAAAAAAGCCCAGAAGACAAATGGCAATCAATCTTTTCTCCTCATTTCCTGACTTTTTTTTTCAGGGGAAGACGAAAACATGCTAATGAGTTTTGAATGCTTTGCTGAGGCATCTCTTGTAGTTGAGAAAAAGATCAATAATGAATCCAGCTTTTTCAAGTTTTTTTCTTCAAGTTTCTTGAGGCCCTGAAAAACATGTTTTACAATCCTAATTTATAATGAAATCACAACATCATATAGTAATTTATGTTGACAGGGACCAACTGTCTGCTCAAAGTAAGGCCAGCTTCAAAGTTAGGTGAGGTTATTTTAGAGCCTTGTCTAGATTATTATTAAGTATTGTCAAAGATGGAGATCAAATGGCTTCCTGGACAATCCGCACATGCCTAGATATCTTTCCTTAGAGGTCTGCAAGACCTGCCTGGATGTGGTCATATGTGACCTGATCTAGGTGAACCTGCTTCTGCACGGGGGTTGGACTAGATGATCTCTAAAGGTCTCTTCCAACACCTACCATTCTATGATTCAATGATTCTGTGATCTTTTCTGTAAAAATGGTTTTGATTTTCCATGTTGCAAGGTGTAACTATGTGCCTTCCCTGTGTCCCTCTTTGAAGAATGTCTCAGTCATCCTTGTGACCACCCATGCAGTAGCTGAAGATAACACTGAGGTCTCACCTTGGCCTTCTACTCTTTGGTCAAAGGAAGCACAGCTCCCTTGGTGTCTCTTGACATTATGTCATTCCAGAGTAGTGGTTCTTCACTGGGGCTGTTGTGATGTTGTTGCCTCTCTTGCATTGGGGGTTTGAACTAGACAGTGCTGTGCAGAGGATGCAAAGCTGGGCCATTGATAATAGTCATGTCTACCAATTTACTAACAATACACTTGCTAATATAATCTTTCATTCAATTTTTCTTCTAGAGACCACTAGTTAAGGGTGGGAGTTTACAGTGCAAAATTCAGATCAGGTTCTTTAAAGCTTCCAAATATCTGTGTTTGGAACTAATACGTTGTTTGCAGAGTTATGTTTTCTACATAAACTCCAAACAAAATCTTACTCTCTTCAATTGAACTGACAACAACAACAACAAAAATGGCCTCTACAAGGTTAAGTTTTACAGCTTAACTTCTGTGCTCATGAACGTCCCTTGGTGGACATTGACAAGAAGTATTCAGGTAGACTGAAACTATTTGAGCTGAAACAGATGCTGATTTATCCAACTGTATTCATACAGAAATATTTAAAAATCAACACAACTGATTCCCCAGTTCACATAAAATAGGATTAAATCATCTATGACAGTTAAAAGCCATACAAAGTTTTTCTTTGAATTGTAATCTCTCTGCCAACACGGATAATTTTGTTCATCTATTTTAATGAAGATTTTATCACTAACACTGTAGTCTACGAATGGGGAAACTAATCCTATTTAGAAATACACTCAG
Source organism: Urocolius indicus (assembly GCA_013401255.1). Lineage (NCBI taxonomy): Eukaryota > Metazoa > Chordata > Aves > Coliiformes > Coliidae > Urocolius > Urocolius indicus. Next base: position 97,007 of record WBNH01010977.1, read on the forward strand.
GAAGAAAAAAAAGGTGTCTGGGCAAGATAAGATTACCTGGTCCTTTGCTGTTCTCTGGATTTTTTACATTGGAAATATAGAAATGAAGCTTATAGATATCAACATAATAGTTGAGATGAAATTATTGTTATTCCATTAAACATCCATTAAGCTGAATCAAAATGTGTCCTTTCCTGTAGTTATGTCTTCATCTTGCATTTCTTTTTAGGTCTTCAATTTCTTGGTAGGTCTTACTATCAGAAGCACCAAAACAGTGGCAGAAAGATATTTTCTTATATTTCTGATTTAGTCAAAGCAGGAAATACTGAAAACGTGACAAGAGGCTCAAGTGTCTCCTGAAATTTCCAAATTGACTGACCAAAGAGCTGAGATGATTATGCAACCTGAACCACTAAATGGAGCATGTTTATCACTCATTGTTATTAACTAATCACACTCTTGTTAAAAAATCAGACTTACTTCTTTGACACAACTACAGACTTTAAATGGTGCTTGTTATGGCAATTGTATCTCCATGATTATCAAATTGTTTTTGACTTGCTTACCTTGTCTATTTGTCATTCATTACTTGAGCTGAGTGAATTGTTTCTGGACTTACACTGGAACAGTTTGCTCTTCTTGGATGAATGACTGAAATTTCAAGACTTCTGAACAACAATTTGACTTACAATATATGTTATCAGATCAACAGAGACTCGTCCTAAGATTAATCAAAGTTCTTCAATATATTAATACTTTAATTGTGACTTCCTCATAAAACACAGGTAAGTAAGTAGGCTTTGATCAGAGTCCTGCCAGCTCTAGTATTCTAGAGAGTCTTTGGAGGTTTCATTTTTCTTGGTGCTTGTATTGAGTTTACATGGCAAGGCCCTGGTTGCAGTGTGGCTGTATGGCTGGGGCTGTGAGAAGAAAATGGGGCTGTACCCTTCTTGGACACAGCTAGTTCCAGCCAGCTCCAAGAGGGACTTACTGTTGTTTGAGCCCATGAATAATGCTGCTCACAGCTCTGTGATAACATATTTAAGAAATGAGTTAAAAAACTCCCCTGTATGTGAGAAAATGTAAGAGAAACAACTATGCAGATACCAGGGCCAGTAAGAGGGAGGGCAGGAGGTGCCTCTGGCATGAAGTAGAAATTCCCCTGCAGTCCCTGCATGGTTGTGAGAGTTGTCTCTCTGCAGCCCAAAGAGGACCTTATGCTGGAGCAGGTAGATGTGCCCTGAAGGAATTTGCAACCCATCGAGAGACCATGCAGATGCAGGATACTGTCGGGAGCTGTGGCCCATGGACAGGAGCCCACACAGGAGCAGGGATTCTAGTAGGTTCTCTCTGGGGGATCCATGCTAGAACAATCTATTTCTGAAGGACTACACCCGATAGAAAGAACCTGTGCTAGAGCAACTCGTGAATATCTGCAAGCCCATAGAAAGGATCCATGTTGGAGAGGTTCATGCAGGACTTTATTCTGTGGGAGGGACTCCATGCTGGAGCAGGAGAAGTGTGTGAATAGGAGGAGGCAGCAGAGACAAAGTGTTATGGACTGAACACAAACCCCTTTCCTCATCCCCTTGTGCTGCTCAGGGAATGAAGGAGGAGACAGGGATGAAGTTGAGCCTGTTAAAAATGGTGGATTGTAAGTAGAAGGTGGTTTTAGTTTGATTTTATTTCTTAGTGGTTTACTCAGTTCTTAATCAGCAATAAATTAAAGTAATCTTCCTCAAGTTTGTTCGGCCTGTAATAGTAACTGATGAGTAATCTCCTTGTCCCTATCTCAGCCCACAAGCTTTCCATCCTATTTTCTCTTCCTGTCATGTTGAGGAGTGTGAAGGAAAGAGTGGCTGGGCAAGCACATGATATCCAGCTAATGTCAATTCGTCACAACACTCTTTCTCTAGTCTTATAATTCACACTGACTTATTAAGACCAGCAAAATCATAACAGAAAAAAACCCCTGGAACTACAAACCCACAATAATTTGTTCACAACTTTCACACACCAATTGAGGTACAGCCAAATATACAAATACCTGAACTGCATGGATGCAAACCAGTACACCAGAGACCTAATATTTAGTTCTATACTGGCAATGAAAATGTATCTAGCTTGATGTTGGTTGTTTGCTGGATTCTCTGTTTGCTTTGTTAACAGGAGGCTATGGGTATAGCTGGTACAGCCCAAGCAATTTTCCTGGCACCATCAAGACTAGAATTTATCTCTCCTGCTCTGAACTGTAAAGCCCATAAAATAGAAACTAACTTACAATATCACCTCTGCAGCTCAACAGAAATAATTTGTACCCCTGTTTTAGCTATCATGGAGAAATGTTATTGGAACACTTCCCTCTGTGGGAGCAAGATTTAAAAGTCTGTGTGCCTGTCTGGATGGTATGTTTTGATGTTTGCCAGATGCTTTGAAATAATCCTTACTCCTGGCCAGGTTAGGGTAAAAGCAAGTAAAAGCATTTTATTTACAAAATCCAAACACAGCCAATGTGGTTGCAGAAGTTATGAGCAAGGATGACTTAAAAGTAAACTGTCCATGTATCTACCTCTCCAGGGCTTTCCTTGCTGTCTGGCAACAGCTAGCAAAATGTTGCCAAACATGTGGCACACATTATGATCTTTAAATTCTAAACTTCCAGTCAGCAAAGAAAACTACATTTTTGAGAGAGGCCAGGATATTTCTACACAGTCTTTTCATGGATTAATCAAGGATTCATTCAGATTGATACCCTTTGATCTTCTAAACTCTTTCTTGTGCAAGTAAAAACACACTCCTCTTAACTGAGATGTATTTGCCATACTTACACCAAGATTCTTATCTGTCCTTCTGCTTAATTAAAGAATTAGTAAAGCATCTGGCTTATAATCCATCAATTTATCTTCACTGTTAAGAAATATCCACAGCATTTCACACATCTTTCTTCCTGCAGAACAACCACAATCAAGTGCTCTTATCTGTGATGGGACCTGTCGGTAATCAGTAACTGTAGGATGATAATTCCAGATGCCTGACCCTCCAGGATCTTTTCTGTGCCTACTGCAGGTTGATCTGGTTTCACCATGATTGCTACTTTGTCTATCTGTTCTAATTTAGGCAGTTCTTTCTTGGAGTTGAGCATTCTTGGAGAAAATAACTACCATCCACAGTACCAGAAGCAGCTCAGCAACCTAGTAGAACTGGTCACACAGCTCAGAAAGTGAGGCCTTGGTCAAGGAAACTGGTGAATAATTCATTAAGATGAGGCAATAATATCTAGAGACAGGCAGTAGCTGGATAAATCTAGTGTTCCACATCACCATTACCAGTGGTGTGGCAACATCATGGGGATGTTCAGTATCATAATCCACTTAGGAGTGCTGCAGTACATAAAGTGCAAGCACAAGAAGTCTATCAAGTTTTTACTATAGTGTCCCAAAATCATGATGTAAGGAATACAAATAATAAAACAAATATCCCTTGTCATTTATGGATGTGTTTTTTTGTTACGGAAAGGACTAGTTAATGAAGTAGAATTATTGTGAGGTTTTAGTGTCTTCATTACTCAATCATTTGCACTCCAACAATCCTTATGAAATAGTATAGAGTTCAGTTTTGCAGACTATGTAATTCAGAGACCTGATGCAAACTGGTGCCTTTCATAATGTCCCTCCTGCCAGCATTTAAAAGACAGTGGCTCATCTTACGAATCATTTAAAGTGTCTTAAATAAACAGAGATTTCTAGTAAAAAAATGGAAATGGGAAAGTTCAAGCAGCTGCCTAGGCTTTTCCAAAAGAAAGAATACATTTTTTATGTGTTTTCACATGTAGGATGGCACCTCCTGGAAATCTCAGGAGATGTAACAGCAGAAAAATGATACATGATATCCTCCTGCTAACTTTCTTATAAAGTAACTGTTACATTATCACAATTTAGAGTCAAAATATGACTGAGAAGTGAACTTGAATGAACCTAAAAATTCTGTTTGTTTGGTTTGGATGGTTTTTTGCTTTTCTTTCTTTTAAAAATATACCTAACTATAAATGGCTGTGCCTTCATGCACTGAGTTCATCATTTTGAACAACAAGAGGTGTTTAAACTGTGATTTATGTCACAAGTTAAAAAATCTATCTCACTTCAAATCTGAATTTTCAGCTTTGGAACACCTTCCCCACTGTACTGCAGTTGGATACAGTAAGTGCTCAACTTTTGAGCAGGAACATCTCCTTATCTCACCCTACCATGTGCTAGTCCAATCAGGAAGTCAGACCAGCCTCTGCTGATCTGTCATCCAACATAGAGATGATGAATATACCTGATTCTGGTCTCATATATTTTGCTGATTTTTGGTTCTTCAGTACGTCTGTCTGTAGTGTTAAAACTCTGGACAACTTTTAATCTAGTTATTCAAAACATGACCTAAGAATGCAAAGATGTTGACTATGAAACTTTCTCCCTCACTTCTCTGACAATGCATATCAGCTCATTTTTCATTTGCATTACACTGGCATATAAATACACAGAGGGTGACCAGGGAAACTGTGACTTTAGTGTCTTTGTGGATACCACAGGAATTGCCTGCTGATATATACATGCTGCTTTCTGGCCAATGTCTGTAAGCCAATAATGTCTGAGCATGAATGTAAATATAAGATAATCTGTATAACCAAGAGTGGAAGACGTGTTTTACATACATTCAGTCAAAAAGTCCTCAGAAATATAATGTTTGTTCTTTCAGTTCTTTGTGAAACAGTGTTTTGTGAAATGAGGGTTTGGTATCACCCTGAGCATATCAGATGATAGATGCAAAAATGGATTGGCTTCACATGCAGTCCCCGATTGCTGCACATTTTACATGTTTGAAAATTGAAAATATGCTTGAGAACACAGCAGCACACCCATGTAGACATTGACCAAGTCTCTTACCACATGATGCTATGCTAGTTTTGAGCTACGTTCTCAGGTGCTTTGCTCTTTTCTCTGCAGTCAAGCTTATTTTCATTTACTAGATTTAGTCTTACTTAGTTAACAGTGGAAAAACAAGGGAAGAAACTTCTTTTTTCTAGTCATATCAAATGAATATAGAGGGTCAAATTATCAGCAAGGAAAAGATCAGCAANTGAGTTAAAAAACTCCCCTGTATGTGAGAAAATGTAAGAGAAACAACTATGCAGATACCAGGGCCAGTAAGAGGGAGGGCAGGAGGTGCCTCTGGCATGAAGTAGAAATTCCCCTGCAGTCCCTGCATGGTTGTGAGAGTTGTCTCTCTGCAGCCCAAAGAGGACCTTATGCTGGAGCAGGTAGATGTGCCCTGAAGGNAGACAATTAAGCTAAGAGTTTGATCCAATACACCTAATAGAAACTTGGTCATGGGAAGTGGATAATGTTAATACTGCTTAATGGGAGGAAATTAATATTTTGAATAATATTTTCTCCCAAGAAAAAGGACTTATTTTATTAGATCAATTGAATTATTTGGAAAGAAGTTAACTTAAGAATATATTATAATTCAGTTCCAATCGATCAGATTTCGGAGTATGTCAGTCTGTGTTTCTATATGGCTTTCACACACCCTAGCCTATATGTTTTAATAAATGCAATGTACATTTTTTCAGGTTAGCTGAGTTTTAGTCATCAATCTCTCTTCTCCCTCATCTATGTGAAGCGGCTGTTATCTAGACACACAGAGAAACCATCATTTTCCAGCATAAGTCTGGGATGGGATTGGTCATGTAACTTCAGCATATCAGCAGTATGTCTTCTGTGCCCCTGTGCCATGACATTTTGCAGCTTCATGGATTCATCTCACATTGTCTGCATCACCTTGGCTGCATTCCCAGTACCAACCCAACCAGCAGCTGGTGGAGGAATGCCCTGTCCTGCTTGCACCAAAAGAAGAGTAAGATATGAAGGTGTGAGGCAGCATCTCCATTTCTTTCACACACTTTTTCATAGCTGTCTCAGCCCAACCTACTTCATTTTCTACCTTGGGATATAAGTACAGCCACCATGAGACCAGGTCTAACCTTACTTTCCTCTTTCTAGTTCTAACAAAGAGTTAAGTTGAAAGATTAAATATGTTTAGTGTATTAAAAGGAAAAGTTTCAGAATTTTTGAACTGTCATCCACCTTCCAGAGAAAGGTTTCACAAAACAACATGATGAAGTGTGAAAAGCAAAATTTTGAGAAGTAATATATTTGAACTTTGTGTTCTATGGAAATTTAAGAAGCTGAAGATCTTGTAATGGTTAAAGGTGAAATGACTGTTTCTAGTTTTCATCTATCAGTGTTTTTATCTATTCAATCTGCAAAAAAACCTATGATCCTCATGCCTTTCTCAAAGTGTAATGGAGCTCAGCAAGAAAAACAGGATTTATACACACTTTTACAAGGACAAACAGGAATATCAATACATGGTAGACTGCAGAGAGCAATATACTAATCTGAAAATGTTATGGTATGGAGAACTAGAGTTTATGATATTATTCAGCTCAGGAGACACCTTGGAGAACAAACAAGATCCTATATTAGAGACATTAAAATATAACAATGAACAATTTAAGCCTTCATCCTTATAGTATAAACATCTAAAAATATTTATCAAGCTGCTGGTCTTTCCATAGTTAAAAATATCAAAAATATAACCTGTGTTCTTTGGGTGGGATTTGCCATAATACATAAATATTTTAAGAAGGGGAACATAGACTCTCAAGAAGATGGGAAATTTGCTTTTAAAAGGTGGAGTTCATTTTGAAATTTTATTTTAAATCCATTTTAGATAGAATCTGATTTTCATGTTGACTTTCTATTGTCTGTATTTATTCCCATGAGAGAGAAAGAGAAATCTTTTTGACTTCATCAGAACTATCACAAAAAATAAGTGACAATCAAGCTAAAGAAAATTAAATCACACATGCATATGCATTCACACACACATCCTCCCCTTTTATGACATGAATGGTCAACCTGAGGGGCTCTTTACTGAATCACAGAATCACAGAAACGCAGAATGATAGGGGTTGGAAGGACCTCTACAGATCACCCAGTCCAATCCCACTGCTAAAGCAATGTTACCAAGATCAAGTGACACAGGAATGCATCCAGGCAGGTTTTGAAAACCTCCAGAGAAGGAGACTCTACATCCTCCCTGGGCAGCCTGTGCCAGGGCTCCCTCATCTTCACAAGAAAGAAAAAAAGAAAGAAGCTTATCCTCAAGTTCAAGTGGAACTTCTCGTATTCCAGTGGGTGTCTACTACTCATTGTCCTGGCAATAGGTGCTAAAGAAAAAAGTCTCACCTCATCCTCTCAAAATTTTCTCTTTAGATATTTATAAGCATTGCTAAGATCACCCACCAGTCTTCTCCAGGTTAAATAGCCCCAGATCCTGCAGCCTTTCCTTATAAGAAAGATGTTCCAATTCCCTGATCATCTTGGCAGCCCTGGTAGCTCTCTGGAAATTCCCTGTCTGTCTTGAGCTGGGGAGCCCAGACCTGGATGCAGTACTCCAGATGAGGCCTCATCAGAGCAGAGTAGAGGGGGAGCAGAACCTCCCTCGACCTGTTGGACACACTGTTCTTGATGCATCCCAGGAGGCCATTGGCCTTCTTGGCCATGACGGCACATTGCTGGCTCATGTTTAGTTTACTGTCAACCAGGACTCCCAGGTCTTTCTCTACAGAGCAGGATTGTTAAGTCTTTTCCTACCTGACAGTAGTTAGCCTAAATGAGTTCAGTTAGATCAATTTAAATATGTTACATATTGAAGTCAGATTCTATGGCCTTCTGAACCCTTAGGACACTCAACTTCATTGTCTTTTCTTTACCCTGTGAGAAACTCTAAAGAATTTTTTAGGAATTTTACTGTGACCTGTCATGCCTTAGTTGAAATATGAAAAATATCAGACACTGTATTGGAGTGGTTAAACAGTAAAAAACAAAGGATTGTGCATGGTCCAACCAAAAGTCAGGTTTCCTGTCAAATTGCTCAATTGTATTCTCTTTAGTCTATCATGACATCATCATTCAGCAGTTCCCTTGTCATCATACAGTCTTGGAAGACAGACAAAACCTGAATTTATATTGTAAAAATACCCAAGCCCAGTAAAAGGAAGATTTGTGCTTGTTTGGGGGAAAAAACAAAACCAAAACAAACATGTTTCAGAACAACTTTATGTGTTGCAAAGGCACATAAGCCCGCCTGGATCCAATTCTCATTTTCTTTTCTGCTGCTGGAGAATTCCAAATGATATGAAGTTTTTCCTATATAACGTCTTAGCTATGGAAGGAAAGGAATATATCATGCACGGGCAGAAATGTAGTAAAGTCAATGAGCCTCTGTGTGGGTGTACGATACATGACAGCCCAGAGAACCATATTTGAGGGACTGTTTGGGGAGTATGTTGCAACAGGGCCAGATGTCTTGGGGATGAGGTTGTGCTGGATGTTTCCTGCCTTTGATCACTGCAAATTGTTAGTGGCTGCCAAGTCTGAACAAAGAGATAAAGCTGATCGAGACCAAAACCTCAGAGGCCAGCTGCAATCAAAAACCAGAATCATGAGAATTTGGGGAATTCTCAAACTTTTTTTTTTCTACTTTTTGCCTAGTAGGAACTAGGCAAATAAAACTCTCAGCTAGTGTGACAGCAGAAGATGGCTAAAAGAAAGAGAATGCAAATTAAAAAATTGGCTAGAGGAGCTGGGCCACAGAGCTTTCTGGCAAAAATTATCTAGGCATGAAATCTAAGGTATATCTCCCACAGTAGAAAGCACTTGAAAGCTAAGAGCATAGGCTGGTGATGATGGTGAGCTTTGAATGATATTTGAAGACATGGTAGAGGTGAAAATTCCACAAAATGCCTATAAGACTTACAGCATCTGTTGATGTAAAGAACCTAAGTACATCCCATCAAGCGTCCACTTACATTTTAGTAAAATTACAAATTTTTAGTCCACTGCTCCAGGAAGGACTTTTTTACGTACCATCACTTCTTTGTGTTTATAGTTTTCAGACAAAATATCTACACAATCAGATTAAATATTCGTCTCTTGTGCCTATGCATAAGTGGTAATTTTCTCCGCCTTTTTTACCTTCCTTAGAAATTTATAAAAAACAAACATACTCTTCTTCTTAATTCAGCTTTCATTTTCCTAGATTAGTCAAGGCTTTCCAGTGTCTTCAACTGACAGCTGAAGCCCTCTGAGCACCTTAGTAGGCAGTCTCTGTGTTTGATCTATTTTGAATCTTTATTGAACATGGATGACTGAGACAGAAAACAAATTATCATTGAATTTTTGCACAATATGAAAAATGTTTCTGAGTAAATCCTGGCAATGTTCTTGCCTATTACTACAAATGCATTACTTTGAAATTTCATTGCTACTGGTATCTATGGGTTTCTCTCCTCTTGAGATACCCTCAGTTCATCACAAGACTCTGTTCTTTGGTCATGTAGTTTTTCCTAGGCCTTTCTTGTCCCAGAAATAATTAATTTCCTCCCATCTGTTACTCACGTAAAGAATGCAATTTGTTCCTATGTACTCTCCTACCTTTTGAGTTGTTAATACAAATATTTAACAACCTCAGTCATGTGGTTAACCATGAGAAACTCCACTAGCATTCAGCCCAGCATCTTCTCTTTGAACTGTACCAGATGTCATTTTCTTTTTAGTATTCCCAGTCTGATATGCCTGCTGAAGAATACAGCATCCAGCTTCTTTCTCCTCTCCTCCATGCTCCTGCCTCCTGCTGACAAGTCAACTTCTCTCTAGAAGAACTCGTCTTCAATTCCTTTACAAAATAACCTTGTTCTCCAGACTTTCTTGTACTTGAAGCCTCAGTCAGCTCTCCCTTCTCATGTAGCTGTATGGTAGTGATTGTGATGAGTGGAAATCCTTTCCTGTCTTACTTTTTATGATCCCTGTATTATGGTGCTCCTGCTTGTCTGAATCAATCAGCCTAGTCAGATCTCTGCCCACACCTGAAAAATCTGAGATTTGTTTTTGAGTGACTTTCAATTCATCCATCCTCTCTCATTGTGTTGACTGTTTCAAAGACAACAAATTGTGATGTGGCCCAACAACTGCCTGTTGACAACCTTATTCTCTCATCCATCAGAAGACCTATGTTTCTCATCTGATCTATTCCTCTAGTCCATCTCCTTACCCAGCGACCTATCTCATACCTTTCTCTCATCTCAGGCACGTCCTTTTCCATTTGCAGAAAAGTCAATCTCAAAGAAATAATTTGTTGCTGATCTCAAAGAATGCTGTTCTCTTCTTCTGAAGTTTTTAACTTCATGCTCCTTCTGAAAATCGTGCCATATATTCCTGTTCTCCATCAACATGAAGTCCCTTTCAAAAGCTTTGAAACACAGGATCTATAATTTTAAAATTTGCTGTGGGATGTGATTAAATCTGTCCTCAGCATGGGGCTGCTTGCACAGGATATCTGAGTCCAGCAGTTCAGTCTAGTACCTCTGACCAAGGCAGGACATTTAACCAACTCTCCCCTAGTCAGCATGACTCAGAACAGGAGCAGTAATGTTGTGCCACTGGCTTCTGAGATCCAGGAAACATAGGTAGGAGAGTCTGAGGGCAGATAGCCCTAATGCACTATGTAAGCAGATATGTCACCTGCATGTATGCCAGCTTTCATATAATTTCCATCTGCTTGGTACTGTAAAATGAGCATAAAAATGTCTGCATAAAAAAATGAGCATAAAAATTGCCTGTTCTCAACAGACAATTTCAGGACTAGAACAATACTTTATAGTTTTGTTTTAAAAACTTATTTGAATATGTGATCTTTACGGTTGGGATTCTGTGTTGCTCTCTGATTTTTGACTTTAATGTTATTTGCACTGTGAAGAACCAAATAAATCCTCCATCACTGTCACCACCTTTTTTTTTCTTTCTTTGTTTTTTCTTCCCCTCAGTAAATTGAAGTTATTTAGTTGTTTTTTGGGTTTTTTTTCACTAGTCAGAGGACTGCTTGTGACAGCAGAGAAGCAGTATAGACAGTCACACTGAGAACAATTACAACATGCTAATAAACTCAAGGTAAGTCTTAAAGATTAATGGAAATAAATCTCTAACTCTGTATTTTTAAAAGTTAGATAACTTTCTTTTCACAGCTCAGTATCCCTATCTTTTTGAGAATGGCTTCACAGCAATCTAGACTGATAAAAGTTTCTGTGGGATTCCTCAGCATTGTCACTCTTCAAAAAAAGTCACTGCCTGAGCAAATGCAGTCTGAAGAGACTGAATTCCATCACTCATTATCTGAGTGAACATCTTCATTATTACTTCTGTGAGAAAAATGAGAATCCAAGTATTTTCTCCAGGCCACTGAGACGACAGACTCAGTCATAACATCCCAGTGGCAAAACAAGAAACTTATGAAGCTACAAATACAGGCTTCTAAAGAACAAGTGACTCAGAGCTGATGCAAAGATTTCTAATTTCCTGGGTGAATAGGCAGTTTGGTTTTAGTAACATTCCTTCTGAATCCACTAAAAGTTGAAAGCACTCCAAATAGAAGTGCTACTAGTAGATGAATAATCCAGCTGAGTACAATAAAATACACATGTAAGTGTACCTGTCAGAAAAGGACTAACTTTTTTGGGCAATATGGTAACTTATTCCATTACTTTGAATAATTTTGCCCTATTCTCCTTTCTCTGTCATACTGCAAGGTTTTTTGTCACTCTGGAGAGTTTGACTTTAAATTCCAGCATATATTTAATGCAATTAACCAAGGCGTGATTACTTGAGGGTTATCTACCTAAGAAGTATCTATTTAGAAGAGAAAGTGTCCTAGTTTGTCCTTTTAAAAATATTTAATCTGTCTAGAAGTCTTGCATTTGAAGTTGTTAAATCATACAGATAATTAGAAAAGATTCAAGACATTGACTCAGCTGGCAAAGTTTCCAAAAGACTCGGACTGATATCCTCAGACAAGAATAATCAGTGTAAACCCTACCATTCTATGATTCTATGAATGAAGGAGTTACGGAAAATTCACATAAAACCTGACTCCACTGGTAGAAAGGTGGATAGCAATAACAGAAAATCACTAAAACACAGGTATTATTACCTATAATGCTGAAAATATTCCTTTAAAAATTCATGCAGAAAAATTTGGGAAGAAAAGCAAGTGGCAAGTTCAAGTATAAGCTGATAGGAGACCAGGTACAACTAGTTCTATCTTGAAGATAAAGACTGTTACAGGCATAAGGGACTTAGTCAATTGGCCTAGGCTGCCAAACTGTTTTCATTTCAAAGTTACAATTGAACAGCTTCAGTAGTTCATCCTCTTCAAATGCAATCTACGTGCCTTAAATAGATACCACATCTAGTTGAGACTATGAGGAACTGACCAGTCCCAGCCCAGACATGATCTCCCATCGGGGACAAATATTTTTGGAAAGGGGAAAAGGCTTTCATTTTCAACTGTAACTGAAAGTGTAGTCTGTGCAGGACATTGCCTTTTCACTGGCTCTGAAATCTTATTGAATAGGGCATTTTTGGAAGAAGATATGTTTTTGTGAAAGACACACAAATGTGGCCATTTAGTAGGTCAGTATTTGTTGGACACTGGAAATGCAGGCTTTAAGCTTTTAAGCTTTTCCTTACTGACACCAGGAATGACATGTTTGAAGAAACTGCTTGGAAATTGCCATTGGTGGTAAGATCTTCAGCTCATGTTGGCTGTCACAGACACAGGCAGCCTCCCCAACTCCTGCCACCCACACATGTAGGAACAAAGGTGAAAGAAAATATATAACTGACGAGAAGTTATAAAAAGAGTTAAGGAAAATCAAACACTCAAAACATCACAGTGAGCACAATGGAAGAAAGAAATCCCAGCGGTAATTTGTTTTTTTAATCTTTGGCCCACACTGCAAATTGATTCTAGTTACGTCTGTTCCTTGAACTGTGAAAAAATCCATTTTGAATATTTTAGAAGCCATTATTAAGCTATAGTCAAATAGAGTACATCAACCTATTCCAAATTTCCTATCTTTGACAGCACTATAGAGTTTTTTCTGTTGAGAATATAAATGTCTTGTAATTTCTTTTTATTTTTTTCTTGGGTTAAGGATAAGCACTGCAGTTTCTTCTTTAGTAGAATCCAAATGTTACATCAATATATAATTCTTTTATTCATGATAAATTATCATTTTAAGCTCTGTTGAATGATTTAAAATGCTCCAGGCATTATATTTATCTTGTTTGCCTTTTGTTTTGATGTGATGTAGACATAGACAGCAGGGTGGTGACTGTAGGGTTGTACACAGCAATGGTTTCTTGGTGTAATGAGATTAAAGTTCCCTTCTCACTTCAGCAACGGATCTCAGACATGCTACCATTAGACTCAGGGATGAATCCAAAGGTTTTGGAGAAATGAAGCAGAACAAAATAAGTCCAAAATGATATAATAAATAGTCACATAAACACAACTACCCTGCTGCTGTATCTGAGCGCAGCCATTTACAGTTGTTTCGGGTACTTCTACCCAGCTCCATGTTGTTCCATGTGGGTGACTCAAGCTAACTCCGAAGTAAAGCCTTAGGATATGAGCATCACCCAACCAGGATGATGAAAACCCCAGGTTACAGGCAGGGCTGAAGTATCTCAGATGCTGGCAGTTCTGGGAAGCAACCTCTGCTTCTCTTCATCAGTCAGGACAGAGATGGCTGGAGGCCTCTGTCTGCAAAGGATGATGGACATGTAGTTTCCTTCTTTTTAATTAAAGACGTTTTAAGAGACCATAGAAGCTCAGTTTATACTTATGCAACCACCAGATTTAATTTCTACAAAGAGCCTCTCTGTCAGGAAAAACTGAGCAGATAAAAGAGCAACCAGAGGGCTTTTGGCTGCAAGATGTGGTGGGTCTGTATTAGAGTTTACAAATCAGAAGCAATTGGGAGCTTCATTTTAGTGTTTTGGAAAATATCCTTAGGAATTGGACAGATTGGTGTGAAGATATGGAAATGGACTCCATGGAAGGAAGGAAGGAAGGAAGGAAGGAAGGAAGGAAGGAAGGAAGGAAGGAAGGAAGGAAGGAAGGAAGGAAGGAAGGAAGGAAGGAAGGAAGGAAGGAAAATAAATCTGGGTGGTATCTACACTTGGGTACTGGGGAATATCAGACAGTATCTTGTTTCAAAGTGCTGGAATGCAGCATTCTGAAACCTAGTACATAATAAATGACATCACCACAAGAAACTCTGGCAGATAATTCTTTGACTTGTGCTTTGAATTTTCATTTGCCATTAGAGGCGTTAATAGAAAAATAAAATCAGTTAAAAGATATTTTCTTGACTTTCTTCCAACTATGTTAACCTTTATGCTGAGTCACACATTATTAATGTTTCTTTAACCAGAATAGCACCTTCTGTTCCTTGCTGCCACAGCAGAGTGCTTTCAAAGACCAGATTTAAACTGTCAGTTCCCTGGACAATTATCTGAGGACAATTTCAGCAGAAGTGAGGCGGCAGCAGGCTGATGCTGCTCTTCATGAAGCTGTCAGTGATGTTCCCATTCCCCATTTCTGATCAGAGTCAGGCCTGATCCCATGTCAGATCTCAGTGCTTAGAACGTACCATCAACCCTCTACAGTTTCTTGGCATGTGTTCCTGCTGTGCACACTGGCTTCATCTTTTTGGCACTTTGTAGCATTTGTCCAAAACCAAGTACATTTAACCATAGAGCTATTTACCATAGAGAACATGGACTTTGAGTCTATCATATTTACCAAATTCCAAAATAACCCTGTTTCTAGCACAAGCTTAGAAATTATCAAGACTGATTTAAGAAAACAACCTTAAACCTGTTTCTACTACAAATTAAGACACATAACAATGTCAGCAAATGTAGCAAAATAAAGAAATTCCAAAGAGAAGTACTGCAACAAGTGGTATTGATTTAACTCATGATGAGCTATTTACCTTGATACTTAACATGCTGTGTTCCTGGAAAAGTGCTGTTTCATAGTCATGTATCTAGACTGTCTGAGGTGAACTTGAAAAACAATATACTTTTTACAGCCCAAAAAATGGAAAAAAATACTCTTTTATTTATACAAAAGAAGCTTTTTGTACAGCTCTAATTGTTTCTGTAGTTTTCAGCAATATCTTGATTATCTTTTGTTTCCAAACGGACCTACATGTCAACTCAAATATCCTAGCAACAAAACTAAAATCACAGTCTTTTGGAAATTAAATTTAAGTTTGTGAAAAATATTGATATCCACGTGTGAAGATAAAAGTAAATTCATTATGGTATTAAGATGGAAACAAATAGGTTTGCAACTCTGAGTCACAAAAGAAACTGAAGAATTAATTTATGTGTCTTGTAAAATCTACTTGAATCATGAGACTCCCAGTGATTTCAGTGAGCATAACTCACACCACAAAAAGAGGAGATTTTAAAAAACACCTGTGTAACACCAGAGTAAGGCTTTCTACACTTGCTCTCAACAAAGTGGAAGCCTTTGAGCTCTACTGGTGCAGAGAGACGTAACCTACTACAGCATGAGTATGCATATCACTTCTTGAACACCTATATTTCCGTTGAAGACAAATCTCTTTAGATAGGAGATGCTAGATATCTCAAAGGCTGGGGAGGGACAGCTGTTTGCTGTTGACCTAGTGATCATTTCAGCTGTCCAGAGTCCTTCACCTTGGGTCAGCACACCAGGTCATGGTAGCCCAATGTCATGTGTCCCAACCTGACACTTGTTATTGTATGGATCTGATGTAAAAACTACAAATGCATAGTCATGATCTTTCCAATTGTGAAGAGGTATTTAGAGATCGGTGATCAGTAGCACTTTGTATCCCACATTTACAAAGAAATATTTTTCTTGTTGTATCAGGAGTGTGCAGGATTCATTAATTTTTGGTACTCAGCTGAACCGGTTGCTTTAGTGTCAAGGAATAAAGACCCTTAAAATGAACAGTTTTGATTCAGTCTCAGCTTAAGCTACTCATTAAGTTGATTTCATATGAGACATGGAAACCATGTGCCTTAGTATGAGTTGTTTTTAGATAACAAATATTTATATTTTTTCTTCTTTTTATTTTTATTTTTTTTCTTGTTTTTTAAAGCAGTTTTCTTATTGAGCAGTGGGGGTAAATCCTGCTGTGTCTGACTGGCATGTGCAGAGGAGCAAGTCCTGATCATTGCCATAGAAGGAAAGAGATGGAAAAAAAAGCAAAAATAGGAGACAGAAAAGCAGCATAAAAGAGAAGTAGGAAAAAAAAAATCCCAAAGGAGTAATGGAAAAAAGATATTGGCTATCACTCAACATTCTCTTATCTTTTCAACAAGCAGTTCATAAACACATGTGCGCACTTTACATGAACAAAAAGATCTGAAATAGAGATGTAGTAAACAGTAAAAACAACATCCCACTCATGATGCGCTCAGGGAAAGATGTCATAAAAGCAGTTTCCAGTGACTTTAGAGACTTTTGTTTCCATACAGATGATGTGGACTCACGGTTTTCCAGAGTCTGTGAAGGAGAAGAGTGGCAGGCAGAAAGGAAAGTATCAGCCATAACTTCTCCAATTATGCAGCAAAAATGTCAATCTGAAACCATGCCAGACTCTGTAGAAATGTCCCCTTTTGCTCCTCTATTTCTTTAATAGTCCGCAGAATCACCCACAATCCAACAGCTGCCTCAGCAGCAGGAGCCCCCAGAGACAGGCCCACATCTAGAACAGCTGCTTTTGGTACACACTGCAGCTTATTTAAAGGAAAATGGTGTAGCTGACATACAATATCTGAGAATCATCTGAGACCTATTCAGACTGTCAGGCATGAGGAGTCTTTATGAAGACGACAGATTTTCACTCTCTTGAGATGCTGGGACTGGTACAAGCTCTTTATCCCCTCCACTGCTCCTGGCTGAAAGCAAAGGTCACATCATTACAGTACTCCTCATTAAACTACTCCTCACTTCAGTTCCATTTTTGAAAGCTTAGCTCATCTGTTTGATCACTTATGAAATTAAAGGGTAAAATAAATGCAACTAAAGGAAAAGAGTGCTAACATCCTTCTAGTCCCTTAGCCAACTTCTTGACTGATTTACACTATCACTTGGAGAGAGATGAAAGCTACCTGCTGTGGCTGATAGCTCTATTTTCAGCAGACAAGGGAAGAGTAATATTGCCTAAAGAATGGGATCAGTTATTCCACTCCCTGACCTTATAGAAAAAATGTAAAATGTAAAAAACATGTAAAATATAAACAATCATATGTGTTTTCTTTATTTATTTGTTTAATGATGAACATTTTAATATTTTTATTTTTCCCTTTCTTCTCCTTTTTCCCTCCTTTTCCCTTTCCTTTTTCTTTTTGCTTTTGTATTTTTTTTTTTTCTTCATTACTCAAAATCAGAATAATATTCTTGCAGGAGCAAGATTAGTCTGCCCTGATTCAAGCAGTTACAGAGGATGGTGTATGGACTTGTGATGCTCAGCTGCAAGACGATGCTAGAACGTGAGAGCATAGAAAGGAAGGTGGGCTCCTTGGTAATGTATTCAGAGTGCAAAAAACCTCCTCATTTACTGCAGAGTCATTGCTATAATAAAACCCCAGCTCATTCATTCACCTTAGGCTTTGGCTGCACATGTGCTAAACCGATGTGGATTTGCCACACATGCAGGACTAGAGTGTGCTTATACATCTACCTCTAAAGACAAGATTCAACCTTGAAGACTAGAGTCAGTACTTGAGAAATTGTCTTAGTCTTTTCAGAAGCATGTCTCACAGGGCAGATGCTTTCAATAACATTGTCACTCCTTAAAGATTTCTACAGTATCTTCTGTTTAGTGGATCTTTCAATGATGACGCATATTGCTGTGAACTGAAAGTAGCTGGCCTTTCCTTTCTGTCTCACTGTAGCTCCTGAAAAAGTGCCAAAGAACCTCACTGCTCCACTTTACATAGCTTGACTATATTTAGTATGTGCTATACCACGAACTGTAGTACAGCCTGTGAGCCTCTTGCCTTTTGTTCAAGAGATGCCATGATTGTAGCCTATGGTCTCAGCCAGGGGCATATTAACGTGTTTTCATATATTTGATGTTCAGCCTCATGTCTGCCTTCCCAAACTTTCATCACTATGTCTCACATAAGGTCACTTAGTTCATACATTGTATGGGAATACAGGAGGAATCTCTAGTAAAACTTAAAAAAACCCTCCATATTTGGTATCACAAACACTTTGGCTGCTTTCTTTCCCAGTTTTTTCACTTTATTCAGAGGAGATAAGTGAGCTGCTAAAATGTGAATTAATTTATTCATTGAACTGGGATAGTTTTTGAAGGCAATTACTACATGCTGGTTTACCACTTGCTGTTTTGTGGTCTTTCACATTAAAGAGATCTCATTTTTGAAAGATGAACCAAAAAATGTGTTTGAATAAAAGAAAATTGGGGGATTTTTCACCAGTGAGATTTATTTTCAACTACAGTATATTTATGAGTGTAAATTGAAGCAGTTTCTTGGGAATGTGCTTAGACTTCAATGGAACTCCAATGGAAAACAGGAGGTCTTTCTGTTTATTAAAACATCTAAACTTGGCTTATTCTTGCCATATTTTGGAAATCTTGGTGTGATCATTCTGTTCCTAAGCTGTTCCAGGCTGTCTTGTCCTTAGCCAGATTGTGTCAGAGCTCTGTTAATGGCACGTTCAAAACTTAGCATTTCATCAGTCTTGTGGACCTGGTCTAGGAATTTGCAGGGTCTTGTGCTTCACTCTTTAGAAGCTTTGAGCCTTTCAAAAATATAGGAATGAAATATAACTGTCATTTATGGAATCTGGGAATTTTCAAATGACAATTGAGTAGAGCTACTTCAAGGATGACCTTCAGTAAGACTGCTTATGCTGGAGTCTGAACCATGCCCCATGCTGGAAAGCGAAGTCCCAGCTGTCTGAAAAAACCTCATACTACTTTGCAGTTTCCCAGATCTAGCAGTAAAGGTCCACGGCTTATGATCTATGTTTTTCAAAATGTGTCTCATTTTTTTCTCTGCTTCATTTGCAATCAAATTTTCAGAAAATAGTTGAAGGTTTAGGGGAATCTCTTGTATCTATTGCAGCTTTTAACTGGTATATTCCATTAAAATGTCAAATTGAGACAACCAACTTCAGAAAGGGTGATCTTATGTAACTTTTTAAGGTAATATGTTAGGTATGAGAAAGAAAAGTTCTGGATTTGTGATCTCCCTTGCTGTTTTTTTTGTAGAAAGGAGGAAAGTTAGTAAAGTGCTTACCTCAGCAAACTTTAGGGTATTTTATAGTTTTTACTGTTTGTACCTGGAATTTATGCAAGACCTTCCCAGAAATGCATTCACAGAAACAGAATCCCAAAGTTTCCCATTTGGAAAACACCTTGAAGATAATTACTGTGACAATTTTAGAAGCCTTGCTAAGAAACTTACCAGCATATTTCAGTGGCTGGCACTGTCTTTGGATATATTGGAAGTTCAAAACCTCAAAATTATCCTTACAGCAGGAAGCTGATCTCTACCAGCCACTAGCAGCATCTATCTCCAAAGGATGACCATTAAAAGTTTCAGCACATCTGTGCTTATGATTTTAAAATAAAAATCTCTTTATCCTATTTTGATTTTTAACATCTGAAGAAATAAGCAAGTTGAAGCAATAGGAAAAAATATTAGCAGAAGCTTAGGCACCAATCCAGATTTTTCAGGAATCTCTATTTTCTCCATTGAGTTTGGAGAGTCCTGATTTTTGCACAATTCTGTTAAAGGGAAATTATGATAGTTTTTACACAATTCTGTTAAACGGGAAATTGTGATAGTTTTTGAACCAGAAAATGTTAACATGTTTGGAGCCAACGCAAAAATTATGCTGCAGTCAGGAGACACATATTCCTCTTTTAGAAAACGAGATCTTTTCGATCTCTGGGAGAAGGTGGTGGCAGCTCATCGCTGTCATCTGGGAAAAGAGCGACTTTGACCTGCTCAGCCGTCAACACTTCTGGGCGACTCAAGAATTTTGATGATGGGGTTGGGATCAAGCCATGTTCATTCCTTGGCTAGTAGAAGAACCCGCATGATGCATGAAACTTCTGAAGATGGAGAAGATAAAATGGAAAAGGCAAGGCCATTTAAAAACAGCTACAAATAAAAGTGTTCCTATAATCATCAAATAACTCTAAAATGACAGATATTCCAAAAGTGGAGAGAAAGACACTAAACGTGACACTGCTCAAGAAAGAATGACATGTATTTTTCCAAAATATTATCTGCTTTCCTGCTATGTAAGGAGCTGGATATATATAGCTCCTCCCACTACATCTTCCCTCTTTTTCTTTCCCGACCGTACGTAAAAACATTAACAAAATATGAATTAATGGAAACGACAAGAGAACAGATTCATGGAAGATGTCTCTTTGTGGGCTTCTATTACTAAACAAAACCAGGCTATCTTAGACATGAGTTATTCTAATTTACAGTCTTCATCTTAACTGATCAGAATGAGTCATTTAAATATGTTTGCAAATTAACTTTGAACCTCTTTGTCTTGGAGCAGTAACCTATGAAGGAAACTCCCTGTAACCAGTGAAAAAACAGAAAAGGAGAAACTGCACAGGTGAAAGATTTATTGCTAAATTGTTATTTTTACTGTATTTGTATGGCTGTGTTTGACAGATATGTTAATTTATTTTTAATTATTTGAGCAAAGAGTACTTTTCTGTGTATACACTACTGGTCTTATGTAGACAGTCAGCTTTGTCTTGCATTTCTTGTTCCAATTTCATGTATAAAGAGCTTTGTGCAAAACTGTAGTAAACTCTCCAGTCTCATTTACTCACAATGATGGGGTTCTTTAACATACTAAATATATTTTCTTATTTTTCCTTATTTATTTATTAAATAAATTTTCCTTATTTTTTTTTTAATCATAAAGAAATGCAGAGGATTGGTGTTTTCCGTTTTTATCAGTGACTGCAATTCAGAATGCTAGATCCACCATCAGGACAGTTGAAAATACAATCGTATTCTCAAGGACAGCCACTTCCAAGTGTGTTTGTTCTGAAACAATATTAGTTTCCATTATTTGCTGACAAGAAAGTGCACAGTTGAAAAACTGGTCATATTTGTGTTGTATGATCATTTGACCTTTACTCCCTCATGATTAACTAGAGTATAGTTTTTAAATTAAAACCATTTTCTCCCATGTTACTACTTCCAGATGCAGTGAATAAAACAATATCATAATAGCCCACTGCATGTTTTTTGTTAGTAATGTCCTCCTAGATAACTAAATTATCAAGAGTTACTGAACTCCTCAAAAATAGCAAGCTCTTATTTTAACATCCTGAGAACAGACTATTCAGTTTTAGTTGAACTCAATGTAAGTAGTTAAATGTTTAGCTTGAAGTCAAACTAAATGGTAGTCCAGTTAAATGACAGACACCTGATGCTATTCCTATAAAGCTGATGAACATTTTGCAAGTGGCAGGAAGAGGAACAAGACCAGATTTATCTGGTAAAGGACTTCCCTTGATAAAATCATGTTTAAGAGCAATTTGGTTTCTAAGAGGAAGGACCTACGTTCAGACATATTCCTGTATGTCATCTGTGTCATAGCCATGTCCAGATGCTTGCTTCTTGTCTGTGGCAATACACAGGAATTTTTATGGGCTTGGTGTTCTTGTCACTGACGCTGGGTTAACTTCAATTACTTCACTTCAACCTGGGGTAGGGAAAATCCACACTTACAGTCACCCCATCTCAGACAGATAATGGTAGCTGGCTAAAGAATAACAGTGAAATCTGATTGTTAATGGGTGTGCTTCTATGTATAGCCACAACCGGACCAAAGCTTGCTTCCCCTGTAGATTTTAGTAATCAGACCACTGGAAAGGGAAGAAAATGTCTGGCACAAGAACCTGGCCAGACCCAAATAGTAAACCTTATAACTAGTTACAGTGATGGTTTTGGTCTGAGCTGCGATGTCCTTATGTACAATGATTTCCTTTTATCATGTAGGATTTTACTTCTGTATTTTAAAAAAAAAAATAAAGGGTACATTTTGCTTGAGATAGCAAGTATGTCAAAGCTTTGTCCAAAGTTGGAGAAGGCCGTGATAGCACAGCTTAACCTATAGCTAGTGATGTGCAAGAAAAGAGCTGAGTTATAGTGTTTCTATGTGGAGATGGCTTGAGTGGAGTCACATGTATGCCTTGTAATCTTCAGCAAGTCCACAGAGCACTCCCCCACCCTGGACTCACTGCTAGCTTGCTCTAGGCAGTGTTCTCCAAGCTCACCACCTGCTGGTATGGGGTGGCTGCAGAGTCCTGGGAGCACAAAGGCACCGCGCTGCTGCTGCCACTCCACTGGACCCTGCACCGTGAATGTATCTGACAGAAAAGCACAGTCCTTGCAGTCCTTGATAAATGTGAACCTCATACTACCTACACAAAAAGTGGAATTTTTTGAGACATGGGCAGGGTCAAAGCACTACATACATATATACACATAAAGGGCTTTCAGGTCATAAGACTGATACAGAGTGACACAGCATGTTAGTGAAGACTGCAGCTGATTAATCTCATAACAAATCTGTTACAGATAAAACACAAAGGAAATCAAAGTGACTTGTTATGTAAACCTGGGATTTTTCATGCTTGTTGGCCTGCTGTTACCCAGCTACTGACTGGTGTGAGAAACAATCACAGGTGAGCATGGTTTTATCCAGTACCTTAATTCACTATGCATATAATAAATACAATTCTTAATTTAGTTTATGGGAAGCTGGAACTTGAATTGAAAGTTCATGGTGTTTTCCTGTCACCCATACCTAGATGCATGTGATGTAATTCAAACATTTGTGCTGCTTTAGTGAGTTACTGATCTTAAAAAGAATTCCTTCCTTAGCACGCATCTGACTGTGCTATGTTTCTGCTTACATCTACTAAAAAAATAATTATACGGCCTTGCTTGGGAAAGTGAGACACACTCTGTTCCTTGATGTCCTATTTTGTTGCAGTGGCTAAGGGTAGGGAGCTATGTCACATACACTGAAGGAGCTCTGGGTTGATACACTCATGTTTAACTAATCAAAAATTTCATTTGGCTGTTGCTTAAGATTTCTTTGTTGTTTCTCTGTATTTCCTTGCACTTATGGTATTGTTAACCTTGCCAGTATTAGGAATGGCTGGTAGCAGAGAGGTTGGAAACAAAAACCATAATGTACAGAAAGATAAATACCACTGAAGGCATGCAGAATTTTTCAGATAGTTTTTGAAATTTGAAAAGCAAACCAACATAAATCACAGGAATTTTCCAGCCTGAGATGAAACAAAAAGTAGGAAGGACTTTGTGGTAACAAGGAATTTGTTTTACATACTGTACTACATGTTGGACAAGTTTACTACACTGTATGCTATTAGATATAGAATGTTAGATTATTTTTTCCCTTCTGCCTTTTTTTCTTCCTTATTTCCTTATTTCTTTAAATTCGATACTCTAGTTTCTCTAAATTGGGCCAACTCAGAAAAATTAGTCCAGATTTTAATCTACTGTTGGTAGACAAAACACCCTAAGATGTATATTATGCAGTAGAATTTGGTAAAATTATCTCATATGCATGACATTAACACACTTGGATTTTTCACTAAAATTCTGGTTGCTGAGAATTATATCAATTCACTTCCTAGCCCAAACTGTAGGGGAAAAAAATATCTATACTGAAATTAAATGGAATTTGTGCTTTGCAGAATTCTCACTTTGAAAGCCATACTGAAAACCATGTGGGACTTTCACAGATAGAGAAATTCCAAAATACTCTGTGATCTGCACAAAATGTTTTCTTTTTGCATGGCAGAAAGTGGGAGGCAGTGCACTGTCAAGCACTTGAGCAGTGTTATAATGGCTTGGTAATGGAAACCTCAAAGTGTGTTAATACAGTTACAGAATGGATCTGTGTAGCTATAAAAAGAATAAGTAAAAAAGGATAAAACCTCTTTAAATAATTTCCAAGTCTACATCACAATGAACTTATGTCATTCCCTGTAATTATAAAGTCATAATCAAAGAATAATGATTCACCACTAGACCATCAGATTTCTTGAGTTCACAAGGCAGTTAGTAAGAGAAAAAAAAGATAAAGGAATTTAGGAATTACCCCTGAAGAAAGAATTATCCTCTTTTTTTTGTCTAGTGTTTTGGATCACGGCGTGTGTAGTGTACTGTACATAGTAAAGGATAAAAAAATCTAAGCAATTTTATTCTGACTCAGGAAGTTTTACAGCTGAGTAAAACACTAGTCATTCTTGTTTCTCAAAATGAATGTTGCTCACTTCAGCAGAAAATGTCTCTTCTTCCAGAAAGCATTGCACATTTGAGAGCAGCTGGCCGGTATTGTGTTGCATGAAAGTTTAAACTGTTCTGCTCAGATTTTACTTGCATCATTGGTAAAATGTCTCTCAATCTTCCCATCCCTTTTAGAATTAATACTATGCCTGAAAATTCTCCCTGATATATAATTCTTATCTCTCAGGCCTTTCTCAAAGTTACTTGGGATTTCTTTTTGAGATAATTCTTCCTACTTCTTTCCAATGCATGACCATTCCAACTCCACTCACACAATCTGTTTGATAAATTTGAGGCAAGTACATATTCCTGAGATTGCATTGTTCAAATTCTCTCACTACATGTTTGCAAACATAACAGAAGTTATTTGCAAATAACACCTATAATACACAAAATAAAATTTTTATTAGTTTTACAGAAGTCATAGAGAATTTAAAATCCAGATCAAGGTATTTGGCTAGTGGTTCAAGCTTAGAACCTAGTTGAAACTGATATCAATGCAATCTTTTTAAAGTAGAAATATTGTTGTAGTAGTGGCTGTGAATAAAGATGGAAGCTGTAAGTTAGGAAGAACTTAAATGATTAGTAAGAGCTTATGTGATTCTATGATTGCTGTTTAGACATCAGTCAGCACATGGTGCATTGCTTGGAGTTTTTTGGGTGTTTTTTGTGTTTTTTTTCTTCCCTTGGATTTTATTTATCTCTCTTTCTTGTATTCTTTTTCATTAACTTACAAGAATTAGAATTTACATGTTATAGCTGTAAGATGTAAATTAGGAAGAACTTTTTCACCAAAGGTTACTAAGCATTGGAATGGGCTGCCCAGGCATGTGGTCGAGTCATCACCTCTGGAGGTGTTCAAAAGATACGTAGATGAGGTGCTGAGTGATATTATATAGAATCATAGAATGGTAGGGGTTGGAAGGGACCTTTAGAGACCTTTTAGCCCAACCTCCCTGCAGAAGCAGGATATGGTTTAGTTTACTAATGGGCTTGGCAGTGGGAGGTTAGTGGTTGGACTCAATTATCTTAAAGGTCTTTGCCAGTCACAATGATTCTATGATTCTAAGCAAATATAATGCTTTTTGCTAGGAAAGATGGCGATGTTGCTGGTGTGGAGGCAAATCAACCTGATAGGAGTGACTCCAAAATGGGGATGGGACTTGAAGAAGAAACATGTTTTTATGTGCTTAGTCCTGTGTGACTGGAGGCATTGAAAGGAAGCTGACATAGTTACACCAAAAGTATACACTTGGGACCACTTCCAGTCACCCATACACAAGCAAATTTCTGGCATTTTTATAGTGGAACTTGTAAATAGGAAGGATTAAATAATTTATTTATGTGTATGTCTGTTGATGTAAGAAAAGATGGTACATATATGCAATACACTGATCATTCCCCAAAATAGCAGTGTCTCAAGAAAGGGAATGCAACTACTTCAGTATTTCTAGTGTCAATAGCAGCAGTATCTTCTAACCAAAGTACCAGCAGCGAGCAGAAGATGAAAGGAAAATATATTAAGAAATCAAGAGTTGACTGCAGGAGGTAGAACAATGAGTCAATCACGTGGGAAATTAAGGTTATGAGAGGCTTGCCTGCATCTTAATCAGAAAGTTACCTGGAAGGTTAGTAATGAAACCTGAAACTGTATGAAACTGGCTTGATTTTATAGTGCATTGCAACTCTGAAAATCACAGCAGATTTCTCAAAACAGGCCACAAAAGGCCTACAGGAAAGCTGTGTGATGCCATGGCTCTTTATACAGTAGAGACTGGAGCTGTGAGTCCGACTCAATGCATGCACATGGTGACTCTGTTCACTGAGGGCTGGCCACCATACAGCTGCATTTGCAGAACCTCATCTGGGAGGCCTTACTGATAGACCACAGTGTTCTGTGCTCGTATACAAAGAAGTCATGAAACGAGAACCTGTAAACAGACAAAAATGCAGAGTAATTAAATACTTGCATAAGTACAGACGTGAGACTACAAAGAAACCTCAATAGTATTTTTGTTTATTGGGTCCTGTACCAGCATCTTCCAGTAACCTGCTTCTGCTGGCTTCTAGATTCTGGCATGGCTTTTTGGCAGACTCAGTTTCCCCATCACTCATGTGGGATGTTTACTTTCTGCTGAGACCAGCAGATTCTACCTTTGATGGGATAATAAAAAATGAAAGAAATATTTTCTTTCTCTTCCATGGTCAAAACAATCCTTAAAGTTTTCCCTTTTTGTCTTCCCAGCATGTCTTTGAGACCCAAGAGTGTTGTCGTCTTCAAAAACTCTTATCAGAACTTGACAAATTAGAAAGATGCAGGAGGTAGAGTTCTGCTGTGTTTAAGACCAGCTGTACACAAAGAACACATATCTGTTTACCTGCTTCTCCATGCACCTCAAGAGCCATCCCTCATGATGTGATGTAGAAGAGAAAATATAATCAAGGGCCTCATGGAAATCCCCAAGGACAGGGAGGACTCACTCACCAATTATGGTCCCAGACATGACAAACAGGACTACTCAACTTGAGAAAAAATCAAATTTTATCCCCCACCAATCAAAAGCTGAACAAATAGAAAACAAAATAGAATGATGAAGAAAATGTGCAACCAACACTCTCAGACCACCTTCTCTCTCCTTTCTTCCTGGGCCAAGACACCTGATCCTAGTATCTCCACCTCTTCAGCAGTGCAGGGAACAGAGAGTAGCAGTTATGGTCAGTCTGTTACCCACGGTCTCTGTCACTTTTTCCTTCTCAAGGGGAGAAGAATTCTCACATTGTTCCTCTGCTCCAGAGTGGGGTTCAACGCACATGAGAGAGTCCCTCATGAACCTCTCTGGCATGAGTCCTTCCTGAAGGCTGCAGCTCCTCACAGGCTGCCCCAGCATTGGTCTCTTCTGCAGTAGCAGAACTCCAGGCACATTCTGCTCTAGCACCACCTCCCCGCAGAGTCAGGGGCCCTCTGGGCACAGTCACCGCACTGGTGTGGGGCCTTCCTGGAGCCACAGCCAGAGCTCATCTCCACTGTTGTCAGGGGGAGAGCCCTTACATCATCATGGGATACCAGGGAGGGTCTCTGCTCTGACGTAACCCCTCTACTCATTTCTAACTAACCTCTGAGTCTACATGATCACTTCCCTCTCATCCCACTCCTTCCACTTTCTCCTCCTGATGCAGATTCCACTTCTTAAACAGTGACACCAGAAGTGCCAGATTGGCTCATCATTGGCCAGAGGTAGGTCCGAGTTACAGACAGGAGAAGTTTGGAGAACTTCTTACAGGGAGCATCACTATTAACAAAAACTTCCAGCTCCACACAAGCCCAACAGAGGCTCATTTTTCATGTGTTGGACATTTCAAGCAAAAATATCAACCTCTAAAGCTCTTTAGACTGTGCCCAAAGGGAAATCAGGCGCTTCTCAGGAACAATTAATTTCATCCTGAAGTAGGTAATCTTGAGTAGGTCACACAATCACGGAATCTTAAGGGTTGGAAGGGACCTTGAAAGTCAAGTGAATTATGGGCTGGAAGCACTATTTGTCTCAGTTAACTACTAAAGATTACTCCTTCTCCAACCAAGACATGATGCAGATGAAATCCATCTGCTTTCACTCTCTATTGATGCATTTGTATTAGAAGTGTAGAGAAACCTAATATACTTCCACACAACCCACCTTTGATTTGCGGTGGTACAGACAAGATCTTGTGAATCTGTGACTGTTCTTTGAAGGCTTACTAATCTCTACTCCCCCCAGTTTATTAGGCTGGAAACAGAAGTGTACAAATTAGCTTTGCTTCAGGTGTACATAAAATGGGCATTTGCACCATTGTGGAAAGATTTACTAACACAGGCTGACAGTAGCTGCAGAAATCTCTGCCTAGCACTTCAGTTGTAACCTAAACAATCTCTCCCTTCCTTCATTGACCTTCTCTGGAGATGTGTTAGAAGGAAGATATCATAACTACTTTTAGTTCTTCTGAATCAACTTTTCTGATGAGGAGCAGCAATTCTTGGCACTGAGCTCAGGATTATATCAAAGTCAGGCCTTTAGATTTTCACAGATGTCAACTCTTTTTGCAACAGAAGAGTTCTGAGCATTCCTTGGCTGTGGTTACATTATGCTTCATTTTCTTAAACATTCTTTTTACTTGAGATTTCTTGTTAGGAGAATTAATTTATTTGTAAATAACATGTAAAGAACTTGCTGCAATGAATTCCCAAAGGCCCTGCTAAATGAGCTATCTTGTCCTATTGTATGTAGACTTCTTGCAGATCTGGGCTTTTATTTGGTTGGTCAGCTTATTCCCTTCCTTTTTGATATGTGCTAAAAGTATGGGAAAATAAGATCTCAGAACTTAGTAGTTTGGTACATTGTGTCCTATTAGTCACATTACCTTCCACTGTTACATTCAACCTTCAACATTACATTCAACTGCATGCTCTCTGCACTGTTTAACTCCACATCCTCATGATGTGCTTGTCCTAAGCAAATGGATGCTCCTTTCCAGGCACATCCCAGAGAGTAGCTTTAGGGCTGCTGTGATTCTTCAGCTCCTGCTGTTCTCCAGGGTAAAAAGAGCTCTGTTAACATGGGTTCAGCATGCAGGACACAGGCTAGACTTTGCCCCACCAGACTTGCCCACACCTGGGGAACTGGTGTGGCAGTGGGTAGGATATGTGGAACCTCATTCTGATATTTCACTTTTGAAAAGCATTTGCTAAACTATGATATATCACTTATTTTTGTTACCTAGCTTGAGAGTTCAATACAGCTTAGAATTTTTCCATCCTTTCTACTTCTATAATATCTGATGTGACTTCAGAGTTCAGAACCTGACTCCCAGCACCAGCTCAAAATTTCTTGTTCTCCTGCAAACCACATAAAGGAAACAAAAGTGCCTACCAATAGCATTCATTACTTTCAGCTCATTTGCCTACTAACACTACCAAGAAGCAGCATTTCAGATTGTGCACACAACTGTATTTCCACTCTCATTAAAACAGAAGCTTTCTGCAATATCTGCTGACAGATACCTGACAACCATTTGTGCATAACAATCTTTCTTGTATGTGTGAACTCCTATAACAGCTCATAAAGAAGAGAAGGTGTAACTGATAAGAAATCAAAAAAACTTTACAGTAACAGCTCATCATGTCTGCTGGTAGTTTTGGGTCAAATATTATGGGTTTTGCTGTTTCTTACCTGCAGAAGGGCCTTATTACTTCAACTCATCCCATCCTCTTCAAATTCACTCTTTTTCAAAGGAAAATTATTTTTAAGTGCAGTTTGAGCACTTTTTTCGCTGTAAATTTAGCAATGAAACTTCTCACATACAAAAATCCTTCAGAGTTCTGCCTTTTGTTCACATACGTAGCTGTGAAGAAGGCTTTGATGCCAGCATCAGGAATTATGAGATCATATGATGTTTATAGACCAGAATGGCATCAAATGTAGGAGACTGCCTAGTTATTTCCTTTACCAAGTGTAAAACATTATGTTTATTATTACTTTAATTTTAATTTCAGAAATGAACTTATAATGATGGAGGGAGGACAATATTAATAATTAGGGAAATGAGAAACCTGTATTTATTTTAATAAGTCCATCCTTTCTATTTCCTGGATTACAAACATTAAAGAAATAAGTTTTCATAACGTATCACAGAATCACAGAATCTTAAGGACTGGAAGGGACCTCAAAAGATCATCTAGTTCAGCCCTCCTGCCAGAGCAGGACCACCTAGAGTAGGTCACACAGAAACTCATCCATGTGGATTTTGAATGTCTCCAGGGAAGGAGACTTACCAGCCCATCTAGACAGCCCATTCCAGTGCTCCATCACCCTCATAGAGAAGAAATTCTTCCTTGTGTTTCTTTGGAACCTCTTGTCTTCCAGTTTATACCCATTACCCCTTGTCTTATCATTGACCATCATTGAGAAGAGCCTAGTTCCATCCTCCTGAGACCCACCCTTCACATATTAATAATTACATTATTAATGAGATCACCTCTCAGTCTCCTCCGAGCTAAAGAGCCACAGCTCCCTCAGCCTTTCATCATAAGGGAGATGCTCCACTCCATCATCTTTGTGATCCTACACTGAACTCTCTCCAGCAACTCCCTGTCCTTCTTGAACTGAGGGGCTCAGAATTTGACAAAATATTCCAGATGAGGTCTCATAAGAGCAGAGTATGCTATCTTATTTTGGAAATATGGGAATGAATTATCAAACTGGGCATGAAAAAGGCTAGGTGTTTTGGTGAATCTACATCATTCTGTTTACAGAAATTCTGCACCCTGAAGAGCACTATTGTTTTGACAACTAGAGTACATGCTTATGTTTTCACCTGTGTGCATACTGACTAACACACTAAAGACAACGAAACAAATGGAATACGAAATGGAATTGCACATTTAATTCAAATGGACTGTAAGCATTGAGTGAATACTGTAAATTCATAAAACTTAGCTACATGCCAGAGTAACGCATTTCAGTTCTGAGTGCTTATGCTTTAGATGAAATAGATGCTGTGTATTTTAAAATACTTTCTTAAAACATATATTTTGAATTAAAAGTTATTTACATTGTTTTATAGATGATACTGTTATGAATCAGACTAGAGCAATTAATTCTTTAATTGATCCTTTTATCTATTGCTTGGAAGACACCTTCCTTTTAATTGCTATTGCTCTAAAATCTTCATTATTATCCTGATTCCACAAAAGCCATACCCATCATAATTCCTAAACAAGGTTAGCAAGAAAAGAAATTAAAATTTTTTTTGCTGGTGTTGTCCTTGTTCAAAGAGGATGACAAAAATAATGTTGCAGATAACTATGTCACTTATTTTCAAGAAATTATCTCTATAATACAAGTATGAAAGTGAGCTTTAGTTATTGGCAAATATACATCAGAAATATCTATATAACCAGATCTGTTCAATGCTAATCACAAGAAAGATTCCAAGTTAAGCAGTCTCAAGAGCTTCATTATGTCTACAATGAATACAGGAAGAGGAAATGAAGCGGGTGGTACATACATGCTTTGGGCAGAATGAAATTCTCAGATTAGACCAAACATTATACAACTAGATCTACTGACTTCATGAATGTCATACAGAAGTAATTAGGATTTCCCAATTCTTGTTTATTAAATTGTCCCCAAACAAGTGATCTGTAAACCAAAGCCCCAAACGATGACATGTCGTTCGGTAATTTGTAAGTGGAGTTCTTATGCATGTTAGAAAAAGTCATGTTTAGTTTTAGATTTTGAAATAGACTTTATTTTAGAAACTCTAAAGGAATTAAAAAGATAGATTTTAAAAAAAAATATACCTTCTGATTTTATGTGTGGATGTTTAAAGCACTTATATACATATTTTAGCTAGTTTTTATAAACTTATTGCCACTGTGCTAAAACCTTTATAAACAAGTAGAAAGAACAGTACATAAAGCAAATTGTAATGAAACAGTATCATTGCTGAACTCATTTTTTTTAATTATGGGACTATTTTGAAAGCTCCAAAACTTTACTTTTGTAATCCAACCCACAAGTGGATTGCTCCCACCTATGAAGTCCATAGAAAATGCCTATAAAAAAAAGATATATTCAGAAAAGTAGTCAGATATTCTGTCATCTCTTACTTGGGAACAAACAGTACAAAGTGGTCATTAGTTTGAACACAAGGATTCAATAAAAAAGCGGAGTTGGCCAGTGGGTGGCAGTTCCAGTACATAGCAAAACGTTGAAGTTTCAAAATTTGTTTTTATTCTGGGTTAGAATGAAAAAAGAAACCATGCAAGCATTTTGGAGAGTTCTGTCGAAATGCTCCTTTTCAAATTGAAAAGGTCTGTTTCCTTTTTCAATAAAAATGAGACTTGGCTGCTGTAGAAATTGTGGTGATCCAGTGACACCTCTGCAAAATGCATGCCTTCGTAAAACATTATAATTTAATAAAAATGAGACAAAAATTAAAAGTATACATCATTAAATTTTCTAGTGACCTTTAAAGTAACCATCAAAAAGTACTTATGCTTATGACAACAATTGTTAAATTTTTACAGCATCTTGGATGAGTATTTTGAATCAGTGACCTAAAAGTTATAAGCTTAGATTCCTTTTCTTCTTTAGGGGAAGGGCAGACACATTTAGGTAGCACAAACACAGTTCATAGTTTCCATTCAGCTATTATAGTGTGGCCAGCAGGACCAAGGAAGAGATTGACCCCCTGCACTCGGTGCTGCTCAGGCCGTATTTCAATTGCTGTGTTCAATTTTGGGCCTTTCACTACAAGAATGTCATTGAGGTGCTGGAGCTTGTTCAGAGATGTGCAATCAAGCTGATGAAGGGTGCACAACTCTGATGAGGAGTGGCTGAAGGAGCTGGGGAGTTTTAGCTGGGAGCAGAGGAAGTTGCTTCTCAGAACAGAGACATGATTACTATCTACAACTACCTGAATGGGTGTTGTAGTGAGGTGGGGATTGATTTCCTCTCTCCAGTAATTAGTGATAAGAAGTGGGCTCAAGTTATGCCAAGTGAGGTTTAGATTAGACGATCAGGAAGAACTTTTCACCAAGAGGATTATTAAGGATTGGAACAGGCTCTCCAGGCATGTGATGCGGTCACCATCCCTGGAGATATTTTAAAGACACATAGATGAGGTGCTGAAGGGCATGATTTAGTGATGCGCCTGGCAGTGTGAGGTTAGTGGTTGGATTTGATGACCTTAAGGGTCTCTTCCAACCAAAATCATTCTCTGAGTCTATGATTTGGCCAAAATATGAATGCGTTTATCATAAGCTTTTCTGACATAAGGATGATACTGCTTCGTGTGGTGAGAAGAAGCTTCTTTTATAAAGTGTTTGTTCTTTCTGAAGCCATTAACCTTACTAGGTCACTGAAATCTGCTCACCATTAGGTAGATCCACTCAGCACTCTCCTACAAAGAAGAAAGCTTTCTGCTAATATGTTTCAATATTTGAGTGTTCTTCATGGTCAAACAAATTCAAACAGCCAGCATATGCCATTTTTCATGTATCCAACATGTATCATTGTGTCCAGGCAAGTTTTGAAAACCTCCGGAGAAGGAGACTCCACAACCTCCCTGGGCAGCATTCAGAAGTGACACTACGCTCTCAAGTGTGTGGGGTAAAAACCTTTTAAACTATTTTTTTTTAATTAATCTTTTCAGCTGAACTTAATGATGTTCACATCTGGTATATAAATCATGATCTTTGAATTGCATTGTCTTTTTGACCTCAGTCACTACCCAAAGGAAAATATATGAAGAGGAGTGCAAATTTCAGTATGATCACAGCTACAGCTCAAAGCCTCAGCAACATCTCTACAGAGCATTTTACAAGAACCAGAACTTCAGAATCATTTCCTTTTCATTCTTTAGTTCAAAGACATTAAGGGAATCAAACCTCAGCTGTTCTTTCTGACCACATACTCTTGTGGGCTACTTTGAGCATTAATGCTTCACTTTGAAATTTGTAGCCTTCTTTGTATGCATTATGTAATTAACAGCAATGACTAGACTTCACATTTTTTTAAACCAACAATACTTTGAAATGGACCTTCATCACATCAGACATATTTTAATGCATTTTGTGAATTTCACAGTCTTTCCCCAGGCTTAGCCTGAGAATTGGGAGTGTAAGGTGGGTTCTTAGTAGTTCTGTTCCAATATATACATTGTAGATGTTCTGCCTGCATAAACAACAAGAAGTATTTGATTTTGTCCATCTCAAAGACTAGGAAGATACAATGTCAGTCTGTGTAGAGATGAGGTGAGATGCAGCTCATTGTAAGCTAAATGCTGCTAAGTGAAGGGTTGTATCTAGGTGACATCAGAGTGGTGGAAATATGTTGAGAGTGGGATCAGAGGTGCTGCTGCCCATATGACCCGCAAATCACTTTCTGGTAAGAGAAAACCACTGAGTAGCATAGCATTAAGCTAATATATTCTTATCTGGTGAAGTTATGCTTGTGGAAAGATACTGGTACATTGCAGAGGTTGAGCCCTAAAAAATTCCACCCATCAGACTAAAGTTAGATTAATTTGTGTAATTAGCTGCAACCGACAACAGCAGTTAGCTATGTTTTTCATGGCTGACATTGCTAGCAATGTTATATGTCACCTTGCTACATCTTTGTGTATGTGAAAATACCATAAGACAGTTCTCAACCGTACTTTATAGCACATTAAAAAAACCCAAACCAAACATAGACCCCATGTTCAAACATTACATACCACTAAGAATCAGCTCCCATATAATTAAAATTCTCAGAACCAAGAGAAGGATTTAATTGACTAAGTTTTGATGGCAGTAACCATTACCATCGAACCCAAAGTCTCAATTGTGAAGAAAATATTTTAAAGTTTCCAACTGTTAAACACAAGCAATATCAACTCTGCCATAAACTCAAATAGATTAAGTGTGTAATATCTGTACTAACCAAGGACAGACTTGAAAGCATTGTAGTTCCAAGATGATTCTTGGAAAAATGTTTAGGGAGAAGACTATTTGGTGTTGAAAGCGTGCTAGTAGAGGACCATAAGGTCGTGGCACTCTCTGTGTCTCTTCCTAAAAAGATTTGAACTGTCCTTCTCCTTGCCTCATGCTGGAGCATGTAGCAGAAAGAGTTGTTAAACTTACCTGGAAAAAGGGGAAAAGAATCTTCAGGAATACATGGAATATAACATATTAGCATATAGAAAGCTTGGAATAAAATTATACATGCTAATTCAGTTTTCACTGACAGGACTTTAAACCGTTGTCTTCTAAATATCACATGATTATGTCATTGCTAACATGCTCAGCATTTTAATCTCTTTTTTAAAATCCCTGAAATAGTATCAGCTCAGTAAGAGTTCAGTTTTCCTTACCAAGATGATACTCGATTTAACTTTACTTCAATTCTAGTGGCTGTAAATAAGGTCAGGAAACAGAATGTTTCAAAGGAGAGAGCTGCATGTATAATTTCAAATCTGTGTCTTGTGACAGTTTAAAACATTTTGGGAGGTGAAGTCTGTGCTGAAGGATTAGTAGTGGTTGAGGATGACACAGTTTGAAGTCAGGAGGTGGTACAGATCAGCAGCTCTGTAGGAGGTGGCTGTCCTGCTGTGCCAGTTGTTCACTGTGGCTTAGAGGGGCTATGGCTTCCAAGTCACAAGAGGCTGGTGAGCAGTTTGACTATGGTGTTCAAGCCAGGACTACACCACAGGAAAAATGGTAGTTCTGGCATAGATGTTGCTGAGAAATCAGCTCTTGTCAGTGTCAGAAGATGATCTCATCAGATCTGCTGAGGCAAATATGGTAGAGTTACTCAGGATGTGAGCTGTCCTGTAGCCTCCACAACATCCCTTAGAACAGTGAAGGACTTGCTGGGAGTTGCTGTCAGTGACAGTGACAGAATCCTTCCTCCTGAGTACATGAAGGGCAAAATTTGTCTTGGGTCTGTGGCTGTTAATACATTAACAATATTAACAGACACATAGACACATAAATATCTATTTATAGACCATATTTATTGCAATCTTTTAGGCAGCCAGTTCAATCCATGATCATTACAAATGGAACTGGAAATTTGGCAAGATCCTAATAAGCTTATGGATTCAACTTCCCATCTGAAAGCAAAGCCTACTTTTTCTTCACTTAAAGGCATTTGACTGAGCAAGGCTTATAGCTTTCTGTCTATGCATACTGCTAAGCTTCCACCCACCCTTCTTGGTATGTATATTCTTTAAATCCCCAAATAAATTTTCTAAAGTACTTCCTATATGATTGTTAAATATTTTTTTTTCCAAGGAATTTCAATGGCATTTTTAAAGCACTTTTCCCATTCAGTTTCTAGGACCAAAGTAACTTGAACATTAAAATATACAGTACAAAAAAAGACATAGATTCCAAAAGTAAGACTGAAGCAGAGTTAGATGCCTAGACACAGCATATTGGTCTGGAAACTCTACACATAATTGCTACCAAAAGTAAAATGTTTTAAACTCTGTAGTTACCTGAACTTTGACCTTAACATTCTCCAAATGACTAGAATTGTAACTCTATTCTTTCCTAAAGACAGAATTATGTCCAAAACACTAAGTACTTTGAACTTAACTAATATCCAAGCTTAACAGGTGTCCAAAAATTAAGTTTTTTTTCTTTTCTTTAAGGCTTTGAATAGACTTATCCAGAAAGCATTTATATAGCAACAGAGCTGGACATCTGACAAAGATATTGAAGATTGTCACTAGAAGACCTCATTGTGTTTGAAAGTCTGGTCTTCTGTTCTTGACCTAATCCTCTGTTAAGCAAAACAATCTCTCTTGCTGTCATGCACATACTTTTTTATTGTCACCTCTGGTATATCATACCTATTTTTTTTCCCTCCCTAGATTTTCACAACTTTACCAGGAGCTTTACATCTTTGTCCATAACTCCTGCTCTAGAAAAAATTGGTAGCTTTTGGGTGGGGCATATTCCTAGAAAGGAAATATGTAGAGCTGAAGAGTTCCAGGCAATCCCACAACATTTCAGAACTGGATTTCATCTATTACCATGATGTTCAGTGAAAACGACAAAGTAGGAGAAATACTGAAC
This sequence comes from Urocolius indicus, assembly GCA_013401255.1. Classification (NCBI taxonomy): domain Eukaryota; kingdom Metazoa; phylum Chordata; class Aves; order Coliiformes; family Coliidae; genus Urocolius; species Urocolius indicus. The sequence continues at coordinate 133,949 of WBNH01010977.1, forward strand.
AGGCATCTCTTGTAGTGGTTGCAATTCTCTTACAATAAGGCTGATTGATCAGTAACATTCAATGTGTCTAGCTGCAATGTCTGTGTTTATATGAGTATTTTGTCATTTATTTAGTCCATGTGGCCATATTGGCTAATTTTTTACCACTTATTGTATTGTGAACAAAAGTGTACAATAATTATTCTGAAATGGCAGAATAGAGTAAATACTGCCTGACATTTTGAAAAAAGACTAGCAGTGTCTATACTGAGAAGTCATCTGGACTGTGAACGTGCATACATTGAGACGCTCTCCAGAAAATCTGCTGAGAAGCATGTTGACCTCAGAAGTTTTAATTATGTGCTCAATAAGGGAGACTGCTCTTTGACAATAAAATTCAGGAAGTTCTGAACCATTTTTCACAGATGCCATACAAGAAAGTAAATGGTTCTGGGTTTCACTAAGAGCTTCTCTTTCAAAAACCTGTTTTGTTTTCTTGTGTTTTCTAAAATTAGATTTTTACATCGTTTGTCATTTCTAGTAAGACAAAACCTCTGAACTTCTTTTGACTTGCAGTCACAGACTCACAAAACAATTTCAGTGGGAAAGGATCTCTGGAGGTTGCTTAGCACAATATTCTTCTTAAAGCTATCTTCAAAGTTAGATCAGGCTTCCCAGGGACATCTCCAGTCAAGTTCTGAATATTAACAAGGAACTCTATACTCTCTGGGAAACCTACTCACCTGCTTAGCCACTGTCGCCATGGCTTATTTTCCCCCTGTGTATTTAGTTGGCATTTTCCTTGATGGAATTTTTGATGAAACATATAGCTCTTATCCCATTGTTGTGCACTTTTGATGTATATCTGGCTCCTCCTTTTTTTATAATTTTCCTCTTGTAAGGGAACATATTTATGACCACAATTAGATCCTTCCTTAGTCTTCTTGTCTCTGGAGACAAGAGTTAAGCTCATCAAAAATAGCTCCCTCAGCCTCTCCCTAAAAGGATTTCACCTCCTAATCATCTTGGTAGCTCTTTGCTGTTTTATCTTTGCACGTCAATATCTACTGGGAAAACTGAACCTAGATGGAGTATTCCAAGTGTGGCTTGCACTTCCCTTAATCTGCTGGCTGGATCCTTATCAATATGCCCAGTATACAGTTGGCCTCCAATCCTTCAACACCACACTGCTGACTCATTCTTAACTCGATGTCTGTCAATGTCCCTCAGACAATGTCCTTAAAAAGCCCATGATGGCTGTTCCTGATCACCAACCTCTTCCTTTTGCTCTCACTCCAGTGAGAGCTGGCTTTGCATTAGTTTCATTAGTGTTTAGAATCTGGGCTGTGCCTTGAAGGGTTCAGTTAAAGATTCCCTTGTGATTATTTGTCTGTATCAGGCTTGTCTATGTAGGAACCAAGCCTTTTGTGTGAGAAAACATACAGGCTGTTTTACCAGAAAGGGATCTAAGGTTCATAAGGCTGCTAGGCATTTCCAGACCAGAATGGGTTTCTCTTGCTGTGATGTAAATAAGCATGTAAAGTGAAGGACATTTGAAAATCTGACACATAAAGCCATTCACCACCTGATATAATCCTGAGAAAGTAAAAATGATGAAGAAGTCCTGCCAAGGTCAGTATAATTACCTATTTAGATTCAAACATATGCAAATTTCCAAGCTGCAAAGCAAAGTTTGAAGACCTTTCTGGGAGAAACTCATAGGAGCAGTAAGGCCTGAGCATACTGAGAAATCTCAGCTTTGTTCTGATAACTGCTGTACAAAGTGCTCTTCCAACAGAGGCCAGGCCGTGAACACATTAAAAATATCAGTAATGTAGATTGGCTGCAAATAAAACCATTTCATCCTTCATTACCTTTAGTAAATAACTGAGGTATGTGCTAAGTAAAACTGTTGCTAGCAGTAAAAGATTTATGAAGCAGAGGGAAGAAGGTTAACAGGACTAAGTCCCCCTTAGTACAACTACCCAGTATAATCTGTCATCACAGAGTGGAGGAAAAGCTGTGCAACTTCTCCCCTAATCAGCACTGAAATCATACTCACATCTGTTTGGCATATAGCTTTAGGCATGTCTCATCTTTTGTCATGAAGAAAACAGATTGTTTCTAATTATTTTTATTTTCTTCATATAAGTAATTTGTAGTTATTGATCATTTTGCTTTCCTCATTGCCAGTTAAGCCTTACATTAAGAGCGGTACACTTTATGTTATGTAATTTTGTTGTGTCTGTCTATCTGAACCTCTCACTTGCAATATGCCATGCTTAAAGGCAGAATTGATGACAAAATAAGAGTGCCTTGAAAATGTAAACATTACCAGATTTACTGAAGTTAACAGCTGAAGGAAATAACAAGGATCTAACTGTTGACCTCTCACAACTTCACATCTTTCCTCTAATTTGCCATTTCATCTGTGGATGAAAAGAGTTAGAAAATGTTGAAAGAAGAGTGACTAATACATTTCACCATTTTGCAAATAAATTATTTGATTGTATTTTTACAAATACTATTACTTTACTAAGGAACATATTAATATATTTCTTTTTATTGTTTCATAATATTAGGGGAGAATTTGGTGTGATAGGATATTTGAAAGTACTGTATTTTATCAGAATAGAATGTTATAATTCAATATGTTTGTTGTTACATATCACTATGAAAGTCTGTTTGATAGTATGGTCTAACAAGGTCTATTGAGGAGGGTATGTATTTCTTAAAATTATTTATGCTGCCAAATACCATGGATATTGCCCTTTGATGGGCCCAAGCTATGGTTTATTCATGTTCTTTATTGCCAGAAAGTCTGCAAATTCAGTACTGGATCCAATTAAGGATTTACAAACTCCAGACAGGACTTTGGTGGACCTGAAATACCTAATGGTAATCCAAGCCCAGCCCCTCTCTGTTCAAGGGACACTCAGAAGCATCAGGGCTTGTGTTCACACAAATCTTCCCTGTACAACTTGGTCCTTCCTGAAGTGTCCTCAGTCTCACACTTGTGCCTGTGCAGGGCTTTCCCATGCTGGTCAGGCTGGTGCCTAAGACTACTGGGAATTCAAAAAACTGTAAGGGCAGTTACCAAACTTCCCGAGGAGTTTGTGACCTTGTATAGAGTGGAAGACAAGATGCATTAGCCTCCAGGATGGTAGTTTCAACATGCAGCTGGATGTGAGGAGATGATTTTTGATGCTTCCCAAGGTGGCTCCTGTAACATTGAATGGCTATGGAATGTTACAGAGATGGATGGAGAGAGATGGGGGTGATTGTACTGATCAGTCGGTGGAAAGAGGAATGATTTTAAGTTTCCTTAGTCTGGGAAGGCAATTGATTCAGTTCCCCAGGTGCTGTGAAGATTCACCTACCGTGTGAAGCAGAAGCTATGACTGTCCTCTAAAACACACAAGACCTCCCATTCAGTCTTTTGAATGAAGAATACCAACATCAGCTTTCACAGGAGCCAGGGCTGTTAGCCTCTGAACAGCTGGACATACAGCCTGTAGGGAGTCTCAGGCTGTGAGGCCAGGACATGATGCTGGATGTACCCTGTGCTCAGCGATTTCTGCTGCCAGACCTGAAAGAGCTCAGCTTGGTGTGCAGGGCTTTGCATTATGCTTCCAGCTCTGCCTGTGCCCTGCAGCAGCCGTACACCTCACAGAGCTGCTAATCGGTGCACTTAAAAGCTACCCCACCTATTTTTGTATTTTTCTTTTTCTTAACTGGACAGAGTCTTTATGACCTCTGAGAATCTAAATTGCTCCATCCAGTAAATTGCTGTTTGTGTCAGAACGTTAAAGACTTGTAATTATAAATCAAAATTACCACAGGTTCAGAGAGATGAGGAAGCTTTGATGACTCTTGCTACTGCTTCATACGTACAGATACTCCTGATTCAGCAGCTAGTGGTGTTGAAGATTCATATACATGAACTTCAATATATTAAATATCCATTCTTGTAATTTTTCCAAATATTATATGAGCAACTTGAGAAGTTTAGCTGGCTGGTTTTTTTAGTTTTTGTTTTTTTTCCTTCTGTTTGTAAAGCTATATTTTCTCTTTGCCCATTAAGAGCATGTCCATTTATTTGCTTCAGACATGTCCACACAGAGGTACTAACAGCCTTGATTTAAGTGCTAGCTGATCAAAACCAGTTGAAAACTTAAGTAAAGACTTCCCTCATCGAGAACCATGTTTTTTAGTTACATTATAGCATTACTCATTAGAGGGTTTTTTTTTTTTTTTTAATATTACATCCATGGGTATAAGTGATGAGTAACAATTACTGCAATTGGATGTCAATCCTTGTAGCATGAATTTTAAATCTGAGAATATTAAACATTTTACGTCTAAGAGACCAAAACATTTCCTTTTTAACTCCTTGGTACACACAAACCAGAAGACCATTGTCCAAATATACTTTGTCCAAACATTCAGTGTTGTTGTGTTACAAAATATGAGTTAATGCATTGCAGCTTTTCAGTGATGTTATTCCAAAACAGACCTATGGCACTCAAAAGACTTCAAAGACTATCAAAAAGAGAGAGCACTGTCATGTGTCAGGACATTGCCTGGTGTCACTATTACCTTCCTTCTGGTATTTGATGATAAAACAAAGTGTATATAGCTGCACATAGACCACTGAGTATGTTCCCATCCTTAACTACTGCAGCTGCAGTTGGCATTGCTATTCTGTCAGCACTAGCACAGCTATGACAACACATCTCACTGATCATGAGTGACTTATGGATCATGGGATTATTTTTGAAGAATAAACCTTTTCCTCTCATTTTTCTTCCATTACTCACTTGTTTCCGGCCAACGGCCTCATGAGATTGGCTCTAGCTGCATACAGACGTCATGCTACTTACAAGTAAAACCTGTGCAAGTTGACAACAACAGAGTTTTGCATAGAGACAGGGATTAGGTGAAACAATGAATGAGCTGCCTATACCTTATGTTATTTTACTAGCAAAGACAATCACAGACTGTAAACACAGTGATTCTCTTCCTGAACACACAAAATCATATCGTGATTAGAGATTTGGAAAGATTTTATTTGGTTTGTTCAGTGAAAAACATGGTAGTCTTTCTTCATGGACAGATTGCTGTCCTCAGTCTCCTAGGTAGGATAAGTGTAGGATGGGGAATGGATGTGAGATATACTTCAAACCTCTTAAAGTCCATAAAAGCATACTTTATGGAAACTGGAAGAAAAGGCTGAGCCACTGGCACAAATCCTGGATGGGACAGAACTATGGAAGAGGGGAAAAAGAAGGGTCATGGCAGGCTGAATGAGAGGTGAACACGTGAATCGGAGTCCAGCATTAATTTTAGGATCACTCAGTTTAAATTAAGAGCAAACTGAGGGTGAGTGAAAGGAAGAAGAAATTATGCATTGTGGATAAAGCCATGTACTGGCAGAGGTGTGGATGACTCATCCAAGTACATGACTCAGGTGTTGGGAACTCTGACACTGACTCTTCACTATGATCCTGGGCAAGTCTCAGCTTTTCTTTGGGTCATATCTGACCCCTGAGTAAGCAGGTTGAACTCCCACCACTGTCAATGCAGTTGTATTTACACACATTGGCCTCTTATTTCAATGAATGCTTCATTTTATACATCTGTCTGCTTTATTTGAAGAGATACTCAAATACCAACTTCCGGAAGGATTTTTGGCTGGAAGAGCCAAGTCCAGAAGTGAGACTGAATCACCCAAACAAATGTCACTACAGGACTTTTACTCCAGATTAAAATCACTGATCTAGTTTTCAAATATACTGAACATCAGTGCCCTACTCTCAAGTGCCTCAGACACTTGATACCTCTGTAAATCAGATCACACATTCCTCTGATTTGATGTTAATAGGTCACTAAATTCAACTGTATAATCTCAGGTCAGTGAGCTCTTCTATTTTAATTAGTTCATTTACATTCATTTTTTTTGCTGCCTTTTCTATTGTCTGATCATAAAACACAACTTTTTTTCTCTTTCTTTTTTTTCCTACTCCTCCAAATAACACTTTTCCTTGTGAGGGTTATTGTACTTACACATATTGCCATTAGGCCCCTGAAACTGTCTGGATGTCCAAAACGGCACTGATCCCAGCAAAAACACAGACATACATGACAGAACAAACTAGTGGGACCGCACACACAATTGTCTGGTGAAGTGATAGTGTTGCTGCCATTTCACTATCTCATTCCTCAAAGACAATATTTATTTGTGCCAGTCAGAGTATTTTCATGCAATGAATTCCCTTCTCTATCAGGTAGCTAAGAGAGAAACAGTATTTTTAATCTCTCCAGCTCTTTGTCTACATCATATATGTTTTGTAGCTTTTGGGTCATAAATTTTGTTTGCAATGTTGGGCATGGTTCCTGGCATGTGACTGTATTGGGTGTGTACCTGCTCAAGCAGTTGTGGGTTACAGAAAGCTGGACTAGATAAGACAGAAATCCTCCAGTCCTTAATCCTAAAATGTGTGATTAGCTTGAATTAGTATCTTTTTTTCTTTTTCTTTTTATTTTTCTTTTTCTTTTTCCTTTTTCTTTTTCTTTTTCTTTTTCTTTTTCTTTTTCTTTTTCCTTTTCTCTTTTTCTTTTTCTTTTTCTTTCTCTTTTCCTTTTTCCTTTTTCGTTTTCCTTTTCCTTTTTTTTTAGAAAAACAAACACCATAGTGTATCCTAAGTAATATAAATAGGTAATTCCAAGCTTTCCAAGTTGAACTGAACTAAACGAAAATCACCATCTGAACTTGTGTTGCATAAATAGGAGCAAACATGTTACCTGGAGAAAAGAGAGACTAAGTCAAACAAATTAAAAAAACCCAACAAATAAACTTGACCTGAAACAAGTTAGTGTGCTTTTCACATTTATCTGAACAGCAGAGCAAAATGACTGTATTCCCAGAATCTAAGCTCATATAGTTATAATAACACCATCACAGAGATGACTAAGTGCTAATCTCAGTGTGTGAACACTACAGAACAGTGATTCCCAAACAGACCATCAGGGGAAAAGAATATCAGAAAAAAGGCAACTTGGCAAAATAAAAAAGGGTATGAAGTAGCAAAGGGATATATTTGAGTCAATGAAACACTGAACACAGCAGACTACCATACCCAAGAGACTATCAGGAGTCTGGATAGTTCTGATGACTCATTCTGCACATGTAAAGGGTTGACCTAGGTGGAGATCCAAGAATGTTAAAATTTTTCCCATCTTTATTCAATATTAAAATTTGTCATTTTTGTAGTCTGCTGCCTTACTTTAGCACTGTATAACTTTCAGTGCCGAATTCTAATGACAAAAACAGTTCAACTTATACTTCTGTAAAACTTTTCTCATTCAGTAAATGTATTGATTTACATGAAAATCAGTATACACAACATAAACATGCATTCAAATGCTGGATTTTGAAAAAAAAAATTTAAATATCAAAGAGTAAAAGAGGTACTGAAATTTTCATAATTCTGACTTTAAAAATAAATGAGTCTTTACCATCTATCAATTAAAATCAGATATTCAGTCCAGAGAGCCTCAAATTTGCAATTCTTATTTGTTTATAATGATGTTTATAATTATATGTTTATAATAATGAATTTGTTTATAATAATAAAGAATTATTTCTTGGAAAGCTTTAAATAAAACTGTTTCTGAGATTCTGAGGCTTGGAAATTTTGGCTTATTTTTAAACTGAAATTTGCATTTGCTCAATTGGTCCACATTCACATTCAAATTTGTAAAACAGCAGGACTACTACAGAAAAAGCACTATGTGTACTTGGAAGTTACTTGTGGTGAATAATGTGGTGTTACATGAAATTACAACAGTTAATTTTTTTGTTGTAATTTTTATTTTATTCTAAGAACACCAGTAAGGTGAGTAGGTCGTTCAGACTGTATGTAAACTTTTTCAGGTGATGTCTATTACTGCTCACTGCATATTGAAAATTATTTTGTGCTGCAGAAAACATTGAAGTTTACATATCAAAATGTGACACTTCATAAGACAGAGAAACAAGAGGGATTTATTAAAGTATAGAAAGTCTGCCCTAGCTGCTTCACTGCAGCCTGCAAAAGTCCACTGACATCCAAAAACAGAGAAGTAAGCCAATGCTGAATATGTAAAAAATCTCACCTAGCTTCACACATTTTTGATTTTGACTCATTGATAGCATCTCTTGTGGTGATGGAAATAGTGACAAAGTTACCAGTGTGTTATAAATTTATTTATGTAGATGTTTTAAGAGGGTAGGAAATTCTGCAGTCACAGAGAGAAACTGAAAACTGTTTTTCTCTGGCAGGACATACTCCAGAACTTGAGAGTTTTTGCTGGCAATATTGAAGACAGTGCTTCACACTTCTAGTTGCTTTGGGAAAAAATGCCTTTTAGAAGTCTTTCTGCTCTCCATATAATCAAATAGCGATTCAAGTGTTAATTGAAAAAAGAATTAGAACAAACCAGACAAAAAGTAAAAAAATGTAGTGCTCACCTAACACAAGTCTGAAGTATTTCAGGTAGTTTGGGGGAGTCATTTGAATTCCACAGCTTGAAGATAACTCAAAAAATTAAGTTCCTGGATTTAATACATCAGTCTGAAATAGTCTATATACTCTGTTTTAGACTGTGTTTAATTAGAATGGATTGAGGATTAAAAAGATGACATATAAAATTTCAATTCAGAGGCAGGAACACCTTGAATGCACATTGTGTTGGCCTCTGTCAAAGCTTTGTTGGAAAGATTATAACAGAGTAGATCCATCCTGACAAAAGTTGAGGCTGAGTAAGAAGAGAAGTAGAGAGAATAGCACTTGTTTGAGGCCTAAAAAAAGTCACATAGCCCCAAAAGCAGAGGGTGAGTGATCATAAAGCAAACTGTTGAGAAATGTCTAGTAGGTCTCACTTAAAAGTGATAAGGTCCTGTGTCCTCCCAGGAGCCCTTCTCTTCCCAAAGCCCCAGCCTGGGCTTGAGTCAGACTTTACCAAGGATAATTTTCTGGCATTTATCCTCTGTAGAAGAGCATGGAGTCCAAAGTGCCTTTGGTGAGTGCTCTCCATCCTGTCTGTCTTTTTGTACTCACAGTTTACTTGGAGACAGATTGACTTGGGATGAGGACATCTCAAAAGCCATGGAAACTATTTCCCAGTATGGGGAACACAGGTCAGAGATTTGGGTCACATTCTGGACCTCTGTAAATTATTATTATAACTTATCCACCTATGTCACATGGGTGATACAGAGCTATCTCAGGACCTCTCTGATCAGAATAGTGACAGGTATTCACACTGAAGGATGGATAGAGATCCAAACTGCCAGTGCTTCCAAAGCTGGATTACTTTCTATATTGGTACTAATAAAGTTCAGTAATTGAGTGTTTTATATTAAATCGTAAAATCTTATTGAAGGCTATCCTATGCAATATGCTGAGTGGCCTACTGCATGTCAGGTAATTCTGAAAATTCAGAAATTTAGGAAGCAGCTCTGCTCTTCTTTTCTTTTTGAAAATGGTTGGTTTATTGCCAAGAGAACTGCACTGAAAGCCAGGGAATTCGTGGACATCTTGGGAACAAAAGAAGCAAATGGACAAAGCACTTTTGCTTCCTCTCCTCTGGCAGTGGATCTGAGCAAAATCAGTCAAAAAAAAAATATTGAAAAGCAGAACTTCCTTGGATTTGCAGAATTGACCAAATAACAAACGAACTGAAATTAAGAGGTTAAAAGATTTAACATTTCTTAGATAAAAAAAAAAAACAACTGAGTAATTAGAGAATCCAAAATCGAAGCTAGAAGGCAGGGAAAGACCGTTTACAATGGAAATAGGATAAATGTTCTTCAATACTTTAAAAAAATCCAAACTCCAACAAGCAATTTACATTCCATGAATTCCAGGGATGTTTAATGTCCTTTTTTTCCCAGTAACTTAAATTTAATTTTAAGATAATGTACTTGGTTATGTTACATCAAACAATGTTCACTTGGCAGGAACATCTCGGAGCAAAAAACCGCAGATACTTATTACAAACTCCATGTAATATTGTGAAGGTTATAGGAGCTGAGTATTTTGATTTCCTTCTTGTCTGGAAAAAAGAGAGAAAGAACTAGATTCTGACACTGTATAAATGCTGAAAGTCTGCTCTTATCTTGCTGTTCCCATTCATGTTCCTCTTGAGACTCTATTGTCAAATTTCAGTTCAGCTTTTAAGTTACAAAGTTCATCATCTCCTGTAGACAGGCTAGTTCATAGTCCATACCCTATAGATTTTTTTTTTTTTTTAATCCTCTGTGTAGCATGGTTAGGATGGAAGCTGAATTTGTTCTAATCAAATACAAAAATTTTATGGCAACTATGTCAAAGTAATTTTAATTCTAGAGGTATTGAAAGCAAATTATTTTGGGAAGTAGAGTGGGACAGTAGAGTGACTGCAATTTTTAGGAAACTTTTTCATGAAAATGTCAGATTTTCTTCTGGCATTTTTCCCTTCTTTCCCTTCCCCTTGTCTCCCTTCTTTCTCTCCTGAAAAAATAAATGGAAAAAAAGGGATGTGAAATAAGAATTGACAGAAAAAAAGAAAGATAACTGGACCTGTGGAAAGAGTATTTTCAATAAATCGCTCCCGAGTGTGTTTCAGTTCTGGTTAATCACATAGTGAAAATCTCAGCTTTATAGAAGAGCTGCATGTTCCTGCACATGCTCATAAGATACATTATTCTTGTGTGCTGAGACTTGGAAAATCAGATATCTTTTAATATGACAGAGCAATGTCTGGCTATTTTTTTTTTAATGTGGATTTTAAAAAAAGTCTCTATTTTCATGAGATGAAATAGATTTCATTTTTCAGAAGGACAGGTACTAGTCAAGCTTATGCAACCTTTTGTTTTGCAACATCTTTTAAAGAAGAGGTTACTTCACAACGGACAGCAAACTGTGAACTTCCTTATTCTCATTCTTCGTGCTGAGCTTTGTTTTTGGTTGGAGTTTATATTGAGGTTATTGATGGTCAATAATTTGCCACATATGATGCCAGCAAGAGATATAATTTATTTCTATGAAACATTGTATTATTGAGCTTGATGATTTATTAGTCAGCTTATTATAGTTTGCAGTATTATGCAGGTGCCATAAAGTTTAATTGAGTACCATTTTATGTACATTTTCTCGTTCATATTTATTGAAGGAAGTTCCATCTTTTCATGAGTGCAGAAACATCCCTTGACAAACTAGACATGACATAAAGCTGCAGATAAGCAGTCTGCAGACTCAGAAGTTACAATTTGCTACTGTTTTCACCCTTATGTGCTTCCATAAATTACTTTGTCTCTTCTGTTCAAGAGAAAATGAAAATTATCACATGGTGGATTAACCAATCAAAATCCTGATTATTACTTTACAATGATGACTCTGACATAACACAGTTGCTTCTATACCACATTCAGTGGCAGTGGAATAAAACATAAAAACAAAGGCACAGGAACTTTCTTTGCATCATGAAAAATGTGTAAAATAAGTTCAAAACAGATTTGATAAAGGATTTATTAATGACTCTACATGGCACCATATGTGGAGTATCAGACTATGTTCTTTGAAAACAGTAGCACTTGTCAAGAATGCCTTGAGTTCCAAAGGGAGCAAAATCTACCTATCTTGTCGCTTGAATATGTTTGACTTTACAGAGGTACTTGAAGCAGTAGTGAGATCAAGAGACTTTCAGGTGGGCGAGGAGATTTTTTTCTCACAAATGGCAATTAGTCTGTGCAGGAAAGACAGTGTGAGGTGGTTAGACATGGCTAGATAAGAGTAACTACGTCCACATGTCCCTTCTCCACTGTAAATTAATCTCTAAATAAGAAAAAGTCCTCTTCACTTGTTTTACATGTCGACAGACTTATGAGTCTGTACTCTGTCCTTCTATCCATCCATCTAGACAATTTCACGACTGCTTCTTCATGGTCTGTAAGTACATACATTGCTTAAAACTGACAAAAGTAGTACTGGAAGAAAAAAAAGTGAATAGTTAAAATTATTAGCTGTCTTATTCCATCAGGCAGCAAAGACTCATGTTTACAGTGATTTTCATTGCTCATGTCTCTTAACATGGCACACTGTGTGGGATGAGATGAAATGTTGTTCTCAGGTGACAGGAGGTTTCTGAAAGGATTTATACATGCCTCTAGAGCTGTTCATCTAGAAAATAAATAAGATTTAACTTACCAAAGGACAATCTTTGATAGCTTCTCTGATGTGTCAGCAAAATAGAGATTGATTGCATTTTTAAAACAGATACCTGTGATTGGAGAGAAAAAGAAAGCCCAGCTGTCAAAAAGGATAGTTTATGGATATTTTGTACCATTTGAATAATTTCCACTAATGTCAGTGGTTACTTAGTATTTCTAGAGCTGCAAATGAGCTGATCTTGTGCTGGAAATAGTCCTGCTGAGGTTGGACTAAATGTTCTTCAGAGCTCCCTGTGTTTTTATGACTGTCATTTTTTGCCCTCCCAAAGCAACTCAGAGCTGTGCTTTACTGTCACACAGCAGTTGTGCCAACTTTCCTGTATGTGAGGAGGAACTAAAACATTTATTTATTCTCCCACCCCACAGGGGCATGGAGAGGAGGAGTATATTTACACAGTGGTGTGAAAATGTAAACTAGGTGTTTCCAGACTATTGCTGAGTAATAGCCTTTGCATTTTTGAGGGGCTATGTATGAGGAAAACCATTCATCCCTTCTTTGCTTTCAGGGTCCAGAGATAAATATGTTCAAATAATGTATTTGTTTGGGCAAAAAGCGGACAACAACCTGAGAAACTGTTTGGGCACTTCTTTCTAGCTGTCATAAGGCCGATCAACAAATTACATGAAATGAAGCAGAGGGGAACCCATTGTCCAGGGTGAAATGCAGGTCTAGGGGTGAAAAGAGTTCCAACATCAAAGCAAGGTCTGCTACAGAGCTGCTGAGGGTTTTGAGGGGCTCCTTCAGGCTTCCTTTCCATATGTGTCAGGGGCGGACAGTGAAGAGCAAGGGATGTTTAAATAATGTTAGTAGTACAGTATGTCTGCAAGGATTGCTCAAGATTACTTCAGGCAAACAGAATCCAAGTGTTTCTATTGCCCCATGGCCCCCATTAGGAGAAGATGCCATAGGTGATTTCAAGGGGACAACAGAAGTCAGAACCATGCTGCTTGGCTGCTTTACCTCACTGTATTCAACTCAGCTCTCTGGCTCACATGACTTGTAAGGCTGAATGCAGACTAGAGCTACACTGGAAGTCTAAGAGCAAGAGTATGATGTTGAAAAGCATCCTCTTTCAAGCTTCCTCTTTCTATTTGAAAACCTGATTTACAGAGCTCTGAGGACCTCAGTGTTTGATTCCCCCACATAGATTTTCAAAATAATTACATAAGTTCTAGGACTAACATACACTGCTGTTCCATCCAAATGGAACATGCATTTGCAAATGAATGTTTCTCCATGTCCACAACTTCCAATGGTTTGGCTCTGTGGGAAGCTTACAGACAAGACAGTGGTATGAAATAGGTGGGTTTCTGAGAGCAATTCTCACTGTTTCCAACAAGGAAACAAAAGGAACATTCAGTGGAAGAAAGTTTAGTACTAGGTATGAGGAAACACTATTCTAATAAATTCCAACCTTTAAACTTTTCTTGACTCTGTCATTTCTCAAGATGGTTGTTTATTGTCTTTTAGACAAAAGGGCAACCTCATGCCATAAATATGTTTCTGGAGTGTTCTCAGCTATAAGCAAGTTTCTCAACATAATTCTATTCTAGTTCTCTCCTAAAGCAAGATTGACCACAAGGGTTATTATTCCTCTACACAAAGATTTTGTGAGGAAATGTCTGCATTTCTACATGGATTGGTTTTGCTAGAAGGGAAGACTATCAGCTTCACATATAGAATTACTATGGCAATCTCTTCTTTCATTTCACTCCCGTTATTCTCATTTATTTATATTGCAGCAGCACCCACAGGCATTAACTGGGTAGAAGTCGCCATGGCACTAGACAGCGTACAAACACAAAGGAAGATACTGAAAAGCTTACAATCAAATAAAGCAATATTATGGGGCCTTTTCTTTAGCTACAGGAGAAGAGGCTAAGGACCTAATTAGATTAAGGTCATGCTTAGCCCGAATCTACAACATTATATTTGCAGTCTCTTCCTGACACTCTCTCAGAGGGTACTTGCATTAAATAAACCATATGATGGATTATGAGATAATTTCAACTATGTGAATTCAAATAAAAAAATCAATATGAGAATAAAACAAAAAATTGTGTTTATATATTATATATTTTTTAAATAAATCAAGTTATTTGTTTAGTTTTTTCCTGGTGTGAAGGTTTTTTGTTTATCACAAGTTTTCTGCAAATAGATAGTCCTTTACCAGAAATTAAGATGAATTGGAACCAGCTGAAGTGAGATAGGCTTGTTTCTGTATCTGCTGATACAGAAATCATAGTGAATATTTTCAGAGTTATATGACTACTATTTTGGCTATGTGTGCATCTGACTTGGTATCAACATGATGAAAGCAATCTAGCTGATGTATTGTGAACATCTGTCACAATCAAAATTGTTTAATAGGGTGTAAGACTGGCTGGCCAGACATCTGTGAGGAAGGTCACACTTCAGACTGTAATTCACAGTAATTTTGCCTTTAAAGACAGTATCATAAAATCAGGGATACATGTTTTTAACATACTTTACCTAATAAGAATGTCACTGTATAAATAATGATTATTGGATATATTAGCTAGTTTATGTCAGAGTTCCCAATAACAGAGAATTATAGAACCGTAGAATCATTTCAGCTGGAAGAGACCCTTAAGATCATTGAGTCCAGCCTTTGTCCCAGCCCTGTCAACCACTAGATCATTTTCCTAAGTGCAACATCCACCCATCTCTTAAACATCTCCAGGGATGGTGACTCCACCACCTCCCTGGCCAGGCCATTACAATGCCTGACATCCCTTTCAGGAAAGAAATTCCTCCTAATATCCAGCCTGAACCTCCCCTGTCGCAACTTGAGGCCATTTCTTGTTCTGTTGCTTGTTCCTAGAGAGAACAGACTGACCCTCATCTCGCTACAACTTCCTTTCAGAAGTTCAATAAGGTTGCTCCTGAGCCTTATCTTCTCTAAGCTAAACATCCCAAGATCCCTCAACCATTCCTCATATGAGTCATACTCTTAAATCCTTTACTGGCTTGGTAGCTCAACTGTATATCCTCTCCAGCACCACAATGTCCCTCTTATAAAGAGGGGCCAAAACCTGGATACAGTATCAAAGGTGCAACCTCATCAAAGCTGAGTACAGGGGAATGATCACCTCCATCCTCCTGCTGACAACGCTGTTCCTGGTACAGGCCAAGATGCCATTGGCCTTCTTGGCCACCTGGACACACTGCTGGCTCATGTTCAGCTGGCTATGAATCAACACTCCCAGGTCCCTCTCTGGCAGTTTTCCAGCCACTCCTCCTCCGGCCTGTAGTGCTGCTGGGGGTTGCTATGGCCCAAGTGCAGGACCAGGCACTTGGCCTTATTGAAGCTCATGAAATTGGCCTTGGCCCAGCCATTCAGCCTATCTGGAGCTCTGTAGAGCTTCCCTACACTCAAGCAGCTCAACGGTTCCACCCAGCTTGGTGTCATTTGTAAACTTACTAAGGGCATACTCTATCCCATTATTCAGATCATTAATAAGATGTTAAACAGGAGTGGCTCCAGTACTGAGCCCTAGGGGACACCACTCGTGACTGGCCACCAACTGGATTTAACTTCATTGACCACGACTCTTTGGACTAGATCATCTGCCCATACTGACTAGGCCTGATCACCTGGTTGTCCTGCATGTGTTGCGTAACAGAACTTAGGATGTTCTGCTCCATCAGCTTCCTGGGCACTGAATTCAAGCTGACAGGCCAGATCATCCTTCTGTCCCTTCTTATATATGGGTGTTACATAGTCTGACTTCCAATCAGGTGGAACCTCCTCAGTCAGCCAGAACTGCTGATAAATGCTGGACAGTGGCTTAGTGAGCAACCCTGCCAGTTCTCTCAATACTCTAGGATGTACCCTCTCTGGCCCCATAGATGTGTGCATATCACTGAGGAGCAGCAAGTCACTGATCATCTCCTCCTGAATTGTAGGAGGGACATTTTGCTTCTCACGTCTGTCTATTGGCTTGCGGGGGCTGCCTTTACCCAGTGGAAATGATCCTATTACTAAAGACTGGGGCAAAGAAGGTCTGAGAAAGAAACTGTTCTGTGTAGCCAAGTGAAGGATGTGCTATGCAAGCATTTTTGTTATATATATTTAGTAAAGATAAAATATGCAGAAAGCTAAGTATTAGCAAAACAGAAAACTTCCCAAAGATACAGTTAAATACATCCACAGTTACCAGTAGGAACTTTGTAATCTGAGTTCATAAACACCCATGGTGTTATTAGCAAAATTTATTAGTCAATTAGGAAGAAAAAAGGGAGATCTAAATAAATAATCTGAACTTAATATGTAGCAATTAAAAAAACAAGAAAATTGTTATGGCAAAAAGTTAGGAGAACCAAGAATGAACAAATCCTGCTTTCCCCTAACCCTTCCCAAATTAAATAGGTTTTTGAGCTTTCTGTTAAATTGCCATAACTGGGAATAAGAGGACAGCAGCATAAAGATCTTTGCTTCATTTGTTGTTAAGGATTTTAGTCAAGCTTTAGCTTTCAATGTATTGCTTTCACATTTAGAGACCTACTGTGTACACAACCAGTGGTCTTCAGAGGTGATGAACAGTCAGCAGACACACATTCTACTTTCTCCTCACTCCTATCTATGGCCTCAACAGTTGTCTGTCTGTCCGTGTCAGATCTTCAGTCACTTGTGTTCCCATCACTGCCACACATGTGTGCTAGTGGTATGAGCAGAACAGTTACTGCTGTTAGTCAGGAACAGACATACTTTTGACAACAACATTGAAGACAAATGTTAAATGTTCCCATCCCTGTCAATGATGACACAACTTGTGTGAACTGTTATGACCCTATGAGTAGGACCTTCAAAAGCTTCAGAAAATTTGTCTTTGCATCTGTATGAGACAGATACAGTTATCTATTCTGACTGGATTTACTTAGGTCTGTGGAGCCTAATGGGATTCATCCTAGGGTAGTAAAAGACCTAGCCATTGTCATTGAGGGACCTTTCTCCATTATTTTTCAATGGTTTTGGGAGTCTGGAGAGGTCTTACTTGACTGGAAGCTGACAAATGCCCCAGGTTTTGAGAAAGTTAAGTAAGAATACTTTGGTAATTGCAGTCCTGTCCGTCTCATTTTGGTGCCTGGTAAAATTAGGAGAAAGTTATTCTAGGAGTTAGTGAAACACTCTTGAGAGACAACACAGTGACTGATCATAGCCAGAATGAGTTCAAGAGGAAAAAGCTCTGCTTAACTGACTAAATTGTCCTTTATGAGAAGGTCACCCATCCAGTTGACCAAGGGAAGTAGATGTGATGGTTTGGGGTTTTAGCAAAGGTTTCAATATTGTTTATCAGAGTATCCTTCTGAACAAAGTATCCAGCACACAGTTACACAAGTCCATAATGAATTGGGTGAACAATTGGGTGAACGTGGAATCACAGAATGGTAGGGATTAGAAGGGACCTTTAGAGATCATCTAGTTCAACACCCCTGCCAAAGCAGGTCCACCTAGATCAAGTCACAAAGGAAGGTGTCCAGGTGGGTTTTGAAGACCTCCAGAGAAGGAGACTTCATATCCTCCCTGGGCAGCCTGTGCCAGGGCTCCCTCATCCTCATAGTAAAATAGTTTTTTGTTATGTTTAAATAGATTTTTTATGTTCCAGCTTCTTTCCATTACCCTTTGTCCTGTCACTAGATACAATAGAATAAAGTTATGTCCCAACCTCCTGACATCCACCATTTTTATACTTATAAATATTAATAAGATCCTCACACAGTCTTCTCATTTCTAGACTTCACAGCTCCATGTCCCACAGCCTTTCCTCATAAGGAAGATGCTCTAGTCCCGATCATCTTGGTGACCCTGTGCTGGACTCTCTCTAGAAGTTCATTGTCCCTCTGATAGGTCAGGCTCAAAGAGTTATAGTGACTGGGATTACATTAGGCTGGTGGCTGGTCACCAGTGGGGTTACCTAAGGCTTGGTTTTAGGCCAATGCTCTTTAACGCTTTTATAAATTTTCTGGAAGTAGTAATTGAATGTACTTTAAGTAACTTTCACAATGATACTAAACTGAGAGTAGCTGTGGATTCCCTTGAGGACAGAGAGGCCTTACAGAGACTCACTTGGATATATTCCTGTGCAACCTGATCTAGGTGAACCTGCTTCTGCAAGGGATTGGACCAGATGATCTCTAAAGATCCTTTCCAACCCTACCATTCTATGATTCTATGACTGAGCTGAGCAATCAACACCTGTATGAAATGTAAAGAGTTCAGAATTCTCCATCTGGGATAAGGTAGTCCTGATCATACAAATTTGGGGACTTTCCTGCAGAAAGTGATTTGAGAGTCTGGCTTCATGGCAAATTGCATGTGAGTCCATAGTGTGCTCTTGAAGTCAAAAAAGCTAACAATGCTCTGGGATACATTGAGCACAATACAACTGGACAGTCAAGGGAGAAGATTGTCTCACAATGCATTGATGCTGCCCTGTCTTGAGCACTGAATGAAGTTTTGGGTGCTACAATGTAAGCAGGACATCAGACTACTAGAATGTTTCCAGAGGAGGATGTCCAAGATGGTGAAAGGCCTTGAGGGCCAGACTTAGGAGGAACAGCTGAGGTCACTTGGTTTGTCCAGCTTAGAGAATAAGAGGATGACAAGTGCCCTCATCACAGTTTACATGGTCCTCACAGAAGGTAGTGGACAGGGAAGTGCTGATCTCTCTGGTGACCAACGACAGGACACGAAGAGATGGAAAAAAACTGTGTCAGAAGAAGTCCAGGTTGAACGTTAGGACAAGATTCTTCACTGAGTGGATGGCTGGTGTCTGAACAGGATTTCCAGGGAGCTGGTCATGATACCAACCCTGTCAGAGTAGAGAAGCATCTGGATGAGGCTCTTTGTCATATTGTTTAGTTTCACATAGTCCTGTAAGAATCAGACAGTAGGACTTGAATATCCTTAAGGATCCTTTCTAAGTTGGAAATAACAGATATTCTGTGATTCTATATTTGTCTTTCTGTTTGTGAATCTTGCAGCCCAGTGCTGCCTGCAAGAGGTGATCAGAGTCAACAATGGACACAAGGCATATGGGTGAGTCCCTAATACCCCTCCCTGACACCTGGAGAACAGATATCGACCAGTTTGACTCCAAAAGACGAGGGGGAACTGTGTTGATCTCTGTCCTGTCCTGTACTCCTCTCCTAAGCCCAGTGACACCTTGGAATAGGCTGCTTGCAGGTCCTCCTCTGAGCACTTCAGCCAGCAAGCAGCAAGTGGGGCAAGTGGAGAGAGAAGCAGTCCTTTCTTGCAAAGAGGATAGAACAAGACTGATGTGGTGGCAGGATTGTGACAGATATGATGGGGAAAGGAACTGTGGTCAGTATTGTCTATGTTCCCTTAGGGAGCAATATCTGGTGGCCTAGAGAGCATTTGCTCCTGTGTTATCTTGATGGTTTTTTTGCTCCTTGTCTGAAGAAAGGTCTTGATTGTGACTAGTTGTCTAGATTTGTGCTTTGAAGGTGAAGGGGAAAACTAGGTCCCAAAATGCCCTACTAGACTTGTGCAAGTCCTACTCCTACCATTCCCTCAACTTTCCATTTCCAAATGTCCTATCTCCACACCAACAAAAACCACGTTAGACTAAAACTCATAGATTGGTCACAGATATTTCAGCCTTTGGAAGCTAAGACTGTGTTTGGAGAAGAGTAAGTTAACTTTACTTTAGGTTTCTGTGTGTAGCTATCTAACAGCTGTTTTAGATCTTATTTTCATGATGCCCCCAACTCCGGAATTTTTTGAAGGACATGACTCAGCAAATACTGTTTTTTTTTTTCTTGTGTGCCCAAACAAAGCAATATCTAGTTTCACTAGGGAGTGAACTTTCTGCTACAATCAGTAACACCTCTGAATCTATTCAAGTTTTATTTGCTCCATTTCCTAGATGGCTCTTTAAAAAGGCATTTGAGGAAAGACAGGATGAAGTTGTTAACTAGATTGTACTACTGTTGGAAAAAAAATACTTTTTTTCTTTTAAAAATAAATTTATTCCTCAATTCAAAGTTTTTGGGGATTTTTTTTTTTTAAAGAAGTTATTAGCACAGTCAGGTTGATGTTAACATCCTACATGTCTTGATATAATGTCAAAGTGACTGGCTGATTTATTATTGTGGAAGAGTCAGCTCAAAAATAATCATTAAGTAGTAAGGAATTTCTTTAATTTGTAGGAAAATGTCACAGTAAACTTTAATTAATCAGGAAGTCAATGAATAGCTGTAATTCCTCCACTCCAATTTTCTTAATGTTTTCCTGTAAACCTAATTTTTAGCGGATATAGTCATTCTAGGTCCTGAAAACACACTGTGAATTGTGATGCAAATTACAAAACTACAGAAAACTTCATGAAAAGGAGATATATTCATCATGGATGTATGTGTATGTGCTGTGAATACACAACAAACTTCTTAATTAGGTGAAAAGTGGTCATCATGATGCTGGTCTTCTGTGTGTTGGGCATTCTCATCTAAAATCAACATGAAAAGTAGAAGCCAGATTGAAACTTGAACAAAATATCCCTGGTTTAGGTACAGAGTTCTTCGTGTACAGTCTAAGGTCCCTGATTCAATATATGATATTAACAGCAAGAATGAGTTGCCACAGTACAGTAATATAAAAAAACTGCATTGAACAGATAGCTGCCCAGAGTTGGCTAGCATAAGAGGTTAAAAATGGGGCTATGTTGAATCACTCCTTTTTTTTTTCTTTTTTTTTTTTAATTTTATTTTGGTGTTAAACACTAGGCTATGGTCTCTAAAGTGGCCATAGAGCCCAAGATTTTCCTCCCCATGTCATGAAGACCTTTGCATTATCTTCTGATGAAATGAAAGCACTGAAACAGGTCAGCAGCACCTGCACACCTCTTTTCCATAAGAGGAGACTGCCTGGAGGTATCTGTCCTGTTAGTGGACTCAAAAGACTCAGTCCTGATGTCCTGCACCCAAGAAGAATGTTCTTCCAGCAATCTGCAATGATGCCTTGGCCAAGTTGTTTTCTATACACCTGATGATGTTGGAGCTGCCAAGAAAACAGTTCACAGAGTCCAGAAAGGAATGCTTGAAAGGAATCCATGAATCCTCTGCAGAGACCTGCTGAAACCTACATATGCTTAAACTAACTCAGACAGTATTTTGGTTTTGAATAGACAACTACAAGTAGGTGTAGATGCTGATTTTCTTCTATTCCTTATGCATTATAGCTACCGACTTCAGCATGTAAATTCTGATATGATGTAGCTCATCCATGGCTTCAGCTTCTTAGAGGAGTGCCTCAGGGGCCTAAACTATGCTTTCTTTGACTTTTGCTGTGTAAGACCTATTATGAGTAGCTCTTACCTTCTTGAATGTTTGTCCTTTGGAGATCTCATTCTCAGACAGTGAATTGCCCTTGCACAATTTATCTTGGCCTCACAAACCCAGTATACTAGCTTGGAGACTATTTGGGGAGTAGGGGAAAAACTTTCAGAACTGCTTGTGAAAGCAAAAGTAATATATCCTTTTACTTCTTGCTGATGCTGCCAAATTTGAGACAAAAACACTGATAAATCTAGTCTAACCATAACTGCAAATTTTAATAAGTAAAATGTTCTTTTAATCACATCTAACTGTGTTTTTTTTTTTTTTCCCTGACAAATCCATTGAAATGCATAATGTTAGTTCTGAAGTATAATGTTTACAGCCGAAAGCAGAATGAAACACCCATAGCAACTTATCCTCTAGAGGTTTTTGGAAGGGAGGAGAGGTCAAAGAGGAGGAAAGTGGTGAGGATTCTGTCAATCAGTTGACGTGTTAGAAATGGAAATTAAAAGTTAAGAAAAGCGCAATGTTGTGACATGTTTATTTAACATGCTGGGGTTTTATGTGTTTGCTGGTTAAAAAAAAAAGAGACGTGCTATAAATTGGAGAAATGTTTCTAGTTGGATCAGTTTAGCCATTATATAGTGTATAGCCCTAAAAGAAAGCAATAGCTTTTAGTATAAAAGATGCAAAATACGATAACTTAGAAACAGAAAAAAACTGCACAAAACTTTGTCACTGGAAGATCTGAAGTACATTTAAGAGTCTCATGAGGGAAAAGATTCAGAAGAATTTACTTAAGGCCATTCTGTGGGCAATAAAGTGTTTCAGTTCACAATGTTACATTCTTTCTAAGACCTAAAATAACAGAATCTGTGAGGAAAGCTGGAATATGGAGCAAAGACCAGATGGTGGGAGGGTAGTATCTACCAGAGTAGAGGCCACTTTCATGCTAAGAATGGCAGCATCAAGAACGCATAAACCTAGCAAAGAACTACAAACTTATAAATAAAATTTCAAGATGATTATAACTAGGGCCCTTGACTCTAGGGAGTCAAATCAAATGCCAACAATTTTTGCTATGTTTGAGGTTTTAAAAAAGAGGAGGGATGTTGATAGTTTTGATTTAAAACCAAACTTACCTTTCTGTACTCCAATTTAATTAAAATTCCAACTGACTTTGCAGAAGAAGCAGCAATATGTGAAGGAATGACATCTGAGTTTTGACAGGAAACTTGTATTCATATAAGACCGTACAGAGGAAGATTCAGTTGCACCTTTTGGCATTTTTCAGTACACAGACTTTTATAGTTAAAACTAGTCTAGATGGTGGGAAAATATAACAAATGAATGCAAACAAAATGACTCTCTTCAAAAAGTTTTGGTCTTTTCCCCAAACTTCTCTATTTTTGCAATTCTTTTATATATGAATCATCTTGGCAGGTGGGCATAAGCATAATTTCAAAATGCATTTTTAACAGACACAAGAGCATCCAGCTATTCACTCTGAAGTAGTTAAAGAACCAATAGCATCTACCAGCTACAGGATTCTTCACTATGATCTTCAGGTGTTTTTACTACAAAGTGCCAATAATCTAACTGCAAAATCAAATGGAAAAAAATCAACACTATAGTGCTAAGTATGTTTCATGGAATTTACCCAAGCAAAGATTTTTAATTTCTCTCTTCACATAGGAGAAGGCAACTCTACTATCACACAGAAAAAAAAAAAAA
>WBNH01010977.1:157250-185036 GCA_013401255.1 Urocolius indicus
AAAAAAAAAAAAAAAAAAAAAAAAAAGAGCACCAACTCCACTGAAAAAACCAGGCTATGTTAAGGGAGTGTTTTCTACAAATAATTTGAAAATGGATCCTTTTAAGTGATAATGTGACCTTCACCTCTACCTAAGTAGTACAGACTTGCAAAAAACAGTTGTCAAAACATGTCAGGCATGTTCACCGGAGGAAGACCATTAGCTGACATACTAATCCTGCAAGGAGGAGAGGCTCATCAAGGCCAAGCAAAAAAAATAAAATCACTCATTTTGCAAAAAAAAACCAAACAAACAAACAAAAAAAAACCCAAAAAAAACCCACGCTCTGAAACTTTTTCAGAAAAGACAGCTGAAAATTCTATGATCATCAATCTCTAATCTCTTTCAGAGAAGCTCCTTTTTTTTACTATCATTCATACTCTTTCCTCAATCTAGATTATGCCACTCTGGCTTTGCAGCATGCATTCATAGATTCTTTCAATGGAAAATCCGTTATTAACCACCAAATTATTAAGCTGCTTTTTTCTTTTTTTTTTCTCTAGGAACTAAACTACCCTTTCTGTTTCTAAAATCCCTCAGATCCTGTAACTAAATTGTTAACATTGAAGTACAGCATCTTAAGTTTATATCACCACAAGTTTCAGGATAACGATCCCCAAGTTTTTGAGCAGGATGCCTGCCCAGTGAAGTGCCTTGAGACTACTGTCACAACAAAAAGCGAGAGCAGCTTGTGCAAATGCATCCTTGCTTGTGAAATATACACTCTACCCTTCAGTCTCTATTTCTGCTACAGTACACAGAGCTTCAGTGCTCTACTGGAAACAAACTGGAAACCCTACCTGCTAAAAAACTTGATGAATGCGAAGTGAGGATGAAGTGAGGACAACCTGCAACTAGCATGGGCAGAGATCTTTAGTGTACAGCATTCAGTGACTCCTTACTGAATTGCCTTCTCTTAACATTTTTTTTGCCTTCTCTCAATATCTTTTTAGTCTAGAAAAGAGGACACTGAGTGGGGATCTTATCAATATTTACAAGTATATAAAGGGTGGGTGTCATCAGGTTGAGGTATCACTTTTTTTCTGTGGTATCTAGCAACAGGACAAGAGGTAATGGAAAGAAATTGGAACACAAAAAAGTTCCATGGAAACATAAGAAAAAACTATTTCACTGTGAGGGTGATGGTGCCCTGGAACAGACTGCCCAGAGGAGTTGTGGAGTCTCCTTCCTTGGAGGTCTTCAAGACCTGCCTGGACATGTTCCTATGCGACCTAATCTAGGTGGACCTGCTTCTGCAGGGAGTGGACTAGATAATCTCTAAAGGTCCCTTCCAACTACCATTCTATGATTCTATGGACATTTGGCACATAGACTTTTTAGCTTTCAAGAAAAAATAACAGGGAAAAAAGCACAATGAGACTAAAAAAAATGTAGAGACATTGAATAACAGTAATAAATGGGAAGGGAGAAGTTGTAAAAGAAGACAATTTAATTCTAGATATTTTGCCAATGGTGACATCCCTTCCCCTCCCTGCCCTCTGCTCTCCACACGCAGTCTCAGACATAATCCTGTTTCCCCAGAAGGAGAAAAGATTTTGCAACACTCTCCTGCTGTGGTGAGCTCTTACTGATAAAGCAGTCCCACTAACATCTCACAAAGAAACTTTACACAATCATGGGAGCAGGACGAGCAAATCAGCTGAACTAACACATAATGTCTGGGACCATTGCATTTCTTTGCTCTGAGTGCATATGTACTTTATTTACCAATTGGCTCATATTCACCTCATTTGTGAACAATTTTCTGAACAGGGGTTTGACAACTTTCTGGATTCTGTTATCTCCATAGTTAAAGTGCCACCTGACACAACTGACGTGACAAGAGTCACTAGATAGTCTGTAGAATACATGCTTAAAGCTTTAGGATTATTGACACAAAAATGTCAAAAGACTCATCATAGACTAACATAAAAAATTGCTATTTTTTGTTCTGATCCAAGTGGTTGTGTGATGTAATGCAACAAAAGATGTTTAGTGACCACAAAACCAGATGAACTCCATCACTTTGGTAAAAAATTTAAGGACATCTATCTGGTGAAAAACCAAACCCAAACTAAATGAAATCATGTAAGAGACACTTCAGCTAACTTTCTGTTTGCTGGTAATGACTATTCATAAACAAGAAAATGAGCAGATGGATTCGACAGTCTGCTTGCTGATCTGTCAAACTCCTAGTAATTTGAGGAAAAATATGTGTAACTGTTAATAATAATACTTGTAAATATTTACTGATTTAAAATAGAGTTTAATCAGCTAAGCTTTAACTTTTTCATATAACCGTACATGTGTTTGCTATAGTTTCTGGGCAATACATTTTCCCAAGCATATACTGCTTAAGAAGGGGCTGTATAATGAAAAGCTTTGTCTTTCCCCAAACAATTTCTCAAAAATGTTAGCAGTTTAATTTACTCAAAGCTTTCTGTAAGCAAAGCAACACAAAGAAAAATCTCATAGCCTAAGTAATTTTGTTTTCTAATAATTTAGTGAATGTTTTTTTTATTGTTGTTATTGTTATGAAGTTGGAAGCTATCACATTCTCTTCCCACATGTATAATAACTCTCTCCTGCCAAAGAACCCTAGTACAGTTCATGAGAACCTACAGTGGGATCTCTAAAGGTTTAAAGATTCAGTTTCCCTCAATAAGTAAAGCAAAGCAAAGTCTTTCCCAAATTCTCTGAATTATACATATAGCTAAAACTAATGTGCTAACTTCATCATCCCCAATCCCCTAAAGATTTTTGACATTTCCTGTATTTTTACTGGCCTGGAAGTATTGTCATTGCAGCTTCCATGAGAGCTTCCAACCTCATCTATGCCCAGCTCTTGCTGCAGCTATGAAACTTAGGATAACAAAGTGATGTTTTCCTCATTTTGGAAATGACTGGTTCTGATACTTGCATTACTGAAAATGCAAAAAAGGTTTGGTTCATATTTACATAAGGCTGGATTAAAGTTTTGGAACACTCTTAGCCAAATTTGAACTCTACCTTGTCCCTTTGCAGCTGAATGAAGTTAACTCTAGATAGGGAAAGACTGTTATACACTGCTCAAAGACAGATGTAGGCTGTGGCTGAGGCCACTGGCAGAACACTGTACAGTCTTCTCTTCTGATCAGGAAGTTTCACAGCATGGGAAATTTACTTCACAGGACACTGAGATGAGGACAACTTCTTTTGAAATGAAGTGTCTTGAAAGTGTGAAAAAATTTATTTCCAAATCAGGACTCCTTGTTTTCTCCTTGTTTCATGGATTTGTTACTGTAAGACTGTCATGGCTATTTCCTTAGGTCTGCATCTGGAGATGTATTTGATACCTGCAAAGAAGGTGCTTGGGATAGGAGTTCTTTCTAGGGATTAAAAACCACATGAAAATTCTTTATCACAAAGTAAGACTTTATAGCCTTAATTTCTACCTCTAGTCAGAGATTTTCCAATATTTTTAAAGTACTATTAAACTGTTTTTGTTGTTTTTTTGTTTTTTTTTTTTTTTTACATCTGCACATCCTTATGCTTTTAAAGTTACAGGGTTAAATCCTTGATTTCTCTATTAGAGATACAGAAGGTCTGGTTTTAATTTCTTTGTTGCATCTGGTACTTTAGAGACAAGAATCAAATCTCTCATGATTTCTCATGTAATTGGAAGGGGATATGGTGCATCCTCATCTATCTTTGTTGCACGATGCTGACATAGTTTGCATTAAGCAAATAAAGATAACCATGACCGGGTCCAATACTGGCAAGTAGCAGTCATTCTGCATCAAAGACTTGTTTCATAACTTTCAAATTCAAATAGCTCATTGTGCTTTGCTTTAGCTCATTCACTCCAAAGAGATAAAAACAATCCTTTAGTCTGAATGTAAGTATCAGAAACAACAGAAGAGAGTTTTTCATCTTACTTCAGTGGTCACAAACGGATGCGGATAGTTTTGTAGAAATTAAAAACCTGATAACTTGTAGCTGTGATCTACAAAAAGTCTGAGCCTTGAGTGATTAGTCTTGTGGTTCTTATATACACAACGTGGTTCTGTATGAGAAACCTGTAATAGGTGTGTAGGTTGCATCTGCGCAGCAATAACTGTATCCAGACTGAGTAACCTAGTCTTCCCTGAAGAGCTTAATTTAATGCAGGTTACGTATAGATTTCAGTTTTCCTCACAGCAAGAGATGTTATTTTTCTTTGTAGATGAAGCCATGGCCACTTCATTGCTCTGCAGTGTTACTGGAAGGATAGATAACACACACGGAAGCACTAAAATGCTGCTGCAGTTGTTACAGGGTAGTCTGCATACCCATACCTGCTCATCCTGACCACCCAAATCAGCAAGATGCAGAGTCATAGGCAACCTCCCACACTTCTTCTTCTCTGACACTTTGAACTTTGAACCACCAGTCCTTTGCTCACTATGGCACATACTCAAGGGGAGTGAGAGGTAACAAATATTGCTCCTTGGCCAGTGTCCAAAGTTGCTCCTGGGGTTGCAAGCAAAGTGTTTTACCTTCAATAGACCAAAACTATTGTTGAAGGCAGAACTTTTCCACTACAAAATGAAGGCTCTAAGGCTTTTCTCTGTTTTATAATGTTAAAGACACTGGGACTACTTTTTTTGTTTTTTAAATGAGACCTTTTTGAGTTTTAGAGTGAGGGTACTGGCCTCAGAACAGGTTCCTAGCTTGTGATACCATGTTATCAAAGCTTCTGAGCACACCTGGATCATGCAAGTGCTCTCAGTAGCCACAGGACTGTGTATGCTGGTTTATTTAGTCCCAGTCTATAGATTTGGAGTTTAGCTTTAGAGAAGAAAGGCTTGAAGTTTCAGGTTTGCAACATCTATTTGAATGTAAGATATTTAGTTACTGTAGCTAAGATACGGTAATTATTTTCTTGCAAACATCACATTGAAGTTGGAGTTGCATTCTGAGTCTACATCAACAGTCCCATTTCCTGTCCTTTTTTCTTGTGATGAAAAAGCATTTGAAAGCACATTTTGCACGTGTAACCCTAGAATACACAAGAGTAATACTGTTTCAGAAGATTGGCTCAAGTTTCAGGGCTGATAATCACTTAAATATGGCCCTGTGAAATTCTGAAGAAAAGTGTGGGGTTATTTTGTTTGGGGTCATTTCATGTGTTTTGCTTAAGGCAATGCCTAAGCTAAGAAACTGCTGCAATAGGAAGCTGAAAACTTCAGGGACATATGTTATTTGTTGTGATGTCTTACTGTAAATAATTAACATATTTTAATGAATTAGAAAGAATGTGAAAGCATCAGTTTTCATTCATCTATAATAAAAAAGAGGAAGAGGAGGAGTGAGTGAACAGGAGGATATAAGATAGTGTGAATTAAAGTTAATAAACAATGCCTACAGTGTTAGTCATCAGTTTTGCCTTGCACATCCCATAGGCTGCATACCGTGATGTCTTACAAGTAGTTTGAAATGAGCTTGCTTTATGTGGAAAAAAAGGTGGGTTGTATTTTAGCAGATCTTCAGAAGAATCCACTTAAGATAGGGAAAAAAAGAGGAAAATGAGTCTAAACATTTTCTCTCCCATTTTATTTTTCTATTTTTATTTTATGTGATATGATTCATAGATATTTGATGGCCTACGTCTGAGTAAATATTTTCTTGGCTCTGGGGGAAATCCAACTTTGAGCATTGATCAAAACAATATATAGTCTCTTTGGAACAAGTAGGAAAGTACTATGTCTCTGAAGACCAGATTCTAGGTCTGTCAAAATAAATCACACAACCTCAATTGTGTTCCAATATTAGAAGGGAGAAGCTGTTTGGGGAATCTGGGTCCAACTTTTACCAGTGCTGCTATACTAGCAGATCTTTTCAGACTTTTCTTTAGCTCTTGACTTGCTGACAGGGCCATAAGTTAAAACAATAGCTTCTGTAAAGTTGTGTCTTACATTACAAAAAAATACTTAAAATGACTGGCATTTTTCACTGGTGCTTTAAAATTTCATGCTGCCTAAGCCACTTTTTTTCCCCTCTCTGACCTCAGTGATATGCCAACAATAAACTAGGACAAGTCTTATTCCGTGTCTTGATTCCTTTCCCTGGACCATGGTCGAAAAGTGAGAAGCAGTTCTGACCTGAAAGAGTAGATAGCCACAAACTATGAATTTTATCAAGTCGTTTATGATTTTTAGTGTGCTGTGCAGTACACATTGAACAGTGGCAGTTGGAATTGAGAGCATGGAGGATGATGCAGTCTGATTCCAGAGATTCATGATGAACCACTCCACTTCTCTGTAGAGTTCAGTCAGATAATAGAGGAAGATTTAATAAGATGCATTTGTTGCTTTAAAAGTTGCTTTCTCGTGTTAACTTCTAAACCTATTTCCTTCCCTCCAAAGTGACCTACACACTGTGACACAGGACAAGCAGATTACTTCAGCAATAGACAGCAGGGTAGCATTTCCAAACAGAAATTCTTAATTTTCAGTGGAAAAGTTTTTATTTAAAGTTTTAGTTACCAAAATAGTGCACTGATGAAACATTTTCCCATACAACTATGGCCATCTCGCTAAGGCAAACAAGACCAGAATTCAGTAAAAGCAGAGGAAGAAAAATGTTAGAGATATCAGTCACCATCATACACACTTAAACATATTTTTTCTTTGATTATATTTTTTGCGATTCATTCTATGAGCAATGAGAGCAACTATTTTAAGGTATCCATTGTCTCTTTTGAAGATAAGAAGTTGCCACTACAAATGGGTAATTACTACAAAAATGTTTTGTTTAATGCTTCTTTGTAGCTGAAGCTAATATCTTGATACCACTGGAAATGCTGGTGCTTATATTTACTTTGTAAAAAAAAAAAAAAAACAAAATCAATTCTGAAACTAATTGTGTTCTTATTCTTGGAGATATGAATTTTAACACTTTCGTCACTCAGCACATGTTGAATCTGACGCCCTACTCTTCTTCCTATGTGAATCCTTCAGTTACTAGACTACTATCCTAGCGACTAAAAAAGGAAACCGTGAACACTTCTCCTTTTGAAGATATTGTTGAAAAAAAATTAAAATGACTGCTCCCAAAACATTTTGCAGGGAACTTCATGGAATCAGCGTATCTCAGATGCCACTGAGGAAAACTGTCTATGTTTGGTCTCAATGTGGATCTCTGAAGGAAGGTGGCAGTTTGGAATCTTACTGTGACCAGATGTGATGGTGGTGTCAGCCACCTCAGCCTTGTCTAGATGCAGGGCAGTTCTGGAGATTCTCAGAGGCACTACAGATACTGAGTGAGTTGGCTATAATAACACAGGTTAGGGCTATGGCAGTTAAATTTTGATGAAATGCCAGTTTAGAGCCATGAAGGTTTTTTGAAGTGGTGAGGAAGAAGAAGAAAAGTGAAGATTTAACCCTGATATTTTCTATAGCTTTTGGTTAGCTAAAGAGTAGACTATAAAAATTTATTGTTTTGCTTGTTTAAAAAAAACCAAAAAAACAAAAAACTCCAATTGGATTGGTACATACCTGCCAAATTCCTCATGAATAAGTGATGACATGACTTGATTTGTAAACCTTTGTATTAAAGGAACGTGATTTTTCAAAATTGATTTCTTTAATGGTCTTCTTGTAGTATTTCACATATTTTTCAGGCTAAAACTGCTTATGATCATGTTTTTAAGCATCTATTGAGCAGTGTAATACATATCTTTGTCTATTTTGGAACAGTTTTTAATGACAGTATTTTGCACCCAGTTTCTGGGACCAGAAAAAGGCCATTTCCATCCACTCTTGCCTTTGGCAGCAAACAAATAAGTCAGTATTTCAGAACAATAAGATGAGCTCCAGAAGTTGCTTTTGTTCAGTCATTAATGCCTCAAGAGAAAATTTTTATCCCTGGAAGCACAGAGACAGACAGTTGTAACTAGATTAAGGAGGATGTCATTAGTATTGATTAAGTGCACAATATTTTTTTAATTGTCTGGTTAGCTTTTGAACAATGAGACCTTATATAAGAATGTGCTTTGTGATATTGGACTGGTAAACAGAACCATCCTTTTAGCCTTCAATATCCATTTCATCTTCATTATCCACTACTGTCCTAAAGAAACTAAATCATCCCTTCTACATGCTTCACCTGTAAGCCCCCTGTGGCTGGTTTTGTTCTTTTTGGTGACTTGAACTCTCAGTTTCTGATGGTATTAGCAGATCATGCAGAGCAATTGCAGCCCAATTATGTAACTGTGTGATGACACAAGCTAAGTGTTGCCTTTACAAAGAGCATCAGTAATACAGAACGGAGAATTACAGTCTTTTCACTAGTTCAGCCTTCTCCCATGGGGCAGAAGAATGAGAACAACAAAAGGAGCCCTACAAACCTGCCACTTATGAGAAAGATATGGAAGGCTGCCATGATCCACTGTTTCAGTGAAGAGCTCTCAAGAAAGGCAAAGGATGTGAGCAGTGTGTCCCGAGATCAAGGCATGTCAGAAACAGGATCAAAGTGATATAGAAACTATGAGCCATCTTGAAATCTATAAGACAATATAAGAAGATAGTACAATCTTATTTGGGAGAGACATAAGAGCATTAAAGCATGCTAGCTGTGTGAAATACAAACCTTTTCCAAAGAAAGACAGTGATGATATAANAAGATGATTTGTTACCTAAGAGAGATTTTGATCAGATCATCAGAAGATATTACTTGGAAGAGATCACAGAAGTCAGTAGCACAACATGGACTAATATCAGCAGAGAGACTATAAAATGTCATAAGTGTGGCATGAAAGAGAGTTGGGTTCCCTTGCAGCTGCTGAGGGGGAATAACATAAACATAAGCAATAACAGTGAAATAAAACTTATGCTATGCATTCATAGCCCAGCATACTTTAAACATAATTTATACCTGGCTACCAGAAGCCTGTACGATTTTTGTTTCTTCCAAGGTCAAAGCCACAATCAGAGGACATGTTGTACTATTAAAAGAAATTGTTTGAGGAGAATGGAAGAACAGGCAAGATGAAGCTAATGTATGTCTGCCAGAGGCACCATGAGGGTTGTGTGGGTGTTGCCCATCTCTTCCGTACCAGAGGCAGCAGTCTGAGAGAAGGGGGATTTATCTTAATGTTGCAAGTAAATCATAATGTTAAATGAAGATAGATATATGGGTCTTTTGCTGTTTTGGTCTCTTCTTCTGCTTGATGGAAATCATCAGGAGAAAAAAAAAGTCTGTTAAAAAAATTAGTGGAGTTATTTTAAGCAGTTACTGATTATGGGAACACAGAAGAGAAGGGCTTACAGGAAACCTACCTGTCCTAAGACACTGTCCTAGTTAGTAATCAGGGATGAGTGAAAATGAGAGGCTTTGGAGACTCGCTTACAAGAAGTTGAAAAGCAGGAAATTGCCCCAACTCTGTGGCATGCATGCCAGTGAAGTAAGTAACATATAAGGACACTGTGAGTTTACTGCTTGTGAAGACATACTGGAACAAAATTTCTAGGTTCAGACTTGTTCCCAGATGGTGTACTCAAGCCTAAAGGTATTATTCAAGTTTAATTATATAAGTTGTTTTTTAAAACAGGACATGAAATGCTGTATCCAAATGTCTGACAGAATGGAGTAGGAATGAGCATGTGTATTGATGGATTAAGAAAAAAGGAAAGTTTATTTTGATAACACTTAGAGAAGAGCTATCTTTCAATGTCAGTCAATTAAGGCAGGATGTGACTGCTTTATTTGCATACTTTTTTAAAAACCAATCTAAGGTTTACAGCCTTAATACATATCCCAGAAGAGTTAGGACTCTGATTCCTATCCTTATCCATGTGCTTAGAAGTTCCCAGGTCAGTATCATGGAATGGAATGTAATGAAGGAAGGTACATTACTGTGGCAAAGACTATTTTCAGAACTTACATAGTAATTTTGCCTATCAAACTGTCCTAATTGCAGGAAAAATACTTTATCCATGAATAGCTGCTAAATGTCTTCTGTAGAATATGGAGTCTTTTTATAGCTGCTTTAACTTAACAAAACATTATTAAGGGGAGACCAGCAATATAAAGACTTTAATTCCCTGGTGTTCTTCAATCACGTTATGTCATGCTTATATCAAGCATGGAATGTGCACTGCTTACAATTTCAGATTTGGGATTAGTGTGTTGAAAACCTTTATCTCTAGTACTTTCAAAAACAGAATCTGAAAGAACGGAGGACTTGATAAAAATAACTGTTTGGGCTGATCCAAATCTTCCCCAAGAGAGGATGGTTCTAGAAAAGATCGAGGTCCATATTCAGATGAATAATAAATTATACACTGTATATATTAGCTGGAAAGGAAGAAATGCAGAAAAATGCAACTCCTTGACCCTTCCTTCCCCAAACAGCTAAAGCTCTCCAAAAACCCATGAACTATTATAAATATTAGTAACTCCCGTTAGACCATAATTTGCTGATGAAAATTCTGTTGCCAAACTTGTTTTTTTCAGCATGAAAGACAGTATATGATGATTTGAAATCAGGACTTGATGGAACACATTCATTAGTGTGCAAGATAATTTTTATTGTAGATGATCACACTCAGCGGTAGGAGAAACAGCTTACTTTTGAATTTAGGTACTGACCCAAGAAAAGGAATAGCGAATTATATCAGATGAAAAGTGCAAAGTAAGAATGTTTCCTCAGGATTTCATTCTGAGTTCATAAAAGCAGTGTAGTGAGAAAAGAATTGAAAAGGTCGACACAAGATTTGATGTAGTACTGGTTTAAATAAAATTAAACTTTGTGGTACAGATTACATTTAGAATCAAGAGGAAGTCTCAAGTTAGAACTGATATTACTCTTAATGATTGTTCTCACATGTACATAAAAACCAAAGGGGAAATTTACAACAGACAGATAAGGGTCCAGGCTCTAGGATGACAGTCCTGTTGATGTGACTATGATGCTTAAAAGTGACAATATGCCACAAGCAGGCCCAGAAAAATGGAGAAAGATTTCCCCTGTGTGAGTGGCACTAGCACAAGGACAACAATCTGAACTCTTGACAGTCTGGAGGACATCTCTCAGAGCACTTGAACTGGTAGCATGTAGATGGCCTTTTCATGAACTACAGGTCTTATTAACCCTTGTTAATAAGGGACTTGGCTTAGCATAGGACTAGTAGAGTTTCGTCAAACAAAGCTAGCCATGTAATGTATGCCATATGCCAGACTATAAATATCCACATATTTCATCCAGATAATTTTATAGCTTAAAAAGAAATACTCTTCGTTAACATTCTGTATTTTTTCTTTCAAATGCTGCATATGCTTCCACCACATCTCATCCCATTTTCCATTTGTACATTTACCTCACTTACTTGTGTCTGTATAATCCTTTATTCGCTGTCAGAGTTAGCTTTTCACTAGTGAAGTTGGCTGTACCTTCTTTCTTGACATCACATGAAAGTATTTTCCTTCTAACAAATATTAAAATAAAATTGACTGCTTTTCAGATCAGCTCTGTCCTGTTTTTGTAGCAAGTTACAGGTATAGCAGAGTTGTTTCCAGATGCTCACAACCAGATGCATGAACTGATTCCTTCAAACAGAAAGCACATCCCTCCATTAACTGAAGTGTCATATTTCTTTGGAATGAGTTAAATATCTCTCAGAAAACTAGATTCTGTCATCCTTCTGTAAGTTCATAGAATCATGGAATGGTAGGGGTTAGAAGGGACCTTTAGAGACCATCTAGTCCAACCCCCATTCCAAAGCAGGTCCCCTTAGATCAGGCCACACAAGAACACATTCTAGACGGGTTTTGAAGACCTCCAGAGAAGGATACTCCACAATCCCCCTGGGCAGCCTGTGCCAGGGCACTGTCACTTTCACAGTGAGTACTGTTTTCTTTATGCTAAAATAGAATTTTTGTGTTACAGCTTGTTTCTGTTGTCCCATGTCCTGTCACTTGATATAACAGGAAAAAAGGATGGGCTCAACCTCCTGACATCCACCATTTAGATATTTGTAAATATTAATGAGATTCCCCTGCAGTCTCATCTAGTCTAAGCAGCCCCAGTTCCTGTAGCCTTTCCTCATAAGGAAGATGTTCCCGTCCCCTGATTATTTTGGTGGTCCTGTGCTTGGCTCTCTCCAGAAGTTGTCTGTCCCTCTTGAGCTGAGGAGCCCAGAACTGGACACAGGACTCCAGATGAGGCCTCACCAGGGCAGAGGGAGAGAAGAGCCTCCCTTGACCTGCTGGCTACACTGTTCTTGATGCATCCCAGGATGCCATTGGCCTTCTTGGCCACAAGGATACATTGCTGGCTCATGGTTAGTTTATTGTCAACCAGGACTCACAGGTCCCTCTCCATAGAGTTGCTCTCCAGCAGTTCAATCCCCAGCCTGTACTGGTGTAGGGTGTTAATTGTCCCCAGGTGCAGGACCCTGCACTTGCCCTTGGTGAACCTCATGAGGTTCCTCTCTGCCCAACTCTCAAGCCAGTCGAGATCCCACTGAATGGCAGCACAGCCTTCTGGTGAGTCAGACAGTCTTCCCAGTTTGGTGTCATCAGCCAATCTGCTGAGGGTACAGTCAGTCCCCTCATCCAGGTCATTGATGAAGATGTTAAAGACTGGTCCCAGAACCCACCCCTGTGGAACCCCACTGTCCATTAGTTTCCATATAGTTTCTGTAAGTTAATTAATTTCCATATAGTTAAAGATATTTTAAGCATTCCTGGAAAGAAACTATTGGGGTAAAATATTTAATAAGTGGTCATTCAACACAAATAAAGTGGAAAGCTACTGGTATGCATTTATTATTGTTTGGAATAACTTAACTTTACAAAGCAGTTGGCAAAGAACTTGAACAATATTTATCTTTAGGGAGTAATTCATAATAAAGCCATTCCACATTTCATTGCTTGGTTTGGTTTTTTTAATTGGAAATGCTAAAGTGTAAACTTCTCATAATATTTAGTGCTAACTTCATATTGCTGAGGCTGAGATGCAGCTTGATACTCTAAAAATATAATCTGATAGGTGTTATTGAAAATACCCTCATTTTAAATATTTTTGAAACTGGAAATTTTGGCTTTGTTTTTGACCAAGAATGGTGGCTATAGAAGTATTTGGATTTAATGATAAGAAGAAACTATACTATTATTTTGCATACCTTTTCTTGTAGACTCCAGTGGAGAAACCTCACTTTTCTACTTGAATGCTGGAAAATGACTGCTTTCAAATATAAAAAACCAAACGCATACATATCAGGAAATTCTGAATACCACAGTTTTAATCTAATTCTAGGAATGATCCAAAGTCATGTGGAAACCAGCATTCAAAACTGTCAAAGAAAATACCCCAGAGTCTTTTTTATTTGATGCATAACAGCACATAGGTTAGAAATTTCTTGAGAAAGTAATCCAATCAAATAGATCAAACTTGCGGGAGTAGAGATGAACAAAAGCCATAGAGTGAAAAAGAGTTAACCTCATGGCTCATGACTAGCAATGAGCTACTCAAATCTGAATCCAAACACAGATTTTGAGTCCAAATCTCTGATGTTTAAAGTAGAGACTTTTGTTGAGGTACATTGGTAAAGTAAATACTGTTCCTGAATTATCTTTGTAGGCTTTGACTGGAGAGAGGTTTATACTGTTCAACCTGTGGGTCACTCATTCTGTTGGCCACAGCTCGACACCTTGCAAAATTTACTTTAAAGTAATTTAATACTTTTTAACAGAAGTAAACTCCTTTCAACTCAAAAGCACTTTAAATGGAACCATTTGATTTTCAAAATGAAGTTCAGCACATTTATCAGAACTGCGAATTAGGAAGGTAGCAAGAAAATATCATCACATTAAAGGCAGAGGACAGAATTTTACTCACTAGGTTGTTAAAAAATATCAACTAGGATATAAACAGTGAGTCATGAAGTAGTGTGACAACAGGATAATAAATCTAACTGGTTACTAATAGATTAATCAGAAGTTTGTAGTTTTCTCTGATCAAACTCCTACAGTAAGGTGATACAGCAAGTTAGTGTGTACAATCAGCTCTGCTCTTCATTCTAGAAATGGCAATAAAAGAGAAAGCATAGAATGTAGCAGTAACATAGAGGTACCATAGCCTATAGATAAAGCAAAGACCTGTACCATGCTTATTCTAAGTGGTCCTGCTCTGGCAGGGCAGTTGGACTAGATGATCTTTCGAGATCCCTTCCAGACTTTAAGATTCTGTGATTCAGTGATTCTGAACAGTTATCTCACTGTATTAAACTGGATGTTTACACTCACATCTGCATGTGTTGATCCATGTCACCAATGCCTGAGGTTTGCCATGTCAAATTTGAGTGAGGCAGGTTATGAAAGTAAATAGCAGGGTCTCTGTCGAATGAAGGAATGCAGCTAAAGTACTTTAGCCCTTCCAGTGATCAAAAGCTTAGAATTCTGAAAGCATCAGAAGGCTAGCACCTGTTATCTTTCACACATATCCATGGAAAATCAGATTTTGCTGCCTAGTTTAATATACAAAAAATTACAAATCTGTACAAAACATACCAGCATTTTTTTTCCAAGCAGGCCTCTTTTCAGCAGCTTTCAGATTCTATTAATGCAAAATACAGATACACTCACTACCTTCTCTGATGAGGAGACAGAAGAAGGTTGTTCACTCCCATTCCCTGTTTCAAAGGAATGCTTTTACCTGTCCCTGGTTCACTAGAGATCCAAACTGCAACCAGATACCTGGCATGAGATTAATTTTTAGCTACTAGAATCAGATTCTCCTAATCTGCATTTCTGTTTTCTTTAAGGCCTTCAGTCTGTTTTGGAGAGGTAAAAGAATGGAATAATGTCTCCTGACAAATCTGTAACCTAGTCCAGTGTGTTGACAAGGGTAACATTTTCCCTAGTTCTTCAAAAAGGCATCAGATTTAAGTCCTAGAGCCAGGATTAATTAACTATGCCTAAGCATATAGCAGCCGTTTGATTTATCTAAAAACATAATGGCCAGCTCCTATCCATTGTCTTTCTCTCTGACTGTCACTACAAATAAACAGAATACTTTCACTTTTTCCTCCCCAGTCCAGACAACTCCCTGAGGTTGCAGGGCTGCATACTGTTTCTCTGAACATGAATGTCGGGACTTACAGTTGGAACATACTGACTATACTGGGAACACAAATGTTTTGCAGCACTGCACATGCACACACATGCACACCCTGTTTGAGCAGCATCTATCTAGAAATTAAGTGACTATAAAGGGAAAATGCACTGAAAGTCTAGATGCATGCATATTTGTCTGGCTCCAAAAGTTTTATGAGTTTATTAAACAGGGTTGAAAAAAAATTACACCATCAAGTTGCCTACAAAGAAATACAAGTTTTAAAAAACGGCAAGTAAAAAATATCAACTTTTTCACTGACAAGGTTAATAAGCATTGGAACAGGCTGCTCATGGAGGTAGTAGAGTCACCACCATTCCTAGAGATATTCAAAAGACATGCAGATGAAGTACTGAAGGATATGGTTTAGTTTAGTGGAGGATTTGGCAGTGTGAGGTTAGTGGTTGAACTTGATGATATTAAGGGTCTTTTACAACCCTAACAATTCTATGATACTATAATTTCTCCTTAACTGTCTCTTTTAGGGGATAAATTAAAATTTCCGTTTTCCATATGGAAGGAGGGAGGAAAATGGCTATTAGGGGATGCACCAGTTTACCACTGGCAATGAAGGCTGGGCAGGAGGTGTCCTAGTTGTCCTGGGCCTAGCCTAGCCAAAAGAGCATCCATGTTCAGATCAGCAGACTTTATCTCAGTGGTGAGAGACTGATGGCCTGAGCATCCCAAACACCACTACTAAACTAAACATCTTAAACACTACTCCACTTCAGCCTAGACATTTGTCCATATGGTGTGAGCCTTATAATGGGCACTTTCCAAGCTTACCACTGTGCTCTATGTACAACTGAAGGTGCCACCTGAGTCACCAACACTAGACCCTGCATTTGCAGGTAACCATGCTAGGCCAAGAAATTCACCTTGCACAACTCCTGGAGGCAGGAAGCCACAAAATATCCAACATAATTTTATCCAGAATGTTCCATCTCCTGTCCCAGACCTTGGTATTTGTATCAGTTTGCAAAAAAACAGAATCACAAGTTCTTGGACCTCTGCAATAGTAGAAAAGAATGTCCAGATGATATGTGCCCTGATAAACCTGTGGTGTAGACCATACTCTATATGAAAGATAGATAGATAATGGAAAAACAAGTGGAAATAAACCCTCAAATCAGTAATCCTTGCCTTTAGGACCTTGGGAAAACTCAGGAATTAAGAATAAATCTGACAACCTTTCTAATCATGATAAACAATGCAAACCAAACCAGGCTGAAGGGCATCTCAGCAGCACCATTACAAATATAAGCATCCCTCCTACTATCTCCAAGTATATCTACGGTTTTCCTATACCTCTGAAAGAGGGAATCATCTTTCCTCTCTCTCTCTGAAGAAATATGAGAAAATAATTTCTTCTAAATTCCATATGGAAAATCTATACTTATTGAATTGTGTCTAGTGGTCTCACATGTACCAAAGGAGAGATAAAAATCCAGCCCCCTACAAACTATATCAGAATCCTTTTAGGTGCTACATTGGTAAAAAACCCAAACCGACTAAAAACTTCTTTGTGTCAAGTCTTTGAATGAACACCTTCCATTTGCAAGTACTTCTATATTTTGAAGTAGTTTATAAGCATCATCAGAAGTTGGCAAATTAACTCCATGATCATACCGTATGTGTATATGTGATAAGACTCACTTAAGAGAGCAGTTTATGTAGTTTTACTTTGTTTTCTCCCATTCAGTCAACATCTAACCAAAGTTCAGATGCAGAAAGGCTCATTGATTACCCAAAATTTAATGAGTTCCTTGTTCCTATTCCTACAAGTTGTTATACTCATTTATTTGTTACAATGTACAATCTAAAACCCTTCCTGAAAATTTGCATTTTACTTGCTGTGCTATCTACAGTTAGCTATGGTGTTGAGATTTCTCTCCTCAGTGTGCATTGAGATTTCTCTCCTCCACATTGTGCATTGAAGTAGTTCTGGGAATCAGCATCCAATTAGTCTAGCAGAATCAATGTTCCAGATTAAAGTAAACTTTTCATGCCCCAGGTATCATTGACAATTCTCTCTAAGAATGTACTGAAACTTCTGTCTGTTTTGATGTTGTTTTTTTTTTCAGTTCACTCTGAAAATAACAACAAACAAATGAAACTTCACCTGGGAAACAAAACTGCCAATGAGTTCATATGAGCATGTGGTTGATTCTGTGCTAGAGAAGCCACTGAAATAGTTTTAGAAATACAATGCATTCAATGTGTAACTGAGGAATCCTACATGTAGTTCAATCTAGCTAGGGTTAGAAGATTGCTTTCTTAATGTCAACATCATATTCACTTTTGCAAAGAAAAGAATTCATATCATCTCTAATGAAGCACTGGATGAGAGGGCTAAATAGCAGTCAGCTAAGCAGTGGAAGAAGCAATGTATCAAGATAGAACTGGCAAAATAAAGACAATTTTCTCCTTTCAAACAAGACAGTGTGAGAAAATTATTGCAGTTGACACATAAAAACTGACAAAATATTCTGGATATTCCTTTCTTCTGAAGGGCACAAAGCAGGACCCTGAAAAGTGACTGAACAAAGAGAAGTTCAAAGCAGTCAAGTCAACTTTTGTCACTGTCTGCTTTAGTTTCAGTGAAAAAAAAGTCTTCTTGTTTATCAAAATGAAGAAGTAAATGTGGAAAATCTGTATTATACTGTCCTAATGTTATATTTCTTTATATATAGTCTCCTGAAGTAATGATGCTTTGGGAGAATCAAAACATTTCGTTTTAAAATAGATTCCAGACCATCTTCTGCAAAGGTACTCATTTGTGAGCAACAGCAAGGAAGGAAAGAAGAAGAAGAAAAGCCAGTTCTGATTTTTTTTTAAAATATTTGCTTATTTCCTTTAGAACCTTAATTATGGTCTTCATTATATGAGTCTTGTCCACTATGTCTCTTGACTACTTTGCAGGTAAATAGCAGAGGTGAAGAGAAAACAGTTTTCTCCTGGGAAAAAAATCCAATAACAGAGAAAATATCTCCAGACAGAAACAAACAAAGATAAAAACTACAACCAAAAATGGTGTCAGAAATATTCGGAGAGAGTAAGAAATTAATTTATCAGCCTGCTCAAACATTTTTTACCTCCCTAAACAGCAAATAATCCAGGGTGCTCATGGGTAATTGTGCAGCAGAAAATCAAACAGTGAAACTGGATCTTCTGTTGGTATGAATTGATATGTACACATTGATGTTCTCTGTTCTGTTTTCCAACAGAATACAAGCCCATTAGACAATACATGACCCACTGCTATGTAGTAAAGACTTTTCTTTACGAGTCTGGAAAACAGACTCAGGTGAAAATCAATGTATTAACCAATAAGCAGAACTCACAGATTCACTTCAGTGTTTAGGTGCAACATTCATTCCCCTCCTGATCCCATTCAGGGTTACTTCTTTATAGAATATGTTCTCAGTCTGTATGTATATATGTGAGATGTATGAGTGTATGGTACTAGCTACATTTCACGTGACTGTTAGAAGTACACCCTGTACATCATTCAGTTAACAACAGATGTTTTACAGTAACATCCATTGAAACTGAAACAATACATCACCCAAGCAAACAAAAAAAAAAGTTTAGAGTGGATGATTTGACCACCTAGAGCAGAACAGATTACAGAATATCCTAAACAAGCTCCAAGTAAGCTGCCAGATCTTTGAAAAGCAGACTTTGTGGAGCAAAGCATGGACATCTTGCCAGGCTTAGACATATCCTGAAGCCAGGCTTGTCCTACTGCTTACCCAATAAGGTGTGTGTGAACCTCTATGTCGTATTGCATTGTTTTGTTCTTTCCTCAGTTAGTAGGCTTCAATGTCCTAATCTCAAGCCCAGAATTAAGCAACCAAGGAAACTCTTTCTCATATAATGGAGAAGGAAACAGGTGATTGTTCCATTCTGGGCAACAGACAGTAGTTAAACATCTTACATAGGATGAAGAGAGTTGGGTCTGCATTCTCATACTGCATGGGTGGATCTGCACTAATAGTCCCATGACTTTATTTTACCTTCTGTGGTGGCAGATCTGTGGCAAAATTGGGTTCCTCCCATCTATATTGTTGGACTTGAGCTCTTTTCCATATAGAAAATAAATTTGAATTGAGCCAAAATCTAAAAGAATGACAATATCACAATTGTAAAAGTACTCAATTAAAGAAAAAATTCTGCAACAGTTGGAAATGAATCGTAGCAAGAGAAAAGTAGATTACAGCTAGGTATCCCATACCCTGGATGTCTGGCTAGATTTCCTGCAGGTAGATGATCCCTCATCATCAGAGCTCTTCAGCGCCTGAGTCTTTGAAAGAGAGAGTTTGAAAGAGGAGTAGAACATCATCTAAGCAGAAATCACTGAACAGCCCTGCTGTATAGAATGGAGGGGAGGGGCTGAGAAACACCTACCAACTAAAATGTGTAGGAGAGGTGAATTTGTCAGCACTCCCTGTCAACCCTAGAGAGCTTTCTGGTTTTGGTTAACAGTATGGAAGATTATCTACTGTCATTTGAATGCTTTTTGTCAGAAGCACAGGTTTTCAGTATCCCATTCTCCATGAAAGGAGTAAATTGTCAGCAGCTGTGAAGCCCCTTAATTACTGCTGGGTTTACAGTGGGTGATGAGTTGTTGCTTGGTTGCTTATGTACCACGTTCAACTAGTCAAATTACCTGCAATATGTACTGTATTGTGTTCTCATGAAAACACGCAAGTAAGGCTGAGGGAAGACCTCAAAGCTCTCCTAGTCCTTACATGGTTCTTGGTACTTCCCCAAAGCCATAGCCTTTATGAAATTTCAAGGTCTCACAGCTGCTGAATATATTTTCAGTATTCAGAGTCTGACCCTGGACATTATAGGGGCAGGTAGATGCCAAGGCCTTTTGCTTAGCCTACAAATACATGTCCACTAAATGCTGCTTTGTTCACCCTATAAGTACTTGCATAACCTGAAATGCTCCAGGATATGCTCCAGTTCAAGAACTTGAATAAACACAGCAGTTCTCTGATTCTAATGAACCACAAATGACAGCATCGGAGGTTGCGGAACTGCTGTATTGGTGCCAAGTACAGAGCTGGAAGTTCATGCCCAATCTTGTACTGTATTTAGTGCATTGATGAATGATTGGTCAGAGAGGAAAGAATAAACATTATGTTGTCCTTCAACTGACAAACAGTAAGGCAACCTTTCAGAAACAAGTGGTACATCTATTAAGGAAAACATCTCCATCCAGATACACTTAAACCATAAATTATTCTTTCTTACTGGTTCTGGTAGTTCAGCTCTTTCTTGGTACATACTCTTCTGAATGACTGGAACACTTTCTGTGCATGACAAAACCCTGTGTGTGTGCTGTAATTTGGATCAGTGAGCCATTCAGCTGGAGCAGTGTTTCACTTTCTAACTTTCTGCTAGATTTTTGCCTGTTTATCATCCATTCACTCAGGAAAGATTTTTGGTTCTGATTAAGCCTAAAAGCTAATTTACTGTTTCATATCATCAGGCAAGTAGGTAGACATTTCTTTTACAGTCCAAAGTGGAATTCTCCTTATTTTGCTGACTTACTTCAAACTCAAGCATTGGTCCTTACAGACCTGCAAACAGCATGGGCCTTGCCATCGGGTTTCACGTGCCTGGGTAACACCTTCGGTTAGATTTTCCTAACTACTAGCATTTGGCAAAGTCAATACTAGTATATTAAACAGAAAACCAGACAAAAGTTCCAGGCAGTGGGATTTATTATCCATAAATTAAATCATTCTGGAACAGCTCTGGGTATTACAAAGCCTATCCTCTCAAATTATCACCAAATCCTGGTTAGTAGCTAATATAGAGCCAGACACAATACAGACACAGTTTGGATCTAA
Source organism: Urocolius indicus (assembly GCA_013401255.1). NCBI lineage: Eukaryota > Metazoa > Chordata > Aves > Coliiformes > Coliidae > Urocolius > Urocolius indicus. The sequence continues at coordinate 178,293 of WBNH01010977.1, forward strand.
GTACTATGTGCTAGAATTTTTAATAAGAACAGAGTCTATGCTGTTGATGTTGATGTTAGACAAAAGTACTGCATGTGTTTAATTTATTCATATAGATGAGAAAAATACACTGCTAAGAATATAACATTGTGCCCTGTCTTCTAAATTATTCTATTCTCATAGAGATCTAATGAGGCCCAGAGCTAACTAGCCATATATACCACCAGGAGGGACTGACAGTGCATTTGAGGTCAGTATTACAATGGAAAATCACATTGATAAATACAGTAATATGTCCTGGGAAAAGAAAATCAGATACAATAAACTTAGCCTAAATATAAGAATTTGTTTGCCAAGGACAATCACTTGGTGGAGTTCCATAGTCTAGGGAACAATTTAAAAAATAAAAGAATCTGGACCTTACAAAAGATCATAAACAGAAGTGAAACAACAATGTCATGCTCTTCTGAAAAACAGTTGCTCTGTGAACAGGAAGCTTGTAATGCTTACAAAGTAATTTTACTTGGGCTTGGAAAACTCCACCTCAAATATCTTGTCTGTATTGGGATAATCTAGGGAATTTCTGTCTTCTGCTTCCTCTTCTTTTCAAACAACTGTGAGTAAATGAAGAAAATAAAAAGAAAGAAAGAAAAAAAAACCCATAAAAATATCTACAAATATGACCTATGTGCAGAAATTGAAAGTATCAACAGTATTCAATCTAGAAATGAGAACACCACAGGTCAAAGTGATAACAGTGTTCAGACGTAGAAAAGCCAACAGGAAGAGAATAATCTATTTTCTGTATTGACTTTAGATAGGACCATGCATCACAAACCTACTGCAGTTCCAGATCACATTGTCTGTGGAGGCTGAGGATGTGCTGAGGGGAGGAGAGTGTTCGTGTTATGACCAGATTAGGCAGTAGCTATAGGGAGCAGCATGAGCACACTGGTTTGGACTTGGCAGCGATGACTTGAGAGATCATGATTTATTTTATAAAATTTCCATAAATGCTTCCACTTTAATGGTGTATGTCTGGAATAATGCTAGAACGAACTCCCGACACTGTAGTCCCACCTGGACCATCTCTCTACTCCATGAGAATTTCTTAACAGTAGTTTTTTTACACTTTCAGTTAGCAAATTTCTTGAATATCTAGTATTCATTTTTACTGGTATTGCATAGTGTGTCTCAAGTCATATGTATTACAAAACCTCTAGCATATGATATCCATACAGTTCAGACTCAGTATGGCATTTGGCTTTCCCAAATAGTGCAGTCAGTTACACAGAAAAGATTCTTATTCTTTAATCTTTCAGTGATCAAAACTCTTTCTTATGAGAATTTAAGACTTGTTCTCTGTACAGTGCTTAAAAAGTTGCCGTGTAGAGCATGGCCCTAGTCCACCAGGCATCTATCAACTTCCTTTGACAGATAAAAAGGGATTAAAAATAGTGGGAATATCCAAGATACTGAAGTGTGAGAAAAGCAATACTATCTTGAGCTTTGTTACAACTGTATCATTTAGCACACTAAGGAGAAATGATGCCATTTGAACACAGAAGAAAACTCTTAATCCAAACAACAACTTTTACTAACCATACTGCATTTGGTCATATTTGTTGCTATACTGAATGACTGCTGAAAGCTTCTAAAAATAAACTATTTCTTTATAAGCTAATAATACTGCAGTCTGCAGTTATATAGACTATCTGGCAGATGTAGATCTGACGTGGGTCAGCCTCCAGTGCAGAAAACTCATTGCATGTCAGATATAGTGGCTCATTTTCCTTGTGTTTCAGCACCCACTCTATGGCTTTCATGACAAATTAGTGTCTTTTTCTAAGAGTACTTTGTGCTATTACAGCTCATTCCAAGTAAACTTCTTTGCGCTGAGGGAAATGACTGCTTTGTTCTTTGAGCCTACATGATATTTTTCAGATATGCTGTTAGGCTAGATCACATAATCAATGATATCTGTAAAACAGGAATATTATTTCCCAAGTGGATTTGTGGGGATACATTTCTTAACATGATGAAGTTCTGAGATGCTACAGAATTTTAATGGAATTAATTTACAGAGCATTGTAAATATCTAGATGGAAATTTTGCAACAGAAGATATTCAATTCCTCATGTAAATCTATTCCTGCATGAACTTAAGAGTAGAACCGTCTTTTTTTTTTTGTCTGCTATAGTAAAATGGCTTTGTAAGACAAGCAGCATAGATTAGAGAATTGTTTAGGCTGGAAAAGACCTTTAAGATTATTGAGTCCAACCATTAACCCAGCATTGACATATATGCCACTAAACCAAGTTCCTAAGTGCCACAAAGCAACAAGGTCCCTAAGCAACTAAATTCAAAGCTTTTGCTAACTTTCCTTTCTCAAGTTTTTTGGTCAGCCAACAAGTTTATACACCTTTCTTTAAACTTGCTTTCAGAAATGTTTTGTTGAGATGTTCTCGTGAAGAAGCAGGAAGTGTTCTGCGCAAACTAGAAATGTTCCTCTGTTAACTGCTTTTTTATCTTTTTGTTTAGCTCTATTGTCTAGTCAATGTCTTCTTTTCTTTTCTTTTTTATTTTTTTTGAGATTTTTTGTTTTAGCATTTATTAGTCTTTCATTTTTCCTCCTTAGAATGTCACCTAAGGCAGACTTTTATAGGTCAATGTATTAAGAGGAAGACAAGAAAATGTGGAGAAGGTACTCCTAATTAAAATGAAAACCTAGACTCCACTTTCTCGAGTGAATAACCTGCATTTCTGTATAGTTCTGAAAGTGCAAGAGATGATTGTATATACACTATCCTTTGAAAATTACATAATTGGACAGCAATCTGAGTTCCTCAGAAACTCTGTGGGAGCAATGTAAATAGAAGCAGAAGTATAACTGTTATAATAATTGTGATTCTGGCTAGTACAAGCTTAAATGCTTTGAGAAGAAATCATGCCTCAGAAAATTGAAGTTATTCAGTGACATCTGTAAAGAGCAGACCTACAAACCAAGATGTCTTTTTCAGTGTATTTGGACAATATTAGTAGTGGCCACTATTAAAAAAACAGCTTATGAGAATGGAACACACTCACTTTTCCAAAACAAGTAGAAAACTCTCTTCTGTTTCCATCAGCAAAGGAGCAACATCTGACATTTGTTTTAAACAGAAAGCAAGTTGAAAGACTTGGTAACCACGCTTGTAGAAATGAAGCAGACATCCTTGTTTTGAGATTAACGTCAAAAAAAGTGTCACACTTCTACAAGAATAATTTGTGACTGCAGATATGCAATTCCACACACACTTTGGAACTATCTATCTTCAGATAGATAACAGGAATCTGGACAGCAGTGCTCAGAAATTTGCTCGCATTTTGATAGTCTGTTTTCACTTTAAATATGCTTAGCCAAAAATTACCAAGCAGACTGAGACTGGGTTTTATTATATCATGTAGACATTTTAACTACTAATATTTAGTTTGGGAAAATCATAAATCTTCTAGATTTTATATACTCCTTGTATGTACCCTTATCCAGAAAAACATATCCTGAACTATCCATTCTGTTGACTGGAAACAGTTTAAACTGCCATCAAACCTGCATCACAGAAATAATTTTTCCTATAACTCAAAACCTTTTGATTCATTATTTCACTAGATAGCTGTTTACCTGTGATGAATCACCGATGATAGTACTATTAATCGGTCTATTTATTATTCTTCCAAGTCTTTGTGGTAAGTTTTAAAAACAAGACCATGGCTTGAGTAAACAATTCCAAGTGCTCTTATGTCATTTTACTTTAAAGTTCAACTCAATGTGGCTATATGTCCTTTAAATAATCTGTAATTGAAAAACATGAGATTGTTTTTGTTTTTTTGTTGAATTTTCCATGGAAATGACACAAATAAGCACTTGGAATAATCAGAAATAGCAGTAAAACAAAAATCGTGTGTTTTGTCCTTACTGAAACAGTAAGTTTCAGTATTTTTTTTAAAAAAAAAAAAAATAATGGAAACATTTTTCAATATTCTTGTGAATCAGAAGATAAATTCTTATCCCAAGGTGTGACTTTTTGTTACCAGCATATATCCTATTAACATCATATAAATGCTCAGAAATCCCATATTTCAAAAGCTTGTGGTACATAGCAGCTTGGATGATATGATTTAAACAGAGTTCCACAGCTATTGTACCATTCATCCTTTTGAAACCAAGTGTACCCCATATGCAAGACCTTCACCTATGTCACCAGGGATTAAGGGCAAATATCAAATACAAGCAATAGTGGTGATGACAGTTCAGAAGAGTCCTTCTATATATTCATAGAATCATAAAATGGTAAGGTTGGAAGGGATCTTTAGAGATCATCTAGTCCAACCTCCCTGCAGAAGCAGGTCCACCTAGATCAGGTCGCATAGGAACATGTCCAGGCAGGTCTTGAAGACCTCCAAGGAAGGAGATTCCACACTCTCCCTGGGCAGCCTAGGCCAGGGCTCCCTCACTCTCACTGTAAAACAGTTTTTCCTTATGTTTAAATGGAACTTTCTGTGTTCCAGCTTCATCCCATTACCCCTTGTCCTGTTGCTAGCTGCAATAGAAAAAAGGGAAGAAAAAAAAATAGAAACCCCAACCTCCTGACACTTACCATTTAGATANTCAGCCAACAAGTTTATACACCTTTCTTTAAACTTGCTTTCAGAAATGTTTTGTTGAGATGTTCTCGTGAAGAAGCAGGAAGTGTTCTGCGCAAACTAGAAATGTTCCTCTGTTAACTGCTTTTTTATCTTTTTGTTTAGCTCTATTGTCTAGTCAATGTCTTCTTTTCTTTTCTTTTTTATTTTTTTTGAGATTTTTTGTTTTAGCATTTATTAGTCTTTCATTTTTCCTCCTTAGAATGTCACCTAAGGCAGACTTTTATAGGTCAATGTATTAAGAGGAAGACAAGAAAATGTGGAGAAGGTACTCCTAATTAAAATGAAAACCTAGACTCCACTTTCTCGAGTGAATAACCTGCATTTCTGTATAGTTCTGAAAGTGCAAGAGATGATTGTATATACACTATCCTTTGAAAATTACATAATTGGACAGCAATCTGAGTTCCTCAGAAACTCTGTGGGAGCAATGTAAATAGAAGCAGAAGTATAACTGTTATAATAATTGTGATTCTGGCTAGTACAAGCTTAAATGCTTTGAGAAGAAATCATGCCTCAGAAAATTGAAGTTATTCAGTGACATCTGTAAAGAGCAGACCTACAAACCAAGATGTCTTTTTCAGTGTATTTGGACAATATTAGTAGTGGCCACTATTAAAAAAACAGCTTATGAGAATGGAACACACTCACTTTTCCAAAACAAGTAGAAAACTCTCTTCTGTTTCCATCAGCAAAGGAGCAACATCTGACATTTGTTTTAAACAGAAAGCAAGTTGAAAGACTTGGTAACCACGCTTGTAGAAATGAAGCAGACATCCTTGTTTTGAGATTAACGTCAAAAAAAGTGTCACACTTCTACAAGAATAATTTGTGACTGCAGATATGCAATTCCACACACACTTTGGAACTATCTATCTTCAGATAGATAACAGGAATCTGGACAGCAGTGCTCAGAAATTTGCTCGCATTTTGATAGTCTGTTTTCACTTTAAATATGCTTAGCCAAAAATTACCAAGCAGACTGAGACTGGGTTTTATTATATCATGTAGACATTTTAACTACTAATATTTAGTTTGGGAAAATCATAAATCTTCTAGATTTTATATACTCCTTGTATGTACCCTTATCCAGAAAAACATATCCTGAACTATCCATTCTGTTGACTGGAAACAGTTTAAACTGCCATCAAACCTGCATCACAGAAATAATTTTTCCTATAACTCAAAACCTTTTGATTCATTATTTCACTAGATAGCTGTTTACCTGTGATGAATCACCGATGATAGTACTATTAATCGGTCTATTTATTATTCTTCCAAGTCTTTGTGGTAAGTTTTAAAAACAAGACCATGGCTTGAGTAAACAATTCCAAGTGCTCTTATGTCATTTTACTTTAAAGTTCAACTCAATGTGGCTATATGTCCTTTAAATAATCTGTAATTGAAAAACATGAGATTGTTTTTGTTTTTTTGTTGAATTTTCCATGGAAATGACACAAATAAGCACTTGGAATAATCAGAAATAGCAGTAAAACAAAAATCGTGTGTTTTGTCCTTACTGAAACAGTAAGTTTCAGTATTTTTTTTAAAAAAAAAAAAAATAATGGAAACATTTTTCAATATTCTTGTGAATCAGAAGATAAATTCTTATCCCAAGGTGTGACTTTTTGTTACCAGCATATATCCTATTAACATCATATAAATGCTCAGAAATCCCATATTTCAAAAGCTTGTGGTACATAGCAGCTTGGATGATATGATTTAAACAGAGTTCCACAGCTATTGTACCATTCATCCTTTTGAAACCAAGTGTACCCCATATGCAAGACCTTCACCTATGTCACCAGGGATTAAGGGCAAATATCAAATACAAGCAATAGTGGTGATGACAGTTCAGAAGAGTCCTTCTATATATTCATAGAATCATAAAATGGTAAGGTTGGAAGGGATCTTTAGAGATCATCTAGTCCAACCTCCCTGCAGAAGCAGGTCCACCTAGATCAGGTCGCATAGGAACATGTCCAGGCAGGTCTTGAAGACCTCCAAGGAAGGAGATTCCACACTCTCCCTGGGCAGCCTAGGCCAGGGCTCCCTCACTCTCACTGTAAAACAGTTTTTCCT
>WBNH01010977.1:185597-221765 GCA_013401255.1 Urocolius indicus
TTTAACCTCTTCCTCTTCCACCCAGGGCAAGTCCTCTGCTGTCCTGGCCATCCTACTGTCCTTGCTGGACTGGACTTCCTGAGGGCCAGCCTTGGCCATAAAGACTGAAGCAAAGAAGGCATTCAGTACTTCGGTCTTCTCTGCATCCTCAGTCACCAGGGCAGCACCTATATTTAGCAGTGGGCTCAAGTGCACTTCCAGTGGAGAGAGTGCAGAGAAGAGTTACAAATAGGTCAGAGGTCTAGAGAACATGACCTGTAAGGAAAGAATGGGATTCGTTTATTCTTAAAGAGAAGAAAATCTATGGGGAGACATGATAACAGCCTTCAAATATGCATAAGGTGGCTGTCAAAGCGCAGATAATAAAGAACACCATGGACAGAGTAAAATTTAATGTGTTTAAACTACCAGTTAGTACCTCTAAGCTAGACACAGGGACATATTCTGTAGCAGTAAAGATAGTTAGGAGGAGGCTTTCTGAGGAGATTTTAACAGGACAAATTTCTCTATCAACTATTGTAAGCAGTCAGGTATGTTTTATGACTACTTCAGGAATGGTTTAGAAATAGTTGATCCTTCCTCAGAATAGAAAGATGACCTATTGAAATCTTCCTCAGCTGTCTTTTCACACTCTTTTTTTTCCTACTCTGTGAATACCATTACAAATACTGATAACTCCCTTCAAAAGGCAGTATAATTTGTTGAACAGATAATAATAAGAGGGCACAAGACATCAAGATTATTTTAAACCAGAGTCTGTAAAAAATTGAAATGTTAAAGGTTTTACTGGACTAAAATATTTGGATATCTTTTAGGAATGATCTTGCTTTGAGTGATTCTCTCAATTTCTTGTAATTCTGAGATGTCTCATAAGTCTCAGTACACTCCACCTTTATGAGAAGCTGTCAGATTTTTGTAGAGCCAAGGATTTAATCATTGGTACAAGGCACAGCTGATGTCTGTTATTTTACTAAGTCAGATAACAGAAAAGCGATAATAATCTTGCCAATTTGTCCTTGTTCAAGTTGTTTCATTTCTCTGAATGTCTTTTTAACAGTTATCAACAGTAAAAATTATGCTCTATATCTCTGAAATTTATACCTTCAGCTGAAAGGTAAGAATATTGCTCTTACGTCTGATGAGAAGAAATAAGACAGTTTTCGAAACAACTTCGGTCTGAGAACAACTGGTCTGAAGCAACTCTAGCCACCTTCCTACCACAGTAGAATTACAACTTCTAAACTCTGTTATTATATTGCAAATGGCTCATTTTAAAAACCCATACCTTTGGATTTACAGCTAAATAAGGTAGTTAACAAATCACATCAAACAAGTCTCCTTTAATGGGAGTTTTTGTACCATGGAAAAGTATCCTGTGTGTCTCTGTTGAACTATTAAAACTGAAATTTAAAGTCAGATACCTGACTGCTTGCAGGATTATCTTTAAGCATGGTATCATGGCTTTTCCCGAGCTTACTTATGTGCATACGGATAAGCATAACCCGTGAACACTTGCAGAATCATGACGAATGGAAGGAAATATGATTGTTAGATGTAGCATAGAGATTTTAATAGTTTAGGTGGATGTAATTGATAATAAGTACTTGTTAACACAAAAAACATTGTCAGCTCTGCAAGTATTTTCTGGGTCAGTAATTCGTTGCATCTGTTGTCTGTGGCTTTTTAACTGTGCAGAGGTCTATTTTGCAGGCAAGAAAAAAAAAGGACATCCTGTTTCTCTCTGTCACTTTTGAAAGTGGAAGTCAACTCAGTTGAGTTTGTAACACCAGAAAAAATCAACACCATAGAAATAAAGCTGATAATTTTAACAGCAGGACTCTGTGGGTTTGCTCTATTGTACAAGAGTCATTGCTGTCAAAATCATGTAAACTAGTGCCTTCAAATCTTTCCTCCAACTAGGGCTTTAGTTAGAAATTTTGAATTGCAGTCTGTTTAGAGAGCAACTGGTTAGAGATGAAGGAGGAGCTGGAACAACTCTGTCCTGACCTTCCTTCATAGAGGGATGCAACTGCAGAGAGAAAAACAACAGGTTCAAGTAGTCCCTTCTTCCTACAGCCATCAGCAAACCTACAAAACCTGAGAGAACAGATGATTCCCCTAGGAGCTACAGTCCCTATCATATTGAAGCTGAATGGAAATCTTCATAGCCATCAATGAGATAAGATTGAATCCTACAAAATAACCTTGCCATATTTTTTTTAGTGAGAGAAATATTTCAGCTTTAGATAAACGGCTGTACTTGGGGGAGAAGACCAAGTTGCAATTATCAAATAGCTGAGGTCCATACTTCTGAGTAAAACTCCTTAAATGCTTTAGAAATTAAATTCCTTAAAACAAAATCAGGTAAAGAATAGTTACATAATTTTGACAGTTGATCACTTCTCTTGAGACTTGTGGGTAGATAAGCAGACAGGTGAAGTTTTGCCTGGAGTAAGAGAAAGAAGAATTCAGTTCCCTTAGTAGAGCCATACCAAGATGACACAGCTTTTTAGTCTGGGGTTTCTTTGAGCCCTAGAGCACTGATCATCAGCCCAGGTCTCTCACTGTGTTGTTCTACATGGAAGATGGTCCATTGCTACTCCAGGAGGAGAGTTCAGCTATTCTAGTAGCTCATCATTCTCCAAATCATAGCACATTAGTGTAACAGATTCTTTGTATGAAGAATCCTTCTGATGAATTCCATGTGTAATAGCGAGATGCAAGAGGCCTACTTCTCACAAGCATTCTGCTGCAAGCAACAACCGTCAGCCCTCCAAAGAAATTGCTCTGGCTGCTTTTGTTACCACTTTCAAGTGCAACACTGCTAATTTGAACACCTCTTTGCAGCGCAGCTCCAGAAAGGAGAGGTAGAAAGCTCCATTTTTTTATCCTATGAATTTCCAAGTCTGTCATCTGTGCTTGAAGAGGTATCCAGCCCTTTTAAGAAGAAAACATTTTCAAATGTGATATTGCTGATTTTAAAAGTAAAAAAGTTGATAAACATTGTAGCAACTGTTCCAAGAAGTATTACTCTGTTCAGTTCCTAGGTTCAAACACTTTGCAGAAGGGTGTTTACAGATGTATTGTATAGAAAGCACAGTGGAAGCAAACATAGGACGTTATACAAATATACATCATACATAGAAAAGCTTTGCTCTTCTAAAGTTTCACCCTTTTGAATATTTCAGTGTATTTTATAAATAAGCATTAATATAACTTCTACCCATCTCCTGTGTTAGTTATGTAATTTCCTTACATGGGCTATCTCCTTAGCCTGGGTAAGCGTGGGATTAGAAGAAATAAATGTTCTTCAGCATCGACTAAATTCATGCATTGGAGATGGAAACTCTTTGCTAAGAGATTGTTAAGCCATCTAGCTTGTTGCCTTGTCCTCAAGGTATATATTCCTCAAACTTAATATAGTTTCTAATTTCACCCTAGCCTATTTTTCACAGCTGTATCAATAACACTTCAATTGTATCAACTAGTGAGACCCTAAAATAAATCCTCAATTTTTTTGTTTCACTTATTGGTACTACAATATTTTGTACTAGAAGTCAATCCCTGCTCAAGTACAGCTTTTGTTTTGTTTTGTTAGTTTTTTTTTTAATCTCAGGAACTACATTTTCCATGCTTCATCACTGAGCTCTGCTTGAAGAAAAAGGTTTTGTGGCCACCTGACTGGGCTGTTTTTGTATTATCATATCAATCAGAATGTAAATAAATGAAAGAACAAACAGTGAAAAGAAAAAAGCTGGTTTAGTAGAAAAAGAGGGTGTGGTTTTCTATTACATAGTGATTTATTAATTAAAAACATTGATGGGAGCCTTGAACTTCAGCCTATTGCTGACATTTTCCCACATCTATGTAATTGTGATAAAGTGGTACGCAACTATCTTTGCATCATATTTTACTCAAGAATCAGTCACCTTTCACCAATTGCTGATTTGATACCTCAGCTGTATCATAACTGTATTGGTTCTTATGTCTTCCTCAGAACAGTAAGTCAAATCCATCTGGAAAAAATCCAGTCTTTGTGGTTGAAGTATTTTAAATCAGCTTCTCAACAGCTGAAGACCAGTTCTAAAAAATTAAGGTTGCTAACTTGTCTGAGTATTGTTTTATGTGTAGAAGATGCTGTCTGATGTACACACTAAAGAGTTTAAACCATGTAAAACCCAGAAATATCAAAATTAGTCTGTCATCTACTATGTATTTACTCAGTTCAATGGGAACTAAACTTTATCTAGGGCTGTAAAATAATTCCCTGGGAAAACAGTGGTAATTTGATATATATATAATGAAAGTTACTATGACATGAACAACTTGCTCACATGTTATCTGATACTTCTGTTGTACCATATGCAATATTCCTCTGTATTTTCAGATCTCCCATAGGTCTGTCTGAAAGAGCTCTTTCTGCATCAGGTTCCTAAGAGCTGTGTAAGACAATCATCCTCGGTAGTTTCGTTACACATTCTGCCTATCAGCTACAATTAGACAGTTGATGAAAGAAAAGCTAATACTGGTTTTACCTTCCGTTCTAAACAGTGAGGATGTTAACAGAATGATCAGTCTGCAAAAAGGACCAAAAAAAATTGCTGGAAAAGCATCATAGCAGGTTGTATTCTATGAAACCATGGCTTTCTGTCATTTCAGCTATCATTTTGGATTCCCTTGGTTTTGGAAGCTTCAGTTAAAGTATACTGGAATAAACTCTTGGCAATAACTGCTGTTAAGAAAACAACACATCAGCATAAGAGTAACTTCAGTTCTTCTGATTTTACAATGATAAAGTAAAAGGCAAAATAAAAACAAAAAATAATTTCTAGTTGAAATGTATATCTCTCAACCACAGAAATAAGATCATTTGGAACTGCAACGATAACAGCTTCCTGTTGTAGGCATAGTAAGCATAATTTTTTATTTAATTTAAGAACATGTGCTAAAGTAGCAGAAGTTGTGTCAATGATAATAACTCTGCTTTTTGCAGTCCCATAGTGAAAGGCAGAAATATTCTGTTTCCTGATTTCAACCACAAGGGCACAGAGGCTACTCTGCTAAGAGAGATTTTTCCCACAAACAATCCTCATCCTAAAAACATTTTAATGACTTATGGTAAATCAGGCTGTTTTAATGACTAGCACGTTGTTTTTAGACTGATTGCCTTCTACTTGGTTTGCTGGCTTGTCATTTCACAGGACTTTCGTTTTTGTGAGTTAACTAAATATATGTCTGATTGGTGAAAAAGTTCCCTGTCAGGATAATGCCAGATCATGTTGGGATTATCATCCTGAGAGTGATATCTTGTACTCTATCTGCTCTCTTTTTGTCCCTGAATCACTCTGTTTTAAAAACTTTGGATCCCCTTTATTTGTTTAAGATCTTACCCAATAACAAGGTGCCTATTCTAGTCTTTGGTAAACAAGCACCAGCATTAACACCAAACCGGAAATAAAGAAGGAAATACGTTTTCATGAGGTTTCACATAAAAGCATTAGAAAGTGATGGGCCAAGAAAAAAATCCCACAATTTTTCACCTCTTTGTGTTTACCTTATTTTCTTTCCCTTTCAAGCAGTAAATTTATGTCATATATTAAAATATATAACCTTGGAATCTTTAATTCATGTGCTAACTGAAACACTTGAAACTAGATCTCACTGGTAAACCTTCAGAATTTTGGGGAAGGTGATCATTTAGCTGATACTAAAAATGTTGCAAGGGTAAACAAAATACAAATTAGCTGATTCCTATTCAATTTCAAATTTTCATGTAGGTAATTTATTTTCTAACATGAATAAATACCATTTCCTATCCAAGTATGCACAGCTTTACTACTTTTATATGAATTCTCTAAAAGAAAACAAAATCAGCTCTCCTAAGCTATAAATCTTAGGATGCTAAGATGGGAAATGCTGTGCTGAGCCCATATGATATCTGCTGAGCAGACAGTCCATGTTCAGCAGACTTTATGGTCTAGTAAACAAGAGACTTGGTGTCAAGTAAAAGAGGTGTTGGAATAAGGCAATTACAAGTAAGCATTATGGTTTTGTAAGCATCTAAACGAAATTATCTGGTCAAAAAAGAAGGAAGTTACTGAAATGTCTGCATTTCTTTCATAGGCTGTTTTCAGAGTGGTTCCCACTTGCTGGTGACCCTGTTTCTGGCAAACTTTCTTTCAGGGATTGTCAGGCTGAACGTACATTTGGTCTTTACATCCTTTGGAGTGACAAGATCTACTGAACACTCAGGAATACTCTATGATGATCAAGAATCTTCGTCAGCATTACAGATGAACCCAAACTAAACACCATTTGCAACCATAAAAGCTAATTTAAACTATATCCTTATTTGCCTGCTTGTATGGGAAGGAAAGTTTCAGATTTTTTTTCTCAAAATAGCCTCTCCCTCATTTTTCTGAACATTCTTTGATTTACCTTGTCTCTTCTAACTCCCAGACTAACTCCCAGGGCATACTGTTTACACATGACACAGTTACCTATATAATCTATGCTGTTTTTGAACCTGCTTGTCTCACACTTCCTCATTTAACTCATAAGTTTAATATGTCTGAACAGGAATCTTACGACCACTAATCAGACCATTTAATTGTGCCGCCTGGGATCAATTTAGTCCATTGCTCTGAAATGTCTGGAGTCCATTACGACTAACACAATATCCCATAGTAGACATCCTAGAAGATCTGTAATCAAACACATTTTCTGATGAGTAAATACTGTACTGGATCAATTATGGATTAATCAATTATGGATTATTTTTCATTACCCAGTGTAACAGAAACATTTGTCAAAAGCTTCACGTAGACAGCCTGGTACAACGCATGAGAATTCCATGTCTGTACTATAAATGAGATATGAATGCTTTCAGAATGTGTGATTCTGATGTAATATATTTTTTCACATCACCAATACACATTTCTGAAAGTTATGCCTTTCAGTGACAAAGTCCTAATGGATTTCACCCTTCTCCTCTCACAAGGAGAATCCTCTCCCTGCTGCTGTGGTAATCAGAGTAGTCAGTCTAATAAGACTCTAAGAAAATGGAATTTAACTCTGCACTTGGTATTAATGTCAAGCAGTATAATCTGAGAGCTGGGCTAACTTATGCAGCTGTAGAATTTTGGCTTCTACTTGCCAGGCAAGCATTTTAACTCAGTGGTTATTATATTAGATGTGTCCAGTCACAATGTTGCTGCCTCTTGAAAAACGATGAGACCATCCTGAGTCTTTCAAAAGGCACTGGCAGACCTTACTCTCTGGGATAAGTTGAAGGCCAAAATCCTAAGAGTGTCATTGCCTTCATTATAGTGGTATCTCAGACAGTTAGCTCTGATAGGTGGTAGATGCCCCAGAGGTATTTCCTGCTTACTGAAACCAAATGTCTTCAGAACATTAGATTTCTTTCTTTGGTTACATCATCATTTTTAGGCACTCCTTATACAGACAAAACTTCTGAACGTTATGTTTTGTATTCTCTGTTTGCAGTCCAGGTTTGTAAAATACATATACCTACGATTGCATAAGGACATGCTACCATTATGCCTTGCCATGGGATGCCTTGAGTCTAAGCCAGTTCTGGCTAGGCTCACATGCAACTATGTCTCTGTGGCACTATGTCCAGGAAATTTAGCTTTCTTAAGCAATGAGGTATATTAACCTGGGAACAACAGTGAATTTTGGAACTCTGTCAATATCTTTGCTGACTTGGTGGCATGCTGTATAAATCAACCTTGAACCTTAATCAAAGTTGTACAAAGGGTAAAGGCACGAAGTATATTAAAAGGATAGCTCTACTGTGGCTCTATAGCCTTTCTGCAGAGAAGCTTTTTTTTTACCATAGGTAAGATTCCTTACCATTATTTCACTGTAGGTGATAGTGCTTGCTTGTTCCTACTGTAACACCTTCCCAGACAACACTGAAAGACACACCGTGCTATCTGCATACAATGAAGAATTTGCCACTTTTGCAGTGTTACTGGTATTCAGAAACAAGTAGCTTCTGCTTGTTTGGAAATGTCAATATGCCTTTTAGAGGAGAAGGAGGGAAAAAAAGACATCTGGACTTTACATTGCTGGTCATATATAAAAGAGAGAGTTTTCTGTGGACCCAGCATTGTCCTTCTCACAGGTTGTGCTTCTGCTGATGTTGAGCAGAGCCCTCCCTGCATTGGGACTGCAATGAAAGCAGAAGCAGCAGGGCTGGCATTCCAGGCCATTCAGGGAAGGCTGACACATGCTCCTGGGGAACTGGCATAGCTGTGTTACTCGAGGTAATGACCAGCTTGCAATTGTTGCTGTTCCTTGTTTCCTCGGTACAAATTAAGGCTGGGTCACAGGAGAGCAGTAGAGGAGAAAAACCGGAGGTCTCAGCTAGTCAGTGCTTTAGTTGCCTCTTTTGGGAGGTGAAACCAAATATATGCACAAGAACATTTGTATTCAATGGCAATCATAGTCTAATTCACATATCATAGATGGTGTTCTCTAAGGAACAGAGCCTACATGTATCAACAAGATTTCTATGAAACATTCACTCAATATACTCAACTCCAAAGTATTTAAAAAAACAATAGCATATTTCAGGACTGCCTAGTACATTTAAAGAGTGTCATATTACCAACTTTTATTTTGAACTTTTTAAGCACAGCTAGTTCAAGCTCTCAGTTTTGTACAGCAAGAGCTGGAAACATTCAAGCAAACAAACCTAGATTCTCTCATGATCACCTGACCACAGATGGATATTAAGAAAAGTCCGCACTAAAATATATTTTAATCTCAGAGCCCTCCATTAATCAAAGCTGACAACCCTGTCACAGTGTCTATATATGTAGTAGACCTCTGTGCCAAACTTGCACTCTAAACATTTATTGCAAAATGCAGTGTACTATAAGCACTGCCCTAGCAGTGCTGTTTCTTCTCTCCAGTTGTTATTAGAAGAGAACAGTTTTGTTTAAGTTTGAAAATAAATTAGCTGATTCTCCTGTTCCCTGTTGACTCTCTTGTATGCTAGGACTTACTGGAGGGAGAATGAGAGAAGTCTTATAGCAATTAAAAAAGTCTTAACAACAACAAAAAGAGCAAAGAAATCTACCTCTGAAGAGCTAAGTATAACCTATGTGACTCAGCTGTCTTCAGAACATAACAGCCTCTTTTAATTTCTAAAAATTAGGGAATGAGGAAAGTTTCAAACTTAACTTTCTTTGGTTTGATATTTGAATGTAATTGAACAAAAGTCAGTTATCATATTTGACATCTACTGCTTTTTCCTGATTCATTTGTAGTACTAACAGTGAAAAGAGGGTTATCTACTCTTTTCAAATGCACAAAATGACATGTATGTATATAAAAAAATATTATACAAGATATTCTTTCACTCACTAATGAAACCTGGATGAAAAATCAAGCCTTAACATGTAATGAACTACTTGCCAAGGTACCAACCCAACTGAAAAAGTACCTGCTGCCTCGGAACATTAGTAGAATTTTCCTGTGAAGTTTTATAATGAAAGATAAAATGCTGGCAGAATGCCTTTCAGAAACACCACAGACTGCACATCAAAATCAAATAGCTGTTTTTTAACTAATTTCCAGCTTCCAGACATGAAAGAACCCGGAAGAGAACTTCTGTGTATAGGAAGAAACCACTCTCTGGGAGGGTACTCTGGGCTACAATCTGAGTCTGAGCCTGACATGACCTTGACCCGTCAAGAGCAATTAACACCAGGGAATTGTCTGTGTGATTGCTCTTTGGTATTTTTTCTTGAAATAATTATACAGAAATAGAATTCAGACATATGCTTGCCAACTTAACATCCTTAAAGCTGAATGTGAAAGGCCTCTCTCTCTCTAGCCTCTGAACATTTTCCCCCTACTGAAATAATCTTTATTCACAGAGCAAGTTTATGAGACCATAAACATCCCAGACAGTACGTATTAAATAATGCAAAGGTTAAGTAGCAACTGGCAATTTGGTTTGCAATGCACTTCAATCACTTCTGCAAACATGCTTCAGTGTGTCCATCCATCTAAGGTTACACTGGGAACACTACAAGAGGCAGCACCAATCCTCCAGGGATCATCTTAAGTGAAGTGACCCCAGGCCACAACCCATCCACTTGTTCTTCCAGAGTTATATAAGTTCTCAAATCTCTCTCTTATGACTTTAATGGATATCAGTTTTGTCAGACCACTTTTTTGACACTCTAAAATGTTCTATAACTGTCTTTTTGGTGTTATTCTACATAAGCTTATATAAATAAAACCTGACTAAAGAAAATAGTCTCAAGTTCTCACTGCACACTATCAAGAAACTTGAATGCTTGATTTCCATGTCTGAGCTATGAGTACACTTCTGCTACGTGTAATTGGACAAAGTCTCAGAAATTCTTTGGTAATGGGCCAGGTCTGAGGCTCACATCACTTCCACCTTCAGCTCTCATCTGAATCAGCATTGGCTTCTCTAAACCAGCTTGTCTCAGTACCAACTTCTAAGTGTCCTGATTGCTAAGACAAGATTTCTACATTTCCTCATAAGTCTGCTTTTCCATCCACAAGGAGCTGAGAAATTCAAAGGCTAGCGTTTAAGTAGTTACATACAAACTGTCATCCTTCCAACTTCAACGTAATTACAAGCACAAAAATGTCATTGTATCTAAGTGGAAAAGCTAGTGATATCTGACATTAGTGTATAAATCAATGACATTTGGTGGCAATTGAGTTGCTGATCTTGATCTATTGCTCTTCAGGTTCTTGTAGCTTAGCTATTTGAGAAACAGCTTTGCCTTTTTTAGGCACTGTATCAACTATGATTAGTCAAGTTTTCTCAGGATAGAGACTCTGCAGTGAGCTACGTGCAGCTGGAAAGCAAAGACCTGACAGCAATGTTCCCCGAACCTGGGATTCATTGGAGCCAGAATTTGACTGTAAGCCAAAGCTTACTGATTCTCTTGTTACAGTCCAAGGCCTGTCTTTTGGCTCAGATTTCTGTCCAGGACTGGGTAATACTTAGTTCTCTCATTACTTGTTTTTAATGTCTCTGGTTTTAGAGAGTGTTCTAGGGGTACAAGGTAAAAAAAAACCTAAATGCTCATATTTTGTTTTTGTTCAGGATATTTTGAAAGTTTTAGTTTTACCCTATTATGGAGGTTAGGGTGGGGTGCAGATATAAAGTAAATTTTGGCATGTTAAAGACATCATCAGGTAAAGAAATTTCTCCAGAGATATTTTCCCTACTAGAGGAATAAGTGCAACATAGCCTTTACCTAGCACCTTGGTGTCACTTTTCTTCTCCTTCTCTCTGTTTGACATTAGCATAGCTCAGCAAAGCTTTAATCTAGATTAACAGCAAAGCATTGATTAAAAAAAAAAAAGCTAATCTGACAACAATCTCCCAGAGTTATGTCTTTAATCTTGGTTCTGTCATGGCCATAAACTGTCAGGAAACTCATTTAGGGAGATGTTTTCTGAAGTGGAAATTAAGTATTCAAGTTTTGTCAGCTATCACTGACATTCAGAGACATAGCTATTTGCACTCTTGAAAATCAGATCTTACCTCTACTTCCTTGTTTTGAAGATAGAGATGATAAGTAATTTTTACTTTCCAGGTCTTTTAACTTCACTTTTAAGATCTTCTTTTAAGATGTAAAATGGTTGCTCTTCATTTTTAACACTGAAAAGCATGATGTGTCCCCATTTCCTTCTCCAGTTTCCTCTTATGTCACCCAGGGCATCTTAGTGATACTGAAAAATAGCTTTAAATATTTAGTGGTGTCTTAGATTTGTTGACTTTTATGAATATATAAAATACGCCACAAAGCTCCCAGACAACATTCCATAGCAGGGACAGACCACAAATCTTAATGAAATTTTTGCCAGACAGATACTGTATAATTTTCACTTCCAATTTAAAGTGGTGAGGAGACAAAGTCCATGGTGACAGCATAACTACAGCTCACCCTGGCTCTCAGATGGAAGTAAAAAGATAGACTGGAAAAAAGGTAATGAGCCATGTCTTGTCTATGTCATGATCTGTTTATTGAGTTTTATGCTTAATAAATTTGCCCCTGGCACTTTAAAAAATACTTCACATTTTATATTGGTTAATTTGAAGTAAAAAACTGTGAAAGGAATTTTCATGTTAACAAATTCACTTTTTACCTGCAAACTTTTGAAGTCAGGCTTGAAGGGACTGAACAAGAAAGATAGACTTATGAACTCAACTGTAACAGGAAGGAGGGTAAAACAGAAATATACTTTGTAAAACTGGTTATTTAAAGGAACCACTGACCTAATGACAGGAAACACCATGTTGCTCAGCAGTTCTGCTCATTGTCTGAACCTTTATTTCCATGCAGTCCCATTGACATCTGCTTGTGGAGTAAGATGCTGATAGGTGTAGACAAAGTGCAGAATCTGATCCTTCCTATTAAGATATATAAAGAGGAGACACAGAGAACCTCAAATGTCCATAAAAAACTGTATTACCATTTAAGCATGATTTCTTGCTTATCTTGGATGTAAATATCATGTTTCATTGCTTTTTAGATAAACACTGCTAATTCAAACCAAGTTTTTGTTGGCTCCACATGTCAAAGCATAATTTACAACAATTAACAACTACAGCATTACTTTTGTGTGTGGAGACTAGCTAGTACAATGAAAACTATTTAGACTTTTGTTTTCATTTTCCTTCATTCCTTCAAATTGCAGGTAAGGAAGTTCAAAGAGTACTAATCCATTGTAGTCTTCCTTCACAGGAAAGGAAGAACATTGATATGCCTTCAACTGTACATCGTCATTTTTACCTCAATCTTGGCCTGCTCCTCAGAGGGAAGAATTGCTATCTCTTGTCTATCATAAAAACAGACACTTTAAAATGGTTTGGGTAACAGGGAAGGTCTTTACTTTACTGCTCAATAGTATGTTACAGTGAAAAAAGTCAAGGAAAGTGGCAAGTGTTTAAAAGTTTACTTTGATTAATCTCTTAGCTAGTCAGGTAAAAGCTAACACTAAACAAGTCAGTCTTTTATTCCACTCCCCACGTGCAATCTTGGTAACTTTGAAGTTCTGGGTAGTTTCCGTATATAGATGACCTCAAGGCTTTCAAAGGAATAATTTCTGGTTTATTTCCGTGTAAAGAAGATTAGATCGGCACATATGTTCAATAGTATTGAACACTACTGTGATCATTTAAAATCTTAAAACCATTCAGAAAGCTACAAAACCAAATACTATCTTGCTCACCACAAAATAGAGAATGAAAGTAATGTTGACTATACTAGTGGAAATTCCAAGGACAAGAGTGTAGTGTAGGTTTTTATCTAAAATATATGTGTCCTTTTTAAGGTGATTTTCCACTGGTTTGTTGTAACTGTGTCTATAACAGTGATAAACTAATCTTTCTGGACAAAAATAAAAGCATGGAGAACTGATCTAATTCTTCAGGCATTGGTTTCAATATTAAAAAAAAAATAACTGCCATCTATAATTTTAGTCACATCCAATGCTTACTTTCCTTTAATTGCAACCAAAAGCACCACTGAAATAAGTGAAACAAAGATATTTTCCTGTGATTTTTAAATCCAGTTTTCAAAGCAATGTAGACATATTACTATCAGAATTCCCTAAAATTAGATAAATTGAATTAACAGTTTACTGTCAAGAAAAAGCTAAGCCCCTGCTCCTCCTTTTCGTTGCTGCTTCTGACCAGAGAAAAACCTCAAGACAAAGCAACACCCTGGATTTGGGGTATATTGTACTACTCAGTATAATACCACAGAAATTAGCTTACCCAAACTGTGTCTGCGAATTGCAGTTTTACTTAGAGCTCACTACTCCCCTTGGCCGTAGTTGCTGAATATATGCTCTCAAGAAGGAAGCTTTCCTTCCCCAACCAGAAAAATACTAGACAGTCAATACTATTATTAGCAAATACACCTGCAGTGTTAATCTGTGAGACATATGAGATGATACAGTCCTGTATCACACATGCTGCCCAGTACAGCTTCTCAACTCCTCCTCTTTTTGCATTGTTGCCATTGCAAGAAAAAAAAAATCAACAGAAAAGGTAATGCCCATAAAATGTCAATAGAAAGAAAAGAATGGTTTTCTCTGTAAAGTTCTTGATGAGTTCAGAGCCTGGGGTGTTTGTGCTTACCTTGAAAGACAGAAGCAGACACCAGAGAAGATAGATTTACAGACACTGTTGTTTCAGGAAGAACACTGAAAACTCTAGTTTGCATTGTTCACAATTCTGTTTGCACTCAGGAACGTAAACCATTAAACATAAAGTCAAAATACAAAATGTAAGCTCAGAGAGTAAAAATTGAGTTCCGTTATTATGTGTAATTCTTGGGGAAAAGCTAAGGAAGGAAAAAGTAGTTTTCAGACTCGCTTGTAAATAAATTATATTTATTATATCCTTATGCGTATGAATTATCAGTAAACCTATGTCTTCATCCTGGAGGAATGATCAATTCTCAGAGAGAAAAATCAGGTAAATATTCATGGCATTGGTTATAAAACCTTTACAGAAGCAAATTTAGGAAGCTGGCAATTGACAATGCTGTTTGCAGTAATGCACTTGCTCTGGGGAACCGCTGGACTAATCCAATACTCAGTTGATTAACGTATTAGCAGCTGCCAAATGTCTTTTCTCAAAGCACTGGGACTTTCTGTATATGTACCCAGCCTGGAATAGATATGTGCACAAGCTTAACGTCTCAGCTTTACTAAAATTCTGGGAAAGAAACCAGCTTTGTTCTCATCTGTTCTGAAGATTTAATACGTCCCCTTGTGATCTGACAATTCACTCATGGGAATTTACCACGTGCAGTAAATACATAGTTCCATTTATACTTCTGGAAATGCATTGGTCTGTGACGAGAATATAAAGCTATGGATTTACTGGCATGTTGTCTGTAGCACTCATCAAATGGGTGGGCATTTGATATGAAAATGTTGTTCTTTGAGGATAAATCTTAGCAAGGCTAGGGCATATCTATGAAGATAGTAAATCCAATCATGTTTTGTACAGTAGCCATTTACCACATATTTTCATCACAAAATGGGGTTGTTGTCTCATGATTACAAACTTAACACAAAAATTAAGAAAAGAAACATTTTTATAAGACCATCTACCTGGGTCAATGTTCTATGCTACTTATGTAGCTGAAAAGTCTTAAAACTAAGGTTAAGTACCATGAAAAGAAAAAGTTTCATTGCTGTTTCTTCTTCTCTTGTCTTTTAAGGATGTTAAAGGCTAAGGATATAGCATTTACTCTCCAAATGTAATTTTTAGGTTAAACAAGAGTGTAGATGAAAACAGTTTAGTTTACCTGATTATAGTCCTTCTTTGAACTTTTTACAAATGTACTAGTTTTAAAGCAATTCTAAACCAGACAGATTTTTCCCAGCTTTGTTACAAAGACATCACGCCATAGAAGGAAAATGTATAAACCTGCATTCCTACACCATTACCACCTTCCCTCTGATATCAGCTTAAAAATCCCTTTGTATATTGCTACCTTTTTTTTCCTCTCTTTTGGTATTTTGTTCCACCCACTGCACTAGATAGTTTATGCATCACAGTTTGTGTATCTTCTGAAAGATTTAAACATCTGTGGGTTTGTTTGTTGGTTTGTTTTTTTTCAACTCTATATTGGAAATAAGTCACTTTCTGAAAAAAAAAAAAAAAAAAAAAGTTATGTTACCAAATGCTTATAGGAGATCTGAATGATTGGTTGGATTTCACTGAATACAATGTTTGTAATTATTCCAAAATCACTGGTATTAGCTATTTGGAAAGTGCAGAGTAAATGTATATATTACTCCTTTCCCATTCTGCATTAATTGCATTTGTCTGTGGACCTCTATGGTTTTCAGACCTTAAACATGAAGGAAGCACTAGAAAGCACAGTATTACTGCCATGACACCAAGAAAAATTGTATGCCATATATCAACAAAGAGTGAATGGTTGAGTTAATAATACTTGCTGACACAAGTTTAGCTCTAGTGTCAGAAAAACAAAAGAAAGAGAGAAACATAAACAATAGTTTTACTTTTACATAACTGTCATTGTTAATATTTTATGTTAGCCTTCATCTACAGAACAACTTTCATCCTTGTTCCCTTTTTCTTATATTGAATTATGAGCTCCTTAATGCATTTGAAAATTTAAAAGTCATCTCTCAACAAAGTCAGTGCAAGTCAATGTCTGGAAGAAACATCTGGCTTAAGACCATATAAGAGACTTTGTGTCGGGCACTTGAACAATGAATGTATATGCACATTCACAGCTTCACAATCCTTACCTGCCTTCTATAGTTTGTAATGAGGTTTCACACTGCAATAGGCTGAGTTGCTTGACATGGGAACTTGCAAGTAGCTTTGAACCACTGTGAGGAGACTGTTTTGCCCTTTAGAGCAGATATATGTTACCTGCTAGTCCTGAATTTTGAAAAAAAAAATGTCAGTTGTATGAAAATATGTTGTATGAAAATACAAAGGAATTTTCCAGGCAAGAAATACTCACAGTAAAATGTGCCATATTTATTTAATGGTGTGTAGCCCAATGTAATATACGTTATTTCTTACAGACAATGAAGACAGAAAGTTTTAAACATCTAGCAGATAAAATAAGCTTTATAATAAATTCTAAATTTGAGTCTGGTTCACAGGAGATGTGCTGCAAACTCTTGGTGAACATTATCTGCCTCACTACAAACTTCTTCCTAGAATAATTTGCAGGCAGAAGGATCTAAGTGTCAGGTCATTTATTCCTAATGAATACAAGGAGTTCAGCTTGCTCTCATTTCCACTCTTAGTGAGGCCTTCTGGCTTTCCATGCTCTTTTGGACTATGTTAAGTATTATTTACCACTTGTATATCTGAATGCATCTGTGTGCATTCTCTAGGTCAATTCTGAGTTTTCATGTGGTCACTACATTTTTCAGGCTATGAGTCACTGCAAGAAGTACAGTGTGTGCACTGGAGTAAAATCAGGAAAGGACAGCTGCAACTTATACAAGAGGAAGATACCAATTCTCTCGACACTAAATGAGCTAATATGGGGACTGTTCAGATAATTACATCAAGATAAACAGAAAATGACCAACATATGCAAAGATTAAGGCATCAGGCGGGCCCATCAGTCACTGCTTCTCCTGACTGGAAACATGGTTACTATGGCTCTGTCTGGGATTTCCAACTCTTGGTGGAAGTCTAGACCTGTCAGGACTCTGCGTATGCAAACACATTCAGCACTTGAGCTGCAGAGCCAGTGTTTCCTGAAAGCATCCAACTCATTCCACTCTTATGTAAGCTGAGTTGCAAAATTTATGTGGGTATAATGACAGTAGCAGATATTTGGTAGTTAGGGAAAAATTACTCTGATACAACTACTGTATACTTCAATAACTATATGAAATCTTCAAAGTCTTACAGAAAATATGTTGCAGAACTGGGACACCTAACAGCACAACTGGGGAAAAGACTAGTCCTATGTGAAGGAAGCAGTGTTACGTGGAAGAATGTACAGAGCACTTTCCCCTTTTTCAATACACACGATTATTGTGCTGCAACACAAGTCACTTTGAATATATCTATATTGGTCAATCAGAAGTGATATCAAACACTAGGCTGTGCTTGTCCATGCTGATTAGTGGGTAGACCTTTGTGTTCTCTCTCATGCAAAACTTGGAAAGGTTTCTGATAACAGCTCACCCTAAGGAGTGCTTCCAAGACTGCATCAATACTGTGAGACTGGCTCCCTCTAGCACATCTGGGCAGGCTTTGAATGCTGAAAGTTCTCATGTTCTCTTCTTCCATAGCCCAGAGACATGCAATACATGTGGTCTTCTGAGCTGTAACACCACTGCTCTGGTGGCCTGCAACACAGGTCTCACATTCTTTCAGACAGCTTAAAATGGAAAAGTATGTCTTAAATAAAGCCTCGGGCTGCAAAGCTATCACATAGGGCCCAGAAGAGATCCAGAGGTTATGTTGCATGGACACAGGTACCGGTTGCAATAAGTTTTATCACTGAACTGTGTGGATACATAGTTGTTCCACCACTGGCTGTCAGAGTCAGGGACTCCTCTCTCACATGTTTTATTTAGAAGAGTCTTTTGTGCAGACATGTACAGCTTCACTCACTTAAGTTCATCTACAGCAACAATCCAATTACAAACAAAACACTGACCACTTTATGTCTGTATGGCTGTGTTCCTGACCCAAACATACGGCCCCTTTTATACTTTATGAACTGCCTGGGCTTAGGCTATCCCACAAATGATATGCCAACATCCTCAGGGACTTCTGGCACTAGCCAGTGACATTCCAAGCAGCACGCTAAGGCAAGAATCACATAACTGTCGTGCTTGTGGTCCAACCTTGTGCAGTTTGCCATGTAGCCTGTGAGAGTATTTCAAAAGCCAGTGCAGGTGTTCTATAAGGAAGAAGCCAGGAAACTCTGTGTGCCTGGTCCTTTTTAAAGACAGTAGTTTCTATTTTACCCACAGGCAGATGTGGTTGTGCAAACTGATCTTTAAAAAAATTCATAGACTCTTTATCTCTGACAGTGATGGAACACATGGGATGCACTTACCAGAGCAAATTACAGCTCTCAGTCAATTGTTGTCAAGACATAAAATATTTTGAGACTTTTTGACTGGAAAACCATCTGGAATATGTTGATTTGTACTTGTTTCTTTTTAAATTTTCTTTAAATGCCTAATAACTAATGTAATCCATGCAGTGGAGTGACACATAAATTTCACTATGTAACTGCACCAAGCTGTTTTTGAGTTTGGGATACTCTCTCAAAGCATGATAGGAAACAAACATAATCTAGAATTTACCTTTTAAAATGCAGTGTGCAGACTTCAATAGTTGTCACTGAAGGAGGACTAAAAAACATTCCACTTTTGTGTTTTTGGGACGATTACTACTTTGATGATGGGCAGTTTCCTAATTCCATGCATGAGTGGAATGAATTTTACTTCACAACCCCAATTCACTTGAATTCTTCAGGATTAATCTCTGGTCTTTTAAGGTATTTTTACTGTAATATTCACATTGCAAAATGCACTAACATTTACTCGGTATATATGGAGTTGCCTAGCATAGCAGATGCTTGGGTTTAAATCTTGCTTCTGCCTGCAGAGGTTTACACACAATTTTCAGATTTAGAGTTCAACAGTTTTTAAAAGGGAATTCTCTGTTACATATCTGTCACTGTTTGAATTAGATCTCATCCTAACAATCAACAAAATCACTAATTGTTAGAAGAATGTCTTTGTATGCAAGCTCATCTGTTGTCACAAAGAAGTCACTCTTTTCTTATCACCATCACTAGACTTTGTTTTCAAAAAGAAACATAGGGTTTTTGTTTTGGTTGTTTTTGGTTTTTTTTTTTTTTTCCCTTAAAATTTGTACTGCTGCTGAAGTATTCTGTTCTAATTAGGAAATATTTCTTTGGTACATTTGTGCTAAAGATAATGTGTTCCAGACACTGTTTTCTACATCTTGAAATAACAGCCAGCAGATAACGAAATGGAAATGAAATAAATTAGGAAACTGAAAAATAGTTTATAAGGCATGTATTTTTGCACTAGAATGCAATGTCGTCAAACAATCTTTATACTCTACATAGAAGGATACTAAGTTCTACTCTACACCAGTTAAAAAATTATAAATATATAGCACTATTTTATTAACCTTTAACTATGTGATAAACATCTATCTTATTTTTAGAAAAAAAAAAAGCTTAAATTTCTTTTTCATCATGCACATTGTTTCTGAATAATATAGAGAGACATAAATGACTGTAGATGCAGTCCTGGTGCCAGATGAGTAATACAGAGAGAATCCATGGAGGAGGTGGAACAGAAGCTTCACCCACTTGGCATCTTCCCAGGCTGAGGAGAGCTCCAGTCATCCAGTGTCTACTTGCATGATAGCCACAGGGAATAACACCTTAATGGTGTCACACAGGCATATTTCTCCTGTGGCTTCCTAGAGGCCACGAGAGTCATCTGTGAAAGACAGCGTCTACCACTGGAACATTGAACATCTAGTATTGTCCAGATTTACCATCATTTGTCACCAAAGAGGGTTATTGAAGTGAAAAAAGAGAGGTCCATGAACATCTCTTCCACCCCCAAGATAAAACAAACCACAAAAACAAAACTCAAGAGGGAATCATAGTAAGTCCTGGATGGTAGAACCGGATTTTCTCCTCTAGAGATGAAGACAAAATTATCATAGCCACCTTCCACTGATCTGAAATAAAATCTTCCCTTGAGAAATAACATGATTTCCTCAAAGCTAGATGTAAATCCCACTTACAACATCTTGATTTAGAATCAATAAAAATGGATCCAACAGCAATTTGTTCTGTATTCACTGTTCTAATGTATGAAAACTCATCTCATATTGCCATAGGCTTTACCAAACTACTGAGAAAGCACTGGAGGTGTACCCGTATGAGTTATGGAGATGGAGTCCTTCATTTACTCTTACTCTAACGTAGCTTGAAGTGTACTCTGGGCTTCTCACTTATAAGTCAGGTTATGACCAGGTTACTGCCTTGCTGTAAATCCAGTGTCATTCCACTCCTAGAGGTTTACAAAACTAACTAAAATCATTTTCTAGCACTATATTTGAACATACAATGGTAATGGGAACAAAGAACTGTCTAACAATAGGAGAGAATACAGCCAGCATTTAGATGCTATATGAATAGTCAAAAGAAGAGGCATAGCCAATATAGTTTGACTGTTTTTCCTTCCAGACCACATGGAATGAGTAAAGTGTTATAGTATCCATAGTAAGGACAGAAATGTTGAAGATGCTCATTTCTGAGGCAAGGCAACATCTGCTTCAGTTACTACAGTCTCAGGAAGGTTTTCAAAAGTAGGCAGTGGCACATCTTGGAGTCTTCCTTTGTGATTTTTCATTTTATTAGAGAGCTTCAACTTACTCTTGATTGTGTTTAAAATAAAGTCTGAGGTGAAATGTCGTTGCAAACTCCATGCTAATATTCTGCAAAGGGGGTCTGTGAGAGGAAAAGGGGAACAGACAAGAGATATAGATGAGTAGGGCAAGAAATAAATGAAGAAGAAGGGAAAGGATGAAAGCAGAGATTGGAGGAACAAAGTTTCATGAATGTCTGAGCTACAACAAGCAAAGTCCCTCGAGAACAACTTGTCATTACCATATGCACAGATAAGGTTTAGAATATTTATTTAACTTACTTTCCCATGTGCCCAACACCATCCAGGTTCTCAGTAGAGCTTACTGGCTCTGGTACAATGTCACACTAACCTTGTGATGCTGGAAACTGGCTCATTTTTAATATTACCACCACAGAGTAAGCAGTTGAAACCTCAGTCTATCTGAAAGAATGATACACCCATAGTTAACATCTTATTTTTATCCTCTATTTAGTTTAAATTAAATTCATTTACATTCACTCAGTCAAAGATTCTTAGGACATGATACGGTCTTCTTTGCTTACCTAAATCAAGTATAGGTGAGTAGGTTGTTCCAATGAATATATATGTCAGGGTTACAATTTTGACTTTCCTAAAGGCATTTCCCATCATTGCCTTCTTTCCACAAATCTGAGGAACATTTTGAGCCATGTCTCTGAGCCCAGAGGCATTTATAACAGTAGAAATTCTTCTACATCCCTGCTAAAGCAATTTTGACTGACTTCATTTTATCTGCTTTTTTCTTTCCTTCCTAATCCTAACCACTAATACTGTTCCAGCAGTATGACCATTATTTCCATATCTCCTGAAAAGCACATCCACTTCAATATCAGTGCGTAAGTCATTATTGATATTTTGCCATGCTCTTTTCCCAGACAGTCAGTGCTCTGCTTGAGCTTGTCTGCATCGTTCAGGAAAAAAAAAAAATAAAAAAAAATCCATCATTTCTTGCATCAGACATAACACATAACAGCATTTATTATACAGTGCATTTCAAATCAGAGACAACCAGTCACAGTTTTAAAGTTTAAAGTCTTCCCTATCCCAATGTTTAGAAAAATATCTTGAAAATATCTTCAACACTCCATTGAATTTAGCATCCTCCTGTCTTAGGATGATTTTTTTCTGGCTATGTTTCTATTGTACCAAAGAGAGTCTAAATTTTTAATAAGTAATCAAATTTGTAATATCTTAAGGTTATTTTAAGATTTTTAATCTATCCACTGCCCAATTGGATGCATTGCATTTAACGTACAAATGTTGATTAATAATCTCACAAACATAATAATACAATCCGTTTCTGAAAATAAGTTGGTTGGTTTGTTTATTTTCCCTTCCATAATCACTTGTTAATTTTCAGGCATACTCAGCAGCAGCAGAAGACAAGTCATGAAAACTCTGTTCAACAGCAGAACTCCAGGTCTGGAGGTGAATGCTCAACTTGAATGGAGTACTGTAGTGGGACCTTTTAGTCAATAGAGAAATGGGAAAACAGGAAAAATGTATCACAGAGAAGGCATTCAGTATCTCATATTCAACATCACAATTTTAGAACACATGGTTATTGTCTTCTTTTTTGCTTGAAACTCAGAAGACCCTTCTCAGGTTTTTCTCAGGGTTTTTTTTTTTTTTTTGTCCTGTGAACAAACACAATTAACAAACAGTTGCTTTGTGAGCAAGTTAATAAATTCAGCTGAAAATCATAAACTTTAGATTGAGGGATATGAAACTGAACTGCTTTTGCTCGCTCAGTCTAAAGTTAACTTACAGATCTTTGCCCAAGTGTTGATTCATACCACTTTACCGTCCCTTCTTCAATTATGTTTTAGCAGCTAATTTTACACAGACGCACACTTTCAAGTGCATTTGAAATAGAAAACTCAGACATAAAATCTAACAAGACATTACACTACAGTACAAAATTATACAGTGGTCTGGTGATGGCTCTGAGTTTGAGTATTTCAGTGAATATGATCATTAGAAAAGCTCAATTTATGAAGAAATATTACAAAATATATTCTTAGTAACATTACTTTGTTTAATTCAACAGAGAAAACATGTTTTCTTAGTTATTTTTCTTTCAATAGCTTTGAAGATTGTGTATTCATCAAGCAGTCATCTTTACATATGTTTTGCCATCTGAACCATTCTCCACTTACAAAAATATACGTTATGCTTTTAATGTATATTTTCTGCCAGCTGTAGCAAATTCTTCAAAGGTTTATTTTTTCATCATTGCACCATATTTAACGTAAAGATTGTTAATGTGGCTACTCCATGTGAAATGATGGAGCAAATGTGACTTCACCAGCACTATTACTACCCAAATTCATCAGTGATCTGGAACAGAGAATCAAGTGCACCTTCAGTAAGTTTGCTGATGACATCAAGCTGGATGGATGTGTAGACCTGCTTGAGGGCAGGAACATTCTTCAGAGGGACCTGAACAGGATCGATCAATGGGACAAGGCCAACAGTCTGAGGTGCGTCAAGGCCAGGTGCCAGATCCTGCACTTGGGCCACAAGAACCCCAGGCAATGCTACAGGCTTGGGGCAGAGTGGCTGGAAAGCTTCCGTCTGAAAAAGACCTGAGGCCAACTGAACATGAGCCAGCAGCGTGCCCAGGTGGTCAAGAAGGCCAAGGATCTCCTGGTTTGTACCAGAAATAGTGTGACAGGAAAGGGATTGTCCCCTGTACATGGCAATGGTGAGGCCGTATCTCAAATACTCTGTTCAGTTCTAGACCCCTTACCACAAGATGAACACTGAGGTGCTGGAGTGTGTCCAGAGATGGGCAATGACGTTGTTGAAAGGTCTGGTGCAGAAGTCTGATGAGGAATGGCTGAAGGAGCTAGAGATGGTTAATCTAGAAAAGAGGAGGCTGAGAAGAGACATAATCACTCTCTAAAACTACCTGAAAAGAGTTTGTAGTGAAGTATGGGTGTCCAGTAATGAATGATAGAACATGAGGAAATAGGCTCAAGTTTTGCCATGGGAGGTTTAGATTGGACATTAGGAAGAACTGTTTCACTACGAGGGCTATTAAGCATCGAAACAGGCTGCTCAGGGAGGAGATGGAGTCACCATCCCTAGAGATATTCACAAGATGTGTAGATGAGGTGCTGAGGGACATGATTTAGTGATGGGCTTGACAGTGTTAGGTTAGTGGTTAGACTCAGTGATCTTAAAGGTCTCTTTCAACCATAATGATTCTATGTTTCTAAATATGCAGGAAATTTTGCGCAGAAGACAGTTGGTAGATGTAAATGACCAGGGCAGCAAGTTGACTGATGACACCAAGCTGGGAGGACTGGCTGATTTCCCAGAAGGCTGTGCTGCCATTCAGTGGGATTTCAACCAACTTGAGAGTTGGTCAGAGAGGAACCTCATGAGGCTCACTAAGGGCAAGTGCGGAGTCCTGCATCTGGGGAAGGAACAACCGTCATGCACCAGGACAGACTGAGGATTGATCTGCTGGAGAGCAGCTCTGCAGAGAGAGAGCTGGGAGTCCTGATTGATGATAAACTAACCATGAGCCAATAATATGCCCTCGTGGCCAAGAACACCAATGGCATCCTGGGATGCATCAAGAAGAGTGTGGCCAGCAGGTCAAGGGAAGTTCTGCTTCCCCTCTACTCCGCCTGTGTGAGGTCTCATCTGAAGTCCTGTATCCAGGTCTGGNTATGTTGACTTGCTTCTGCAGCAGGGGTTGGACTGGATGATGTCTAAAGGTCCCTTCCAATCTTACCATTCTATGATCCTATAATTCTATGAGACTGACCCCTTATGTCATCCTGAAGCAATTAGTCCACATATGACTATGGACCAGCATGTTGAAGATGATTGTCACTTTACTGTTGGAGTACTCGAACTTTTCTGCTTTTAAAGTCCCTCTTGGATATAGTTTCTGGAACACAAGACTGATAATTTTCTGTCTTAGTGTATTCACATTGGCAATCAAAATGCCTTGCCACTGAAGAAAAAGCAAAGCAAAGAAATAAAATTCAATACATCTCCATTTGGCTTTTATAGGGCTATGATTTTACCACAGATTCTAGTTTTGCCATTTCATCTCTCTGCTGTTGTGTTAGCTTTGTAGTGTAAATGATTCATAGCCAAATAGGTGGCAGCATAGTAATTATAAATTTTTCCCTATCTTTAAGTTACATGCATTTCTATAGCAGCACTCTGCCAGCAAAAAAAAAGGAATAGATCTTAGTTATACATAAGAAATATTCAGTCTTATGTTAGAAGCATGTCTGTTGACTGAGGCTTATATTCCCATTAGAAGACCTATTTGACAGTTTTAATATCAATGCAATAAGCTAATCTATACACTGCAGTTGTAAGTTAGTGATGGTCTACATAAAGAAAGGTATTTTAAAGAAGTACACTAGTTGTATATAGGAAAAAAATATCTGTGATGAGCCTGATATTTTGTACTTTGAAATAACATACCATGGTATTTGAACATGAATGTTGTTTTAAAAAAATCTTTGATGATATATATATATTTTTTTTCCCAGAAGTCTTTCATGCTGTATAATATCTTTTCTACAGAAAGTGCTGAAATTCCAAGAACATCAATGCATGGTTTGGTTTTGCTTCTGTTTTTGTTTTACTTAGGCTTATTTCATCACGACATTGACCTAAGAAAAAGACTTGCCATGACTGAATGATTCATATACTTTGTCTTCTCATAAGCAAAGCAAAAAGGCAAATGAAAAATCAGAACCAGTAAATAGGTTGGTAAAACTGGGGCTATGTATAGCTATCTGGCTCTAAAATGTAATCCAGGTTTCATGTATCTCTCCGACCTCTACTTTGTAATATGGGCCAAAATATGAAATCTGTCTAACAATAAATATCAGTGGTTTAAAACTCAGATCCAAATTAATTGAGGCCAATTTCTATTTGAGTTGCTTTTATGTTAACATGCTAATGAAATAATTTCCTAATGGGACGTAGTTGGTTATATATATTTCCTTTACAACTAATATTTTGTCTGTGTGCCTATTCCTTCCACAGCATAGAAAGTAGGGAATTCAAGGTAAACATTCATTACCACAGCAAAATGCCAAGACAAACTGAGAAAATAATTAGTATCAGGCAAAACACAGACAATCTTCAGACCCTGTATATTCAAAGAACAGCCTCCAGCTTTGTAGGAATTATTTCAGGATTAAAGCAGATACTTGTTCCAGTATAAATAAGGAACACAAGAAATGAGGTTACAAGTCCCTACAGAGACACCTGCTCCCAGCTGCCCGAGTGCCAGAAGCAGGAAAATAATGTTTATTTTAATCACTTTGATGCAACTGAATTGTGGCTAAGCTTCTAAATGTTATTCTAATGATTTAATAAGATTCTCTTCATCAGGTTGTCTTGTACAATGAGGAACAATACATTCAGTCATTATTCCAGCCTTCTGTGGAAACATTTAAAAACAATGAAAAGATTGGAATGCAAAGCAACCAGCTTGACTCAGCTGCACTGAATACTGAAATGGACAGATGGTCATCCAGGCCCACACTGGTGTTACTGAAGCACAGCAGGCTTTCACTAATTCATGCACTGATGGAACAATCTTTAAATCCCTTGGTTGCAATGCTGCCTACATTGTAGAATGTTTTACAGAAGTTATTTTATTTTATTTTACAGGGCCAACGTGTGGTAGAAAACAGAATGTGAAAGTGAAGTAAAAAAAAAAATTACTTTCCTAAAATATCAGCCTCCTAAAGTCAAAGCTACAATCCACAGTCAAGTATGAAAGATAACCATAATAACATTTTACAAATCCCTTCATGCTAGGAATTTAACACATAACAAATCTCCTAAATAGAAGTTTTTCTGCCCCTAAAATTTGGACAAATGTCCTCAGCTAGTGAAAACACTGTCTCCAGCACCTGGTTTTTAATGAGATTATACAGGTAAGGCACATCAAAGTCAGTGGCCAAAGCCAGACACACCTGCTTTCCATACACCATGAGCTATTTGGACACTAGTAAGCTAGTAAGACATAGTGATTAGGCCTAAAGAGGAGGAGTGGCCAGCTGGCTTTTGATTTGGTTCAGAGCCAAATCAATTTATGAGTAGCAATAGCAGCTGATGAAAGCACAAAGTCCATTCCAATCATGCTCCACTGTCAGTTGTAATGCTCCAGCTATAGTTGCTGCTTCTGAAACACCCAAGTTGGCATTATCCTTTCCCAGTCTTGCATTTAGCAAGCCTGAGCTTTGATTTACTTGTCTTTTTCATATCTTCATTCTTTTTCTTTCATATGCTCTTTAAAACTGCATCAAAATCTCTCTCTGACTGGGTCTTGTCTTGTTTCCTAGGAGACTGAAGAGCTAGACTGAGAATGTATTGGTCATTACCAAGGTTAGGAGAAGCTACCCCTGTAACTTGGAACCACAAATTCACAGATAGAGACAAAGAACAGAAAAATCCTGCAGAGATTGCCTGGTCTTGTCCATGGCATCTGGCGAGATGTCTGCCCAACGTGTTCTTAAAAACTTTCAATCAAGGAATCTTTAAAACTTCTCCACAAAATTATTACCATTGCTTTGTTCTGATCTCCAAAAGCATTTCCCAGTGTGTAATATCTATCTTCCTTCTTGCAGTTTAGGCTTATCATATCCAATCAGGTCACCAGTGTTACCTAGAACAGGATGTTCCCATCCACTCCCCCTCTTCCCCAATTTCTACATATTTCTGAACACTTTTTAAATTTTCTCTATCTTTTATACATTAAAGTACCTATTTTCTTGCATTTTTTCCTTATATTTCAGTTTTTACCATTACTCAAATGAAGTGAGGGAGATCTCCTTCGGTGTCTCCTCTTGTTCACGTGTATTTTTAAAAGCAAAGCCCGAGTGGGACCTCTATTTGAGGTTCTGGCCTGTTATCATTAGCTTTGAGATGAAAAAAAAAACCAATAAAACAAAATCAAACCAATAAACCCTGAGCTCTGTCCATGCTCTATCCTTAACTATCAGGATAACCAATGAATTTGATCCTCGGCTTGACTGTAGACACATAGCCAAAACACGTCCAAAGAACCCACCATCTCTCAGGACAACTCCTTTAGCACTACCATTATTACCTAATATTCCTTTTCCATATCAGTAATGCTTGGAGAGGAATAAATGAGGACACTCTTTCTTGTAGCCCTTATGTAACAAACCTTACCCTAAAGCCATTGCAGGGAATCCAAGCATGCAAGGCAACATAGAACTGAAAGCCCTTGCATCAGTACTGTAAACTGCTGGAACGTTCAACTGTGATTATCCAGTTTTTTTATACAATGCAACACCAGAAGTCAGATACTAGTTCTTTCCCCTATAACCAGAGGGGAAGTGATAGAACATTTATTATAGTAGTGTATTTCAGTTGTATATGCATTCAAATCAATAAAATATCCTGCCAAATATTTCTCCCAAGCCAAAGTAATGTTCTCAAGGAGTGATAAAAGATTGCTTTAAACATATATGAAGACTTCTATCTTGACCAACTTTACTTTGGACAAGAGTCTGACAAAGCATATTAGCTGAACTGTGAAGAACTTTTTTGAGTTTGGTATGGGGAAGTGTTTCTTGAAAACAAAATTTTTGAAAAGTTAGTTGTGATCAGTATCAATTCACATTTAGATTGTTTAGAATTTTCTCATTTAAAGAGAAAAACGAAGCAAATATTATGATCACTATCTCAATTTTCTAACATTTTCTAACTTTTATCTCACCGTTAGTATTAGGCACCTGTTGTTTCTCTGAACATAGCTGACATCAGAAAAATCTCACCACTCCAAAAGATGCAAAATAGAATGTTAAAAGCAGGCTGACAGATTCAGCCTTCCTCCTTTAAGAAATATGTCCTACCTTGCCTGAAAAGTATAAAATCTGTTAATCATGTAAGAGACTCTTCAGAATATATTAGGCAAAATTCTAGGTGTTTGCATTTTTCATTGTTTGATTTTCCTATCATTTATGGTACATAAAGTAAATTGTTAGCTGTACTAGTGTTTTCTGATAGCTTTTCTTTGTTTTGGCAGTTCTCATCAGGCAGGATCAAAAGAATATCTGTTACAGTGATTCAGTATCTATGGCTAAATCCATTCCAACATGCAAAATACAAATAAACAAGCCCAACACAGGAGGGCTTTCCTATGACGCAGGGTAAGAAACTTATTGGCTGGATAGGAGTATCCTATAGATTCATTTCATAAATAAAGAATCTCACCATCGAGTCTCTGAGGTGTTTCTGTTTCAAAAATCTCCACCATGCTTTTGTGATGGTTGCAAACTTGTTGATACCTTAGGTACTGGGATGGAAATCTCCAGAGATTGCAGTACCAGCTGCCTGGATGGAGCCTATGTTTCAAGGGAATCTCATCTACTATTTTTTTGACATGGAGAACTTTATAAAGCACTCAGAGACAGCTTTGCTATTGTAGGTAATATATAAAACTGCCACTTCTATTAGTATTATTTGTTCAAATTTACCCTCTTTACCTGCTTTATCAGAAAATTCTTATGTGCATAGACAAACTCACTCATCACTTGTGTGTGAAAGGCAAGGAGAAGCTGGAGCTTTGTAAACTACTGACAGTGTGATTTCTTATTTTTATTAATTTTTGGCTAGTCTTGGGTAGAAACTTTTGTGTATTATGTCACATGCCCAGGGACCTTGCCTGCTCATTACATTTCCAGTGCATCCCAGACTCACTCATTTGATGTACAAGAAAAAGCTGAGAGAAAAGTCTGTTTTGTTTAGCGTAAGCTAATCTAACAGGGTCTTCAGGTATCCCATTGGTTTTATAGATTAGACTGAGTCAGACTCTTCTCAGATATGCATGGTGAAAGGACAGGAAATGGACATAAGTAGCAGAATGAGAAATTCCAATTATATTTTCGGTGGGGAGAAAAAAAAGGGTATCTTCATTAATGGTGGTTAATTCTGGAAATTATGGCTTTTCAGTAATAATTTGCTGTATGTTTATAGTTATCACATTTATTTTTTTAGGGCAAAGGATGCTGATAGATATCATTAAACATGTCTTTGCTTGAGAAGAAGTGGGTAAGTATTTTTCTAGTAACACAACTATAAACAACAGAACGTATAATTCACACCTTTTTTTTTCTTCTTTTCTTTCCAGAAGACAAGCTACAAGTTTTCTGTCTTGGAGCTTTTGATAGGAACCTAGAAGGTGTTACTGCAGTGCATCATAACTGCTGTAAAGTCGCCAAGATGTGACAGAAGTGTGACTTGATGAGAAGGAGTCACCGGGAGCCAAAATGAGTCGTTGTCTAACCAGGGAAAGATGCCATATCACCCTACTCATTAATAGAGCTATACAAAGGCTTCGTGTCATGCAGTAGTCCCAGAGAATTTGTGAACTCTGAGCTGAATAGTCTAAGGAGAAGCAAGTAATTCTATGAAAAGAGACAGCTACATGGCTGTGAATTCTCCATCTTTTCCCTGCCCAATTTACAAATGTAATGCAATTTGCTCCAGCTCAGCCTTTCCAGGTTATTTTCATTCAGGACATGATATTAACAAAGGATTAAAGACAGCAGTGTGATAGGGTAAGCTGCACAGTGATTATAATAGCTACATAATAGGTTACATAGATGTCTTTTTATTTTAAATTAAATAATAGGTCCTTAAGTGAGAAAAAAAATCACCGATTTTTTAGCAAACTACTTTTGTGTGCTTCTCTCAGAGACTATTTTGCATATGAAATGAAGAATCTAAACTTCTGTTTCTAGTTAGATATCTCCTTGAGTTAGTTGTAAAAAAAAAAAGAGTTTCAAGATTCACTTTCAAAATAATCATTTCAACCAAGGACAATAAATTGCCTTTAAGATTCAGCTTTACACAAGACCTGGCATTTGGTAACTTGTCCTCCAGGTTTTTTTTAATCATGTTAACTGCCAAGTGGAGAATTGAGAGTGCCTTTGGGTAAACAAGCTAACACACTCATGTTTTCTTCCAGATAACCTAAAACTGTCCCTTAGGGGACAACTATTTCCGTGGAAAGAAAAAAGTTCTTCTAAAGTCCAGCAGATTCTAAATTACAACAGTAGCTTAAAAACTGAAACAATTCTAATTTTTGCTGTCTTGACAGCTGATACATAATAAAATCCTACAGTGCAACATGAAACACATACTACAACAGAGGAATTTGAGCACAAAGCAGACCACATCTAAACTACCGTACTCAAACATTTCCTGTTCGTGTTTGGTTCCCAACTAGCTGTGTACTCTGAAGGCATTCCAGAAGTGATAGAGCATTACAAAACCAACAGTAATAACAACAAAAACTCACAGATCCCAAATCTATCTAAATGGATGGACACCGCAGAACTCGTAGCTGTAACTTCCCTTCCATGAGTTTGAATTTGGAAGAGCTAACCACAAAAGCTGCTTTTCTCCCTCTTTTATCCAGGCAATATACCCCAGCTTCATCATAAAAGATTTCTCTATAGCATTTGAAACCATTGGTGAATCTCTCCTGGCATCAGCTATGCACCTTGGTTTTGCTTTTCCTGGTTGGTGATGAGAAATAGAGGATTATAGTCTTCAAAGTTCTCCCAGACCAACACATAATGTTTTCCATGTTCTGCATCATAATGTTGAGGTTTACCTCACAGCACAAATACAGCCAGTTATAAGATGCAAAGCTGAAATATTGAGAATTATATCTCAAATCAGAATGTTTTCTGAATGCCATTAGCATGCATGTTTTCTGATACGTCAGAAAAAACTTTGAAAAGTGATATGAAGAGTATGTATTTTCTGCTTATTTAATATTTTGGGGTTTATTTTGAGAACAATATGCAGATACCTCCAGAATGCCTATGCTCATCTTAGAGGTTTTCATGACATATAGGAACATATCTAATGAGTTTTATTGCTATCATTTTTCCCTTTACTAAAGCACACTGTCATGCAGAAATCTTTTAAGAACACAAAAGTAGACATAGTATAGGAACATTTCTGCTGCATTGGGGAGACATTTGTGAACAACGAAGTTCTAATCATTTCCTGAAAAAAAGCTGCAGGATTTGATATTCTATACAAAGAATTGGATGGAAATGAGGGAAATATGTTTTCAAAGTGTAAAATAATTCAAGAAATTGAAGTGGCTGTAATCTGGTCTGGGAAGGTACAAATGTGGCACAGAGAAGACTAGGTCTGAAAACTACTCTCCAGCCTTAATTTGTGTAGTCTGCAAGGTCATTGTTTTCAAGCCAAAATACAATTAACTGATAGTGAGTAATTTATTAGGCTGTTCAAATATAATGAAAAAAAACTATATTTAGAAAGCTAAAGGTTAATTTCAATGCCTATTTTTTCAGCATGGTCAGAGCTGGTATATAATCTTACATTTTATTAAAAAATCTAACATTTTATGACACTGATGAGATGATAGAGGACAAGGAGATTGTAAGAATATGTACCAATGTAAATGGTACATACATGTGGTTGGTTGTTGCAACTGTGTTAAACCTGCTGGATTCTACAGATTCAGCCATGCATAATTTTGCCCAGGAGACATAGCAATTTCTTTGAAGGCTCTAGTTTGAAGTGAATGAGTTTCCTTTGCTCTACCAAAATATCTCCTGTGCATCTTTATCAAAGTGCTCTAAAGGGATATAAAAAACATCCCTGGAAGACTTTAAAATCAGTAATATTGAGCACTCTCCCAACAAATCTTCAGTGTGGTAGAAAAGGGATGTAGATACCAAGTTTCCTCATATATAGTCAATGAGAAGTGATTGATCTATCTGGAAGAAAATTGGGACAGATAGGTGGTCAGATCTGTTTGACCATTTGTCTGTTTGGATCTCAAGAATC
This sequence comes from Urocolius indicus, assembly GCA_013401255.1. Classification (NCBI taxonomy): domain Eukaryota; kingdom Metazoa; phylum Chordata; class Aves; order Coliiformes; family Coliidae; genus Urocolius; species Urocolius indicus. The sequence goes on from WBNH01010977.1 coordinate 218,469, forward strand.
CACTTCTTGGCCTGTAAGTTAGACACTATGTTCCATTTCATGGCTATGAAGTCGTAGCTTTGTTATCTCCCAGACCCCATGAACACCAATCTCACACTGTCTCTCATTGCACCTCTTCCCACCAAGAATGTGGAGATTGTTTATTTTGAGGGCTGAGGCAAAATGAATCAGTGATTTAGCTGGTAGTAAACCACAAAAGAAGAGACTAATGTCCGAAAGAGTCATTTGCCATGCTTGGGAGATTTTATGACTATGGAAAACAGGATATTTACATATTTATTCCCCAGAACTATCTAGAAACAGAACTAGTGACTTGCTAAACTTAGCAAAATATGGTCTTACTTTAAAGATAGGACATTGCAAGGTAGAAAAGGGTTTGATTTTCCTTTTTCATACCTGACTGTTTATTCTGTAGACCTTAATAGCAAATATGGAATCCCAGGATATCACTGCATTTCTTTAACATCCTTATTTGACGGAAACTCATTCAAACAATATTCTTGATTAATATAACTACATCATGTCTCTTTTGTCTTAGAGGATGCTGATATGTTTTAATTAGGATAACATATTAGAAGAAGAGTCTAGATCTGTAATAAATCGTTTTATGATTTTTGCATTCAGTAGCAGTCAGTTATTTTTGGAGGTTAGAACAATTTTATAGAGGTTTGTACCACACTAGAAGTTTTCTCAGAGTGAAAGAGAATATAATTAATTCTTCAAGAGCAGAATGTAAATTTCATTTTGTTCCAGGCCCCAATATGGTGAGAAAATATTGTATTCAAAACTTTGCCTATTGGATATATATAAGTGACACAAGCAATGGTTTATGTGAGTACATCTGAATGCTTCTGTCAGTAAAACAAGCTTATTTTCAAGTACTGCCAAGAGATCATCTACTTGAGTTTTCTGTCTGCAGATAGCCAGGATAGGACAACCACATTTTATCACATAGGTGTTGATACTGAGAAATGCAACTTTTTACTGTGATCAGGAGGCACTTTGAATGTGAGTACACCTACGAAAACAGCAAAAGAGGGAAGAGAATGTATTTGTATAACTTCAGAATCCTGAAAATGCAGGTTTGGCCTTCACTTAGCAGACAGCTTGCAGTATTTTAAATGGTATCACTCTTTAAATTTCTTTTCCTCCCCTTAAAATGTCAAAGCCTTTTTGAGATTTGTGCTGTGATTAAAAAAAACACTAATAAAATAATCTGTTCAAAATAACACCACTAATGCAGAAAGACTTCTCTCCATCATAGCAATTTGTATTTCCATATATAAAGCCAAGTTCTGCTATTTTTAATCTACGGCTAGGAAGCCATACTAGGTATTAAGCAATCAAGCACCATGGTTCCATGAGCCAGATTTTTTACATTAGTGTAGATCTGTCAAAACAGTAGAAACGCCCTTTGGAAACATGGCCCAAGAAAGACTGTAAATGAGTGTCTGTCTTTTTGGCAAACTCATCCTGCCTCTTGTGAATGTCATAATACGCTTCCTAATTGTTAGGGAAAATAAAACTTACTGAAAATCGTACAACCGTTAGTTTGCAAAAAATTATATTGCAGATGATTTGGAGCTTGTTAGTATGTAACAATATTTTTAAAAAAATATCTAGAATTACGCTTTTTATTTTCCCCTTTTTTTCCTACGGTGCTTATCTGTCATAAATGATGGATCTCTGGAGACATTCAAAACCCACTTGGACGAGTTCCTGTGTGACCTACTCTAGGATGTCCTGCTCTGGCAGAGGGGTTGGAGTAGATGATATTTCAAGGTCCCTTCCAGCCCTTAAGGTTCTGTGATTCTGTGACCTCTAAGGACTTACTGGAGTTGAGCTATTTATCAACAATAAAAAGCAAGAAACAACAGCATTCACTGAGCATGTGTTGCTCTGCTTTAACACTGCAAATGATACACAACAATAAGCTGTTTATGATGACCCACCTTATTCTCTACTTTCACATATTTATGTGACATGAAGATCTATCAATTCTTTAAAAAAAATTTTTGAGATTATAGTTGAGGAAATGCTTTACTGAAAAGGTTTCTCTATATTCTAGTTCATACTTTTTTTCCACAATCATAAAAATCTGAACTCTGGTTCATCTAAAGGCATCTGAAGATGCAAAAACTAATTGTCACTTTTAAAGATGTCCTTCTAATACCTCCTCATAGCACTAAATTAATTTTCATCACAGTGGTCAGCTCATACTCTTGAAGGTAAAATCTAGTTTTATTGGAGTCAATGTAGAGGTCTCAAAACAAGAACAGAGACTTCAAAGGGCCACATTCCTGTAATTCTGTAAACAGGACAGCCACAGAAGATAATGTGTGTGACTTTACATCTGTCTCATCGATCAGACTACCTACTGTCTTGTGAGCCATAGTAATAGGAGTTTCAGAAGCAAGTTTGACAGTCATACGTGCTCAAGATGCTTGTCAAGGCTCTGGCTAACTAGGGTGCACTCCATTACTGTTGTAAAAATACACCATTTTGGACATGTACCTCTTGTAGGCATCTTCTAGGGATTTTCTGTAATATTCTTACAAATCTTTAACCAGTTATTGAGGAATTTTTTTTTTTTCAGTTGCTCTGTTACCTAAGGAGGTAAATTCATATAGGGTGTGCGATGCACACCCAAAGTGGATTCCTGTGACTCTTCTGAAACTGGAATTGGTTTAATAATAATATCCCCTTGGTCCTTTCTGAGAAATATCTACCCCATTCCAGTACTCTTACTCTTTAGCCTTCTTGAGCTTTGAGATTCATGACATCTATATGCTGCTAACAGTTTTTTCCCATTCTCAGTCAGTTTTGTGAATTTGAACTAAACTTTAATTTCTCTTCTCTCTTCCTTCAATTAAAAAGAAAAACCAGGATAAGCTTTATTTGCTACCTGCTTTTATGAAATATGTTGTTTTCTGCAGCTAGATTCCCATTGCTGGAAAATCATAGAATCATAAAATGGTTGGAAGAGACCTTTAAGGGCTGTCTAGTCCAACTCACTTGCAATCATCAGCAACATTTTCAGTTAGATCAAGTGGCTCAATGTCCATCCAACCTGCTCTTCAGTCTTGCCAGGGCTGGAGTATATATTACCTCTTTGGGTATTTTGTTCCACTGTTCCATCACTCTCATAATAAAAAAACTTACCCTCATTTAGTGTAAAACCATTATTCCTTGGACTATTGCTACAAAATCTGTGAATGAACTCTCAAAGCTCAGAAACCCTTGAGTTTCCAATACCAAATACATAAAACTATTTTATATGCAGCAACAGCATCCTTA
>WBNH01010978.1:0-66059 GCA_013401255.1 Urocolius indicus
ACCCTACCATTCTATGATTAAACCAAATATTTTTCTGAAATACTTTAGGAAAAGTACCAGAAAAACCATCCCAGATACAGTGTAGCAACTCTCCCACTGTTTTCTGTTAAGAAATTCTATTCTAAGCTAAAGAGTGTTCAGTGTAGGCAATCTATTTATACAAGGCCTGTTGTTTTAACCAAAATTTTCTATTGATTTCTGGTACTGGAAGCAAGTTTTTCATATTCTTTTCCAACTAAATTTGCTTACTTTTTGATCTGTCTTATAGTTAGCAGATACATAAGTATTTACATATTGATGGAGATAATATAATTCTGTTTTTCAGGAATATGGCCAGGATAACTGTGTGTACAGTGTGTCACAAATATCTTGTATATAATTTTGGAAATGAGTATGCATTTCAGTCCTTAGCACCATAAAAGAGTCTCAGACGTAGGCTGTGTTTTTCTAAGAGGGCAGAGTAATTTAAACCCACAAGTACTATTTTTAGCACCTGTGAAAGCACACGGACAAACTAAGTTTAGCACTTTCCTGGTAGTATAATACAGTCTTTCAGGTTCTTGGCTCTGTTACTTGCCTTCCACCAGGAGGTGGAGAAGAAAAGGAGTGATTCAAGGTGACCCATGTAATTACTAAAACCCTGTTAAAATTCCCTTCTATTGCCTCTAGGGAGAAAGTATCATGTGAAAGAGGCTATGGCATGAGCCTTAGCACCTGAATACTTTTGGTTCCTGAAAAAATAAAGCATGTACAGGTCAGCTATATTTTGCTGACAGCTTTCTAGAGCCTGGCACCTGTTTTTCACCTCTCAATTTTTGACGCTCTTGGCCAATTTCAGGAAGGGGCACTCAAGAAATTGCTGCAAGGTTTAGAAGTTGGCCAGAGACAAAATAGTGTGTGATATCTCTAATGAGGGGAAAGCCTGTTCTCATCCTCTTCTTAGATGTTTAAGAAGCCACAGGGGGTGTTCTGCTGAAAAAGCAACTGTCAGGAGGCTATGCTTTGTTGTTCCTGCTACTTGTGGAGGTACTTTTTCCAGCAGTGACTCTGAGTTTATGGAGTGCTTGAGAAGTTCCTGAAGCTTACTAATGCTAAAACACAGTTAGCATAACAATAGCACATGAAAGTTAAAAAGCTGCCCTGAATGGAAGCTAAATAGCTTGTCCATCTTTTTTGCTTTTATCTGAGTACATTGTTACTCTCTGTAGTTGATTGAATAGAATAAAAAAATGTCTTTTAAATCTTTAAAATTGATTTAGTGGTCTTATATTTCTATTTGGCAACAGAGAACAAACGGCATCTTAAAACTGCTAGGATGAAAATTCATGTGAAACGTAGATCAAAAAGTAATATTTTTGTTAGCTTTCGATCAGCAGTCTAATTCTTTAGTAACATCCCATGTTGCTATAAAGTATTATTTTAGCATAAACTTAAATGAATTTACTTATGTTTCACATACACCAGTGTTCAAAGAAATTGTACATCTCAGATTGGCTGTAGAGGTTCAAATTCAACAAGTCATTCAGACTTAGGAGCCAGAAGTTGGCGATGTTACTTTTAAAACTCTTTCAAAATGTAGTAGAAATAAGCTGCTTCGAGGACTTGAAGTTAGATTGTGGGGCTGTTTTTTAAATTGTCTTTTTTCTTTCATTTCAGGAGCAAGAGCTTAGTGCTCGAACGCAAGCACTTCAAGCTGCCTCAGCTTCGTGCTCTTTCCGACCCAATGGATTTGATGACAATGACCCCCCAGGAAGCTGTGGACCCACAGGTGGAGGAGGAGGGGGTGGGTTCAGTACTGTTGGTAGATTAGTCTTTTGACTATGAAGACAACCTGGAATACACTGGTTCTGAAACAGCCCAGTACTGTTGAGGACATCTACAATATTGAACTTTGTTGAATATTGTACCAAGTTTTGAGACTTGATCCTTATGTTTTATTTGAAATAAATAAGTGCATAATGAAAAAAAAACTACCTCTTAAAAATTCAGTTGCTTTTGTATTAAGATACGCTTGCCCAAGAGACAGAAAATGGAGATCTTTAAGTAGTTGCTGATGACACTGCATTAAACCCAACAGACGCACTTCCATCGTTTTCTATTGTCCTCATCCACTGAACAAAGAAAGGTCATTTTTTATTCTGACGATATTGTTTTATGTGGAAATCCTTTCAGATGAGATAAACTGCATATATGGTCTTTCACTTCCACCTTATTTTCAAATCTAGTACCTTTATGGATTTCAAGAGATGATGCAATTTATAATGAAGGCAATAACTTAAATGTGACATGATACATTACTTTCCACATGGAAAATTGTTCCATGTATTTCCCATGTAAATGTAAAGAAGAAAAAGTAATTTATAAGGATTTCCTAAGTTGTTTTCAACGAAAAAGTGCATGTTCTGTAGGAAAAATGTTTTTTAAATAGAAATTGTTAACTTTGTAGCATTTCTTATTGTTTTGGGAGTTTAAAAATTCTTTCAGGGAATATATCTGCTGTGTGTTGGAAAGGAAGAGATTCTGTATGTGCCTTGCAGTGCTGTAATTTAAAACAAACTTTCTGAGGCTGCAGAAAGGGGGGAAAGTGTGGTAGTTTCAATCACCATTAGAAATCAGTACATTTCTAGAAAGCTATTAGGCTTCCAGAAGTAAAAATCTGGTAGTGTGAAATGCCACAAGTGTATTGCCCATGATTTATTTTGTCTTAAAAAGATACATACCTAGTGACCAATGACTTTTTGTAACCTGCGTTGCTAAGAAAAATCTGGTCATAAATACTGAGCTATGTTTGTGAAGTAACAAAGAGGCTACGTGTATGGATCCTTGCTAAGGATATATGCTTCTAAGAGTCCTTTGAAGTTTTTTGCTTATGGTGAGAAGTGTGTGGTGAGTTCAGGTTTTAACTGTCTGCAGAAGTCCAAAGTGATGCTATCTGTGGATCAGTGTCTGCTAGCACGTTAACACCAGCAGAAGTTGAGGATTCACTCTTTTTAAAAGGTCTAGGTGGAAATAGCAACTTGGGGTTTTATGTGCAATGAGGATAATGGAAGTAAAGTAGTTACACTGTTGAAAACTGGTGATTAATTTTTAACTTGATTAATCTTATAGTGAAGTGTAAATTTATTTAAAGTATTTTTACAAAATTCTGCACTGTTTTACTGTGGTTTTATATGCTACTAAGTGACAAAGTGCATCCTTAAAAAGCATGCAGATTTGGCAGGCGTTAGCTTAACTGTACAAAATAAACCACTTTCTTAAAAAATGCCTTTTAAATTAAGTTAAAACAATTAAACCTGGTTAGTATGATATCAAATATATGGAGTTTAGTCTTAAAGCTAACTTAGCTTTCAAGCTATTTTTATATTGTCACTAAAACAATGCTATTTGCTCTGTTACAGGTTCATATATTACTGCTCAAGAAAGTTAGAGCATCTCACTTCCCTTTTTTTAAGAGTTATGAAACTTCGTTTTGACCATTTGTTGTACCTAAGCTTTGACCTATGGTTTTATTTCTATAGCATTCATAGGTCTCTGAACCAGGGGTTCAGATGTGGAAATGTGAAATGTTATGAGACAAGTGTGGGGAACATTCTCATGTTATTGTGCTTGGACATGGTTTTCTTGAAAGCTCATTTTGCTTTTATATTATGTAACTTCTGTAACCTTGAGAGGTTTTTTTTATTTCCTTTTAGGCTTTTCTGCCAGTTAGCTCTGGTTTTAAAATGTGTCATATGACAGGTTAATTTGTTTTTTCTCTCCAAAATTACGAGGACACACTAGAAAGCTGTTTTCATTACAAGGGAAGTATTTTGTTTCTCTTACTCTTTATTTTAAAACACTAATAAGTGGAAGCAGGGGCAGGTGGTTTTTACTGTATATGAAACCATAATTTTGTAAAGGTCAGTGTTGGTTTTATGCTCTCAGAGTAAAAATACAAATTATGTAGCCTACCTAAAAATAGTGGAGTGTGAGCTTTGTATACCTATTGTACTGTTTTTACTTCACTTCTTAGAAGGCTTTCTACACCCTTGTTTGGCTGTTCGAAATTAGGTGTTAAATATGACAATTTTTTACAAGAGTAATGCCAATAGGATTGGGTCTCCTTAGTTGTGAAATGATTGTATATTTCAAACTGAAAGTAACTTCTTTCTTTTCCCTTGTTGACTTCTGTTGAGCAGTTACTTTGGGTTTTACAAATAGATTTTAAAGTTGAGAATAGCTTTTTGCAAGTCTGCTTGCTGACCTGACAAACGTTGTAGACCGATTCATACTTAACTTGGAAGGTTCCAGTGAAACTAGTGAAAGTGGAGAAGTATTTCACACTCTAAAATGTACACCTTTTTATGATTGTTTATGGTAATGGTGTTGCATGCTCCTATTTTCTGGACATAATATAAGAGAATAATGTACATAAGATATTTTGATTTTTGTGACATGTCAATGAATGCTGGATAGTTTTTATTACCTTTTTGGTTACATTCTTGATTTGTTTTCTATCTTAAGCTGAATCAGTAGAAAGATACAAAATATATAACACTGTTTCTGAAGCTTAGGGGTTATTATCATTTCCTTTCATGAAGGATACAGTATTGAATCAAACTCAAGGATGGTATGTCCTTTATTTCCTTTTAACAAGACATTATGTTTTGGTCTTTGTTTTAATGGTCATTGGAGTTGTATTAACTTTACTCCATACAATTAACTTTGTACAGTTTTTTTCATGTGTAGCATCACAGTGGACTGCAGTGAGTGTCACCCTGTAACAAGTGATTACAAGTCTGTTTATCCAGGGTGAGGAGAGAAAAGACTTATTTGGATAACTTCAAGGACACCTTTTGGCTTGCTTCTTCCTTTTTTTTTCCCCCTTGTTCCCTACTCTGCAAAGTTAATTATCTTCTGTATGCTCTGGAAACTTGATTTCATGGCTAAACTTTTTTCTTTTTTTAACTATCTGTGGCAGTAAGGTTATTTATGGGGTTGGAATATTACTTGTTTTTCTACAAATGACAGATGAAGTGCAGAAGCACTGTGCACTAAAGAAGTGTTAGAACAAAAGCAAGTGGGTATAAACTTTCTGTAAATAATATTTAGATTAAAAAAGAAGTTACTAATTACTAGAAATAATTCTGGAACAGCCTTCCAAGCAGAGGCCTGTTTTGAAGGAAAAACTGAGTATGTCTGTGAAAGAAAATAAATGCAAAGTGATGTCTGAATAGTTGTCAACTTGGCTTGATGAACCAAAGGTCACTTTTAGTCCCTTCTTAGAATTTTACTCTTCTGTTGGGTTCCCCATCTTGATGTATTAATGGTTTTGTTTTTAACACTCGGAAGGTTGAAGTATAAATCAAGATAATACTAAATGACCACATAACAACAGAAAAGGTTGACTGATCAGTGCTGAGTGGTGTGGGTCTCTGATTTGGGAGAGTGAGGGATAAAAATTATGAAGTGATGAAAAGTGGAAGCTAGGAAGACTTGTGATCTAAAGAAATGTGCTCAGTTTCTAACACAGGCTTGATTCCCTGGTTAACCTGCTGTGGAGTATAATGGGTTGTAGTAGCTTGATAACCTCTGTAGGCTGTAATCAAATGTCATTTCTTGGACTTTCCAATGAGTGTGCAAATGATTGGTGATCTAAACATGATCAGAATAGATCACCTTAAAAGCTTTCATGTTCACTACAGCCAGTCATCATAGGCCTGCTTTAATCTGAAATTATAGCAATGAGTAATATGCTCTTAAGTCACATAGGTGTCAGGTCAAATGTGTAATAGTTGAGAACCACAAATTGTGTGACGCTGGCTTGTGTACAACATTGTATTCTGGCTGGACTTCAGAACTAGTAGATAACCCTGTTACAGTAAGTGTGTTCAAGAGACTTGGCATGTGAGTTGAGCTCTGACTGTGATCAGTATGCTAGCTGGGATCTGTAGTGCAGCATTGGCTTACCACACATGCTTTTTGGTTTTTGAAATGCACACACATCCCACCTCCATTCACTATGAGTCTTGCTTTTGTTTAAGTGAAAGTATCCAGATCCAAGGGAAATGAAACAAAAAAACCTATCCATTGTGAAGCAGAGAGGAACACTTGTAAATACTATATGCTGGTTTCTTATTTAAAACAGAAGTAACTTGTTCTTTCTAAGTCTGCTGGATTCTAGGCAGGTATGTGAATCCAGGATACATGTTTCTTATTCCTTTTTTTCCAGTGCAGGTAATATTTTTAGGAAGCTGTTGTAGAAGTGTTGGCACAGACATGTCAAAATACACAACCTGCCAGTGCCACATTGCTGCCACATGCACCAAAATGCTGGGTTACTTGTTGTCTAGCTTCCTCAGACAGCAACTGGGAAGAACAGCTGCCACCTGTGAACTGTGCCTTGCTTGGGTGGCCATTTGGGACCTTCATCTGCATCTCTGAGTAGTCAGGACATGTGTGTCTGCAGCAGAAGCCACAAGAGGAGTCTGAAGTGTAACAGTGAGCCTGACTGTTCAAGTGCTAGCTCTAGTGAGGCTCAGTCCCCAGCCACCTCAGTGATACCTCCAGGCCCAGAGCATGTAACTTGGGGACCCCTGGCAGTAGTGATAGAGACAGGCAGTTCTGGCAAGCAGCACACAGAGGCTGAGTGGTTGAACATGGAGTGGATGTGTGAGGAGGAGGAGCAAGGGGAATGGTGAAGGAGAAGTGCTGTTGCATGACTAAAACGAGACTACCAAACTGCAAAATGGAAAGAATGGCTCTAATCTGATTGAGAATTTGCATATGTTTTAATTACCATTTCACATGCATCTGCTATAAAGTTGTAATGTTAGTATAATTCCACCAAAGGACCCTGTGTCAACAATGATGTCATCTAAGCCTAATCGTTCTAAAATTTCCTTTATATCAGCACACTTGGTGGTGGGAGGGGAAGAACTCTCAGCAGTCGTGTTGAAAATACGCTGCTGAGGGCAGTATTTGAGATAGACATGAAAAAAATAATTCAGCAACAGCATATGTGGTTGAGCCAGCAGCTGTAGTATCACACAGCACCCTTGAGGCCAGTGATCTCCAAGCTTTTTTGATTGCACACACTTATCAGTCAAAACTTTTAAGTGTGCATCTAATATTTATATTTATTAATTAAATATGTACTACTGTCAATATGTACATACACAAGAGCATAAATTTTAAAGCATGATATAAGGATGAAAAAAATACTATTTTAAAATTATTGTAAAAATTTTTATTAATGGTACAAAAAAAAAACCTTTCTTCTTGCACCCAAATGAATTGTCTTACACCCTGTCTGAGGTGTACACACCTCAGCTCAAGAGACCCCTTCTGTGGGCTGTAGTCTTGAAAAAAGTTTAAACTTGGTGGGAACAGGTATCAATTTGATCTGTTCATAATAATGGTTTCCTCTCACTCAGTGAATATAGACTGTTGTTGTTACTTTATGCTGCATGTTTTGGGCCTGTATTTATTCTGAGTTCTTAGAAAATTTGATGCAAGGGCTGTCAACTGTTTCATCATTTGTTTTCCTACAGTGTGCATTAAATGACAAAAAAAAAAAGTAGGTATCAGCCTTCAGTGGTTTGCAGAGATGCAAAATCATTCCAGTTTTGAGGGGAGGGCGTATCCCGTGCCAAATGGCAGGATTATGTTAGTACTTGACTTTAAAGGTTAGTACCATTTTTCAACTGACTCACCCTTTCTCAAGTATTCTCGAAAGAAGGACAATATTTAAAAGAAAGTTATTTCATTTTCTTGTTGTGTCTTTCTCTCATGGTGTTTGTTCTACTCAACTAGAGTTGTTCTTAAACCTTGTTGTAAACTGGCATAAATGTTTAATAGTATTTCATGTCAGTTTTTAAAAATGGATGGGGTAAATGAATGTTTTACTGTACACGTGTTGGGCTGCATAAAGAAATTGAAATATATATCTTTTTTAATTCCTCAGAAGATGTCTGAAAGTACCTAAGTCTTTATGTGTTTGACTTGAGTTGGAAGGTAGATGTTCTAGTAAAATGTAACAGTGGTGGGGTTTTTCTTGAATTGTAAATTGTATCTGTAAGTCACAGCTTAAAAGATCTCACACAAAAACATGCCAAGTCAGTCAGAACAGACAACTCTCTATGGGCCAACTAGATTTAGAGAACTTAATGCAAGCAGTGATGTGGCAAGGTTTCATTTGTGTCGTCTTCTCAATTAGTGTTACTTGTAAATCTTCAGAGAAGATGAAAGGACCTTCAACTTGTTGAATTAATAAAGGGTGTCATCATTGGTTAAAATACAGCAGTTCTCAATGAACGTAAAAGTTAGAGCACAGAAACATTCAGGCTGCCTGTAAATAAAGACTAGATTCTCAAAAGCTGTTTTCAACTTCTGTGTATTTCTCCTCAAGTTTCCCCTGACTACAAGTTGAAAGGAAGTCTTTTGGTTTGGTTATTTTTTTCTTGACTACAAGAACACCTAGGAAACTGAAGCAATTAACAGGCCAGTTAATAGTCTGTAAATTACTCCTGGGTGGTGAATTGTGTGAGAGGGAAAGGAAAGGTTTGAGTTGCCCTCAGAATTCATAGTTTGAAGTTGAATCTCCTCTAGTTGGCTGCCCACACCTCCCTCTGGCGTTAGAAACAGCTGCCTTTATGTGGTCTTGGGATTAAGCTTGGTACTGTCTGTGAGGATAAAGTCGTGGGAACCTCCCCTTCATCTAATACCTGTTCAGGCTAATTGAAGAGTTATTTTTTACCTGAGCTGTTTCAGTTTTGCTTTAACTTGAACCTGCTAACTGACAAAGCGAAGGACAGGTCATAGAATCATAGAATGGCAGGGTTGGAAGTGACCTTTAGAGACCATCTAGTCAAACCCCACTGCAGAAGCAGGTCCACCTAGATCAGGTCACGTAGGAACATGTCCAGGCAAGTCTTGAAGACCTCAAGGAAAGAGACTCCACAACCCCTCTGGGCAGCCTGTTCCAGTGCTCCATCACCCTCACAGTGAAATGGTTTTTTCTTATATGTAAGTGGAACTTTTTGTGTTCCACCTTCATCCCATTACCCCTTGTCCTGTTGCTAGCTACAACAGAAAAAAGGGATGCCCCAACCTCCTGACACCCACCATTTAGATATTTGTAAATGTTCATAAGATCTCCCCTCAGTCTCCTCTTTTTCTAGACTAAACAGCCCCAGTTCCCACAGCCTTTCCTCATCCTAATAATTTAATTTTTTTAAAACTGCTTTGACTCCAGAAAGAGCTGCTAGTTCTCTGCTGTGCTTCAGAATCATGGAACTGTAAGAGAGGTGTTTCCTACTGGTGAGACCATGAAAATGGCAGCTACACAGAAGTCATTGGGGAAGGAAATTGGCTACAGTGTGAACAAGCAACCAGGTGGATGACTTCATCACTCAGGTTTGTGTTTTGCATTTAGGGATTGCTGTGAATGAGGACATATGTGAGGATAATGAGCAATATGAACCTGAGGATGTAGAATAGAAAACAAGCAGGTCTAAAGTACTTTAATTCCTAAAAGCGGTTCTTTCTGCGGAAGACAGATCAGTCCCTGACATGGCATCATAAGTAGTGTCAGTGTGATCTGGCATGGCAGCCTGCAAGAGCACTGCTGCTCCCATACGTTGTTTCGTATGCTAGGCCTGAAACGCACACTCTGTTCATAGACCACAGAGTTAAGTATATAGTCATAGATGAAGACTATTTCCTTCCATTGCATGTATGGAGGAGCAGAGTATTTCATTCTGAAACATCTTCTTTTCCTAAGAGTGAGCCTAATAAGGAGTGTGTTATGGTGAGTATTTCTCCTCCACTTGTGAATGTGTGGCATAAGCCCTGAGCTGGAGAAACTTTGAGTAAGCCTGTAACTACTGATTTAACAAGGCTGCTTTTAAATTCAAAGTCAGCTCATCTCCATCTTTTTACTTTGGTGCTAAGCATGTGCTGAGTAGGAGAAATTGGGGTGAGCTATAGAGTAGCAGCTCTGTTATTCCCCAGCTCACCTTCTGGGAATGGACGAGAATGCTCAGCTTTGGAAAGGATTTGATTGAAGAAAAATAACCAGAAGACTTTAAAAAAAGGGATGGAGAAGCTGGAAAGGTGAGCAAGAGCTTCAGAGTGTGTGGGTATTCAGAGCTGTGGATTTGATATTCTTTTTGAGACCAAAGGCAAGACATTTAAGCAAAACCTTACCAACCTTACATGTCATGTATATATAAAGAAAAACCATGTGGGGAAAAAATATAGCAAACATTTGGTCAAGGTAATTGTGACCTCTTTGTTTTCATTGTTATTTGAGCTATACTAATAATGCCCAGCCTTCTCTCTCTCTGCATTGTGTTCAAGCATGTGGGTTTTTTTTTTTTTCAAAAGTTAATATTTGGGATTTTGGGGTTTTTTTACTTAATCTTCTTTGGAAATGACTACTTAGTTTTTTCCATATTATTTTCCTGCCTGAATATTTTTCCCACTTTCTTGAAGGATGATGGCACACTTTCTTACGTGAAAAGGGATGAGTGTCTTTATATAGTAGGAATTAGTCCAGTTTGATATGATAGGTATTTTATTTTAGGTTTTAAATGTCTCATTCCTGAAACCTCCTTAATCTCAGCAGTTTTTTAGGTTAGATGTTCCGCTTCAGATCACTGGGGCTCAGCAAGACTTTTCCCTTTATTCCACTTCTGCTTTTAAGTGCCTTCATCAAAAACTGAGGGATGCAGCTGGAGGCTTACTGAGTAAGAGAAACTGCAATATCACTAAGCAGGGGAAGTTGTCATTCGGACAGCTTTCTCAGCAGCTCTGGTAGTGGTTTCCATCAGTTCTGACTTGTCCATCTGGCATTTTTTTCAATCCCCTAAAACAAATCCAGTGGAATATACTATCATGGTATTTCTGGAATGTTTCTTGCTACGGCTTCATCAGTGTTGTGTTTTTTCTCTTCACATCCAATGTTCTCTTCCTCTTGTCTCTTTCAGCTGCCTTGGTGACACTGATCTCTTCAGGACACAGATTGTATCTGCTACACTGCATGCATGTTAGTACAGGGCTGTACGTAATAGCGTTTCTTTCTTGGTTATCTGTTAAATGCTACTGTGATAAACTTAATTCCTAAATATATCAAGCAGAGGCTAACAAAGAGGCAATTAAAAAACTTAAAAGCAACTGTTGTATCTACATAAAATGACATGACTTTCTGTAAAGCTTCTCTTTTGCATGTGAAAATTCAGGCAAGTAGTAGTTGCAGTAAAAACAGTTCTATATTTCTTCAGCCTTTTAAGAACTCCTGCTATGACAACTATCTGCCCACTGGCAGAAGGAAGTAGTGTAGTGGTAGGTGTGCTTCAGGTATTTGTAGGGAATTGCATTATTAAGAGGTTCTCACAAAGGCCAATCACCACTTGTTTTTATGCAAAGGTTTGTGGTTGCAGGTGCTTGCACCATCAACACTTCGATGCCAAATTAGGTATTTTATGTTTGACTCTGAATTATGCTGAACTGCAAGGTAGGTACAAACATTCTGTTCATCGTGGGGTTTGGCGATTTGGCATTGACGGAAGGGAATGGCAAACCATGGGTGTCTTCATTTTAGTTGGAGCCACAGGCACTGATGGTGATGATGAGGGGTAACACAAATGCTGATTTGGCTTTCTTCAGCTGAAAGTCACAGTGAACTCAGTGACTAAGGTCTGACTGCCAAGTAGAAGCTTGCCCTGTGTTTGCAGGGTATGAAAAAGTCATAGAGAAAACTGTTTTGTGACTTCCAAGTGCAGCACTACATTTTGAAGGCAGGGGAGTTCCTGAAACTGAGTTTTCACAGTTGTTAGATGTAAATTAATCTGTGCATATGGATATCGTATGCGAAGAATGGGAAGGAATATTTCTGATTAAAACTACCCTGACTCAAATATTCTTGTACAGTCTTGCTTGTTTTTTCTCTACTGAGCTACTTCAGATAACAGAATTACAGAGCTGTGTTTTGTTTCCAAGGACTTATGTATGTCCTTTGCATCTCAATGTAAGGTTTTAATTTGCTTTTGAGTATCATAAGCTTTTTTAAAAAAATAGGGCAAGGATTATAATTTAAGTACTTTGTTACTGAAGTCTCATGTGTGTGCTTTATTAATTTTGGAGTAATTATGTGTTTATCCAGTAGAGAGCACTAATTACACTGCTATCATTTAGTTGACATTCTCATCAAATTAGCATGGAGCACGCGGCTGGGGTTGGGACTGTAGATTTTTCTCTAAACCAGTGCATGGCTGAAGTTCTGGTAATGGTTTTGAGGGGGGAAGAATGCAAAGGAGACTGCAGGAGATGGTAAACTAATGTTAAATTAAGTTTGGAGTAACAGCAGTACTCAGTCTTGCCTTTGCATTGACTAGCTGAGGGAAGGCCTTTAATGTAGAAGTTGATCCACATCCCTCTTAGAGCTGCTGCTGCTGGGAGCATCAGGATAAATGGCTGACTGCTGGTGTTAAGCTATCTGAAAATCTTCAGGGAAGTCAATGGTCAAGGTGTTCTTGCTTCTTGTATGTTGGCAAAATACTAGCAGTGGCTAAAGAAGCATTTTTTATTAAAAATCTTTTCATGTCTTACTTTGCTTCAGAGCCAAGTGCTGGATACAATGAAACTTAGTGAAGCTGAAGTTCTAGAGTCCTCATAGATGATATCTCATGAGTGAGAAACACTAACTTGTCTTTGAGATGTCAAATTGTGTTTCTGGCCAGCAGTTTAAAAACAACAGTCTCTTTACTCAGTTTGTGAGAAAATTGGATGGAGCCAATGAGAAAATGTTAACAGACCCATAAAAAATGTTTCATAACCTTGAGAGAGTATCTCAAATGTGTGTTCTGGGTAAAACATCTTTCACGGTTCTGACCAGCGGTCCAACCATATTTGCTTTTAATAGCTCAGTGAATTGCTAACCTTATTTCTGGGGTATAAAGATGCTGCCTATAGGAGAAAAAGGTGTTTTAGTTCTCCCCTAGGGTTATAGAAGAATTTTAATAATGTGACCAGTGTAAATTAATCTTCTGAAATACACAGGCAACCTGAAACAATCACACTGAGACAAGCGTGAGTTACAGTAATTCATCTCAGTCTTGGATGAATTTAAGAATAACTGTCTGGAGGCAATATCTTTATTACATTATTTGTAAGGACTTTAAAAAAGAAGCAGCCACAGTACGAAGGTAAGCATGAACTTGTAGTATTACCTCTAGACTTATTGTGCTAGCTGATGTTTTGGTTTGAATTTTGTGTAGCTGACTGCTGTATCATCTGGGAAACAACTCCCAGTTTTTATCCTTGTTATTTCAGGTAGAAAATATCCTATTCACCTTGTGGGGTAAAGAGATCTCAGCATAGGTGAGACAGTTATTTAGATGCTTAGATATATATCTATGTAGATATACCAATATATGATAGCTAATATATGATATAGCTATATAAATATTTTGATAAATACTATGTGAGATCATTAAAGAACAGTGTCTTCCTACATTTAAAAGTCATATCGGTGTGGAAAATCTTGCTTGCATGAGGAGGTGTATTGTTTAGAAGAATTTTCAAGTTTTTCTAAGAGAAGATGGGTACTTGTAAGAAGGTGATCATAGTTGTTGGGAGATACCTGAATTTTGTGTGTTGTTTTTGATAACATCAATGTAACTAATGCAGCTGTCACATCCGTTAATTCTCTCCTGATTTTCATTATAGTTGTCAATCGGTCCTAAAATCTACCATCTGGTAACAATCTGCATTAAAATACTGGCCTGCTTGAAATTAATGGGAGTCTTGCCATGGAGTTCAGCATGTCCAGGATTTCACTCTGCTCTTCATCTTGCATGACTATTGCTATTCAGGGTGTGGCAAATATGCTATGTTCTGCGTTCTGATTTATGTGAGCATTTGCTGAGCAGATGTTAGGAAGCTAAACTTGTTCATTGCAATCCATCTCTGCTATAGCAAGTGAAAAAGTGAGGCCAGATCGATCTCAGGTGTGATTCTGTTCACTTGGG
Organism: Urocolius indicus; assembly: GCA_013401255.1. Lineage (NCBI taxonomy): Eukaryota > Metazoa > Chordata > Aves > Coliiformes > Coliidae > Urocolius > Urocolius indicus. The sequence goes on from WBNH01010978.1 coordinate 14,013, forward strand.
ATGCTTATAGCAATTACAGATTCTGATGAGTCAGAAACATTGTGCTGGATTTTAAAAATGCAGCTATAAACTAAACAAGAATTTATTACTTCTGCTGTTGTGAATGAGCTGACCAAGCCAACACTGCTGCTATGCAAGTGGCTGGGGAGGGAGGGTGAGCGAGGGCACAGCTGAAAGAGAGTGGGGGCCATGTGAATTTGCTGGGCTTCCAGTTCAGCTGCTGACGTGGTGCTCTTTTATAGATCATCACCTCTCTCTGAAGTGAAGTCACCACTTGAGCACCTTTATATGTATAAAGCAGTTGAATTCTCATTTCCCAGCAGAAGCGTAGGTCTGCAGAACCCAAATATGACTAGCCTTTAGTGACTAGCTTTAAAAGTACAGGAAAAAAAAGAGCTCCCTTGCTAATCTCTTTTTTTTTTTTTTTTTCATCTCTTTGCATATGCTAAATACCTTGTGTGCTTCATTAGTTCAATAACATTGTATGGTGGAGAGAGTGTTTGTCAAAAACCCAGTTTAAAATGAGGATAAAATAAGAACACATAACTGGCATATCTTAGCCAGAGCCCACTGTGGGAGTCACTCCCACAATTATGTCTAGTGCTCGCCAACTCCTACTGAGCCTGATATTTTCCCATTGCATTGTTTTTACTGAGAGCTTCCATTCAATAATAACAGAAATCTTTGCAAGGATGAAAGAGATTAACACTCTTTATAATTTAGTAAAGAAGTATTAAGTGATTTCTGAAGTCACTGAAGAATGTGTAGACTATATGATAATCTCATGGTTTTATCTTTGTTCTTTACTGAAAACAGTTGGTGAGCATTTTAGCCCATGTTCAGATATAAAGTAAGATCTTTTCTGTTTTGAATTTCTCTTGGGGAAGAGCAGTAGATGAGGGGGGAAGGCTGTCTGAGATAATTACTATAATGTCCAGCTCATATATAAAGTTACAAGATGAAGCTGTAGAGGATTTTATGACACAAAACATGGGGTAAATTTTTATTATTTTATTATTTTAATAGTAAAGAAGTAAAGCAGTGACAGTAGAATAAGCTAACTTTTTTTTTTTTCACTGTGTCATTTCCCAAAGAAGCCTTAATATATGACAAAAACTGTAAATACTGTTGCTGTTTATCTGGGAACTCCTGATATAACAGCAGTGCACAAAAGCTGTGTTCAATTTCTGTCTGGAAAAGCAGAGAACTTGCATGCTCTGTAACATCCCTCACTGTAGAGAGATGTTGTCAGCCTCCGACATTCAGACCCTCTAGACCCCCATCGCTCTATGAGTGCAGAAGAGCCACAATAATAGATGTTTCCATCTGCTTATGGTTAGGAGTTTGTGTCTCATCCTCTCCTCCATAGTGATCCATGCACTTGAGAGAGCCAGGCGTGATTATTTCCATTAGCGAGATCCAAGATCACACCCTGAAAAGCCCCATCTGGTCCAAACCTGCTGCAGATTGCTTGCGAAGCACTGCAGGTCACTCTAAGATCATCACATGGATGTCCTATATGCTGCCGAGCTATTTCTCCTTATATTTTGGCCATCTTGCTGCTCCGAGCCCTCCGCGGGAGTAACCCTGTCAGTCCGAGACGGTTGTCCTTTGGCACACATGGCTTCCTGCAGCAGGTGTGTTCCACTGTGGCCACAGACCTATGCACTAAATGTAGAAGATCAGCATGTATTTTGCCAGAATTTGTGTGAGGTGGACCTTGCCTTTGGAGCTTGTCAGAGGAGGTACAAGAATGACCACAGGCTCTGAATATTTGGCATGAAGCATTCAATAACTACTCTAGTGAGCTTTCCTCAGTTGCCCTGCTTCTATTTCCCTCCCCTCCAGCCCAATCATCCAAGTCAGGTAATTAACGCCTACCTACTGGAAGGAAGGAAGGAGAGATGATTGATGGTGTTGTTTTTAGCTCTTGCAAGGTGCTTGGAGGCTGTGGCAGTAACTGCCAAGTAAGAATCTAAGCCTATAAACACCTGCAAATCTTGGTCATGCCTCAACCGTTTGTGAATTCTCTGGGAAGATTAAAGACATGGGAATAAAGCTTCATACCACATCATCTTATTCCTGAGTCTACTTAATATGTGATTAACACAGAGATAGGAAGTTGGTGAATGTTTAAATAAGCACTTTAAAGTTTGGGGCTGAAGTATGCAGTTTACATAGAAAGTTGTTTGATTTTGGGGCGAGTGCTTCACAAGCTCTTTGTAAACTCCACAGAGCAGGGACCATGTGTATGGCACTGACTTATAGGGCTTTGTGCATGTGCATTTTTCAGCTCTTTATTTCCTGGGCGTAAAATTAGCAAAATTAGTACTAAATAGTAGTTCATAACCTTGCTTATTTTTTTTCTAGCTGTTGAAACTACTGTGTTGGGATTTTTAAACAGAAAAAGCCACTCAGACTAGCATGCCAGTACTTGTATTAAGATTTCTAAATTCCACAGTGTATCTTTTGGTACATTCCACAATTGTCCTTTTCTTCCAAGTGTCTGTAGAAGCTATTTCGTCCCAGTCTTTATGTGTACTGTCTCTTTCTGTCAGTTATCCTTAGAAAAAAGCTGTAAGGAGGGAGGTGAGGATGTAAGCTCATCAATACATTATGAAAAAAAAAATATTCTTGTGTCATCATAAAGATGCTTCCTATTACAAGTAGAAGTTTAATGTTTCTAAGATGTGTGATGGGTCTTAAACATAGTACGATGCCCAGCCCTTTCTGCATTGACCAGCATAGCAAAGAAAAATGGAGAACTACTTGTGCATGGGAACTAACTCAAATTAGAAATCAGACCGATAGATAATTTTAATGATTCTTAAGCCCACAAATGTGCCCTTCAGTCTTAAAATGAAGTTTCATAGACAGATGAGTCAAATAAGAAACTGGCAGCTATCAGCAGGGAGAGACACCATCCTATTCTCTCCTTTCCTCTTTTCTTGGGCTGACTTAGGTGTTTGTGACTGCATTTAAATCAATTTAAAGCACTTAAATGCTTTTCTGTTCTGCTGAATGTTCCCACAGATATTCTGGCTTGCCTTCAAAGCAGTGTGGGATGGAGTGTTGGGGTGTTTTGTTGTTGTTGTTTTTTGTTGGGGTTTTTTCAGTTCTGCTGGGATAGTAAATTGCATCAACCTAGATTGCAATTGGATTAGTGCTGGTGTCAGCACAAGGGAGAGGGTGACCTACACTGCTGGGGAGTGAAGGGAACGGCTTGAGAAGATATTGCAGATGGTAAGGAGAGGGGAAGCCTTCCATTTCTGGAAGAGCTGGCATGTTATCTTGGCTCAGTTCTGTCATAGTGTTATATACTTGTCCTTCCACATATTATGAATGTCCCCTTCAGAAAGCTAAAGGAGTGCAAGGAGGAGAGTGGGGAGATGCTCTGCCTGTTGAATGAAGGATGCAAAATCCTAATATCTAATTAGTTCACTAAGGAGATATATGTATCTTTCTCACACTAACACGTGAAGATGATGTTAAAACTTGCATTAGCAGACAGAAGGCACCATAATAATAACATTAAGAATGAAGCTGACCTATTCTTGATTTATTAACGGCAGTAGTGGAATTTGAGCTGATTTATCAAGATTTTATCAAGAGTTTATCACGCTTAGTACTTCTACACAAATAGCCCATAAATCATTCATCAATTACATCTCATTGAAAGTTATGTTTTGTAGTATTTTTCTCAAACGCTTGTGGGCATAGAAAATTGTTTTGATCTCTGTTCACACGTAATAAAGCTCTTTCTCCCTTCTCCTCTTGCTGTATTTTGGTTATGATTTTTAATTTTTGTTTAGGATTGCTGTAGCAGATTTGTACTTGCCAGTGGTATTAATTTGAAAGGACTTGAGTCTGTTATGCTCATATAGTACTGAAAGGCTGCATGTGTGCAGGCTGAGCTTGGCGTCCTGGATTGCTTAGGTCTCTCAGTTCCAAATGATGGTGAACTAAGGTTCTTCTATATATTTTTTTTTTCAAAGTAAGGGAATTATGCAGTTGAAAGAAGGAAACTTGTCTCTCTAATGTTATTCAATTGTGTTGCTTTGCATTTGGTCCTCCCAGTGCTGTAAGTTTGACTGTCCTCTTCCCACTCACCACCGCTGGAGCTAAGGGTTAGTTTTACTCACCTACTCACAGGTAACACACAATCCTTCCTCCACAGACCTATTCCAGTTTGTCTACCTGAAGCTGCAGAGCTGCAGCTTTGATTTTTGATCTGAGGTGCTATCACCTACACAGGCGGGTCTAACATATAATATGTTTTTCAGAGCACACTCTGCTAAGAGGATAGAGATAATTATTGCTTTATTCCTCCTTTGCAAAAAGCATTAGACAGCCTCAGCTACTACCCTCAGTCTCCCAGCTTTCCTCTAGGAGTATGCAGTAGCTACTACAGGATCCCTACACCCAGTGCAGGATTTGCCTCTGGAGTAGGAGTACAAGTGATGTCTGCAACCAAATCCATGAGGAGTTGTTTTTCATAGTTGTCACCAGACAAATGGAAAATGGCCTTGATGGTCTGGTGGGTAGCAGGGCATGAGGAGAGGACAAATGGTGGCTTTGGGTTTTGTTTTGTTGCTTTGGGTTTTTTCCTGCAAGCAGGAAGCAGCCTTTGTTTTCTGGTCTGTGCATTATGGAAACATCAGACCAAAGAGGAAGCACCCAGTTAGAAATGAGTGACATGGGGAAAGGAAATATTTTTTATCACACAGATACATTTTGGGGATAGAAAAATGAGTAGATGAAATAAACTGTTTTGAATGGGCGTGAGAAGAAAACTGCAGGTTTGGAAAAAGCTAGAGCCTGGGAATAGGGAAGACTAAATGCACTAATTCAAACAAAAACTCTGCCTGATAAGTGACAGAGGTTGTCACAGAAGATAAGGATGAGTAAAAGTATAATCTAACAATACTAAGAGGGAAAGATTGCCTGAACAGTTTTCATATTGCAATTTTTTAATACCTCAAGGCAAGCCAAGGAGAAAACTGTTCATATGAAGGGTGGGATTGGCAGTGCTTATTCCAAAATATTATTTTTGGGCTGCTCATCTCTAGTGCCTGGTGACGTGGTTTCAGGGAAGGAGACTGAACATTTGTGTAGCATGCAAGTTCCTGAAACCATACTGAGCCCTGGGGGATTCTTTATGCGGCAACCAAAACCAAGCCAGAGTTGCTAGTGAGGCCAGTGTCCTCTAGGCAGTACTTATTGTTCAGCAAAAATACTTGAGCATTTCACCCCAAAGTGTTTCCTTCATTATGCCTGACTGTCAGCTCTCTAGGCAATAGAAACGCTTGGATTGCTTGTGCCTGGTTAGAGTGAAATGCTTCACAATGTTCAGCCTAGGAACACTTAGACATTTTGGTTTTGTTCCTTCTTAGGATCTATTGAGAGGACTGGTAGGCCCTTCAGTGTAGGAGGTTTTTATTCTGCATGTGCCCCCTTACTGAGTGTCTAACAGCATTTTTAGAGGTCATATGCTGAGTGTATCTTTCTGGAATTGTCATTTTCTTCTGTTGGACATTGTGGGAAAAGGTGAGAATAAACATCTCCAGTATGATACATAACATTTATATGCATAAATGGGTACAAAGTACAGAGTCTAAACAAGACAACTGTGAGTATGAGGGGAATAAAACTAAGAATGATGAATTCTTGTATTGTAAATTCAGTGTGGGGATTGAGGTAACATGAGCTCCCAGGGAATGGAGGAAGACAACTTGACACAGATCAGATAGGGCAAGGAAGGAATTAACTGTTGAGAAGGAAGATAGATACATGGATGAAACTCCTAGAACAGAATCACAAATCACCTCGCATAACACTTTAGGCAAGTTGCCTATGATAATTGCACACCCCTAGATATACATGTGGAAGTCGGGAAGAATTAAAAATAAAAAATAAAACCATGATGTCTTAAGAAAATAAAGTAAATTTATACAACTTGTATGCTTATTTTAAAACACTATAAAGTAACTTTGGGGAAGTGCTTAATGCAGATAAACCTTTGGTCAGCAGGACATAACTGGCTCTGCTTATTTTGAGCATTTCTACCAACAGATAGGCTTCACACAGCAGTTTTCAGCTACTGTAACCATGAAAACAGTAACTGGGAATGTGAAGAGAGTACAAGTACTCACTTTGTCTAATTTAGACCACTGACAGAAGAGGTCAGAATCTACAGGTGGTGGAAGCGGGGACAGGACACTGGCTTTCCAGGAAGATCTAAAGCTCACAAAAACTCAAACAGCTAACGTAAATTTCCAGGTTTAACCCTAAAGAATAATCTAGGTAAACTAGATTAATGCAAGCACTAAAAAAATTTATATGTCAGTGAATATTGCTGACTTAAAGAGGTGATTAGAAAGTAAACTCTCTACTTATCTGGTAGTAATTTGGATCCATGGTTTTTATGTGACTAGTTTACATATTTCCAAACAAAAATAAGCTGCAAAGCCAGTAGTGTCTAAATAAAAAGCAGGCCATTGATCTTTACGTAACAACTTACCGTTTGTGAAAACCTGACCTCTGATCTTTAAAAGTAGCTCAACATGTAAGAAAATGCTCTTGGATTATCTCAAGATAAGCATGATCTGCTGAGAGTGCCAGTAAACGTTCACTTATTGATGATGTTGTTATAATGTTTCTTTCACCATCTTTAGATGAGTAACTTAACAAAGAACTGAAGAACTGAATGTTTTCTTAGGTTCCTATAATAACTTTTTGATTCTTTTTTTTTTAGTGAGAAGTTCAATAGAAGAGACTGGTGGGCAGGGGGAGGGGAGTGCCAGAAATACAAACTTAGTATTGTCATTTCTGAAATCTTTTACCTGCCTGGCTCCGTCTATGTCATGAGCTGCATGCCCAGAGCATTTAACTGTGTCATGTCCGATTGCGGTGACAGCAGGTGGCTGGGACAGCACTGCCTCCTCCCTTGGCAGCAGCTCTGTGAAGAGATGTGCTGCTCAGAATGGGAGGTAAGGAAACTCCAACAGAGTACAACTCCAAAAGGCTGATTTTTGTTTTAAGGCAGTTGGTCAAACAAAAGTACAGGTGTTGGTGTTTTCACTGGGGAGCCAAAAGTGACACATAAGCCAATGTGCAAGTGAAGTTGCAGAGATTTGCCAATGGTTGTGTGGTTTCTGTACAAAATCTCAGCTTTCTGGAGTCAAAGCACTGACAAAACCATCACTGAACTCTCTGTGATCAATCTAAGCAAGGAATGGCTACTTGGCAGGAGGTCACAGTAAGAGTTACTCAACTGACCTTCGCAACATGAGGAAACAGAAGTCATTATACTCACCTCATATCTCCAGGAAACTGAGATGGAGGTACTTGACCAAAATTGGTTGGTTAAGCTGGTGGTTGTACTCTGTGTCATGTCAACTGCCCCATGAAGAATAAAGGAGAAAGTGTAAATTGCTTATTTCATGCTTAGCAGGCAATTAGTTATTTAGAAAAGTATTGTAATAAAAAAGACCTTGGTGTGAGTGTGAAAGCAGGATCTTTGAAGTCTGGTTGTGATTATAAGTTATGCATAGTTGTGGTCGAGGGAATCTTTCTATCTAGCATGTTTCCAAAGTTCAATTTTTTTGAGACAGCTATATTTAATTTTAAACCGAAGCTGTTATGAATGCCTAAGCACATATATCACTCTCCTCTCTCAAAATTGGATATGTAAAAAAAGCAAAAATAAGAGAGTCAAGTTGGACTGAAGGGCTTTTGCGTCCAGCCTTTGTGAACTTGCAACAAGCGACCACATGGGGAAACAAGCTAGGATGTGGGATTCTAGATGAGTTTCTGAGCAGAGCAGCTCCTTTTCTTCAGACTAGAGAAAATATTTACATTTGTTCCTAAATGAAATGTAAGTGCCAACATATACAGACAGAACTGGGTATTAACCAGCTAGATGAAGTTACAGAATCTAAGATTATGGGTTTTTAAAAATCTTAACCTAGAAGTGCTGTAGCAAAATTTTGCCTATGAAAGTCAATATATTTCTTTTGTCCCTCTGGAAGATGCTCTGAGGACTGAACTTTTGTTAAAAACTTTAGTATTTTATGATACTCCAGTTTCCTTTTATTCCTTTCTTCACCCTCTCAAGTTAATGAAAGTATAAGAAACTATCCGGGATGAAAAGCTTTGAGCTTCTGTGTTCTTAGGAAAAGCAGGTGACAAGGTCTCTGCATAGAGGGCAGATGGACATCCAGCATGCTGCTGGGAGGGGAAAGCCTGAGGCTTGCCTGCTAATAATTGTCAGTGACTAGATCTGATGCATGGAGCTTACATTGTACATGTGGAAGAGGAAATCTCATCTTGTTTGAGCTGGCACTCACCACTGGAGGAGGTTCGTACTTTTACTTTTCTCGATACCCTCTATATAGCTCTAGTTGTACCTCAGTTGGACTAACTATAAAGTAGCAAAGATCATTGTGTTCAGTCTAGGGAGTTATGTAAATGTATAAATGACTGAAGTATTATGGCAAACATATGAGGAACAAGAGTAAGGAAAGGCCTTAGTAAATCAGTGTTTATTGCACCTACTATGACCACAGAATAGGTTTGTCTGGGAAGTGATTGTTCCATTGAATTGAAACTGAAATACTTCTCATTAAATCCGTGTTCAGTAGCTGACAACATGACTGTTTAGAGGTTTCTCCTTTGGGCAAAAGACCAAATAGTTTGAAAAGCCATGTTACCTTGGCCTGTGTGGTGCAATATGCCACCTCTGAAGAGCCCATTGCAAAGTCACATCTAGAAAGTGAAGGCTCCTTCTCTCAAGTCTAAAATAAAGCAATCATGAAAACATATGTAATCTGTAGGTGCACTTCAAATTATATTTCTCCTGTTGAGTCTATAAATAGAATAGAAATTAAAAAAATGAACATTTCTTACAGACAGCTTTTAAAGACAGCGTGTTCTCTTATGTAAGCAACATATTTTCAGTAAATTGTTTCAAGCTGTACAAATGTGTTTGCCAATCCTCAAAGCAATCATTTGCAGACAGTTTTTTTGGATGATAATACGATTAATGATAAAATAGCACTTGAAAACAATGTTAAATTAACCATAGGGATTCAAAATAAATTCATAAATAGAGGGAAAGTCTGAGATAAGGCAGCCAGAGTGTGTTTGACTTGTTTTGTTTCCTAACTACAACACAATCGTTCATTAGGAGAAAAGGATCCAAGCACACTTGATAAAAGTACAAATCCTATGTGCTATTTGAAAGAGCTGTAAATACAGCAGTGCTAAGAGAATGTTGTGTTTAATTACAGGTGGTTCTGTATGTTTTGTATAATGGCTCAATTGCTTTAAAGAAAAGATTCTGTATTTTATTTCTTCCATTTATTTTTTTAATGCCATGTGACTAACGTTACATCTCGTAGTTGTCAACTTTTTTTTCCAGTGTCCAAGTTTGCACTGTAAGGATTCTTACTGTGGCTAGACTTCAGCTTTCCAGAAATAGAAGGTATTGATTGTTATATAATACATCAACAGGAGGTTTAATCTTATAATGAAATCTTTATTATCATTGTATCTCTGAAACATCTTTACTATACAAATATTTATCATAATTATCATGCAAACAGTCATACTTTTTCAAGATGAGATGTACTAGTAATTTCATACTACTTTTTACATGAGCAAACAATAGCAAAAACTTACAGAAAGACTAAGCTGATATTGAAATAGATCTAACCAAATACTTTTGAGGAAATGAACTCGTTTATTTACATCTTAGAAAGATTAATTTTGATGAGGAACTTTATAGAAATCCTGTGTTAAAAGGATATTATTGTGCGTCAGTCTTCCATCTGGAAATCTCTTTCTCAGCTGTACTCCCTCTTGTAATGTAAGTTCAGATATGGTCTGTGGGAGATCAGTTTTTTGTTCTCCATGTTTTTTACAGGTAGACTTTATCTTGTATGTTCCCTGTTTTTTGAGTGCCTGACTCTGGAGACCAGGAACAGATTTGCAAGAGTCTGAGAACGTGCAGCTACAGCTGTGTCAAACCATGTGCTAAGGAAAAAAAAAAAAAAAATTAAATAAAAGCAACTTTTACTGCTTTACTGGAGACCAAACAATGGATACATTTAGCTTGAAATTTCACATATCTCGGATGCAAATCTATCTAATGGGGATAATAATACTCACTTTGCATGGTTTTTATACTGGTTTGTTTGGTGTGTGGGTTTTTTAAGGAGAATTTTTATGCCAAATTTCGTAAGCTTATGCAAGATGCAAACAAGGAAAATTCAACAGTGTAATTGTACTGACAATAACAGGATTTATCAGCAGACTGAAAACTTTAAATCTGCTACACAGACCTGAAACTGATCTGCAGGAGCAATTAGTAGTAGCAGTAGGTTATAAACCTTCCTACTGTAGAACAGCCTTATGCAGTTTAGTGTGCTTGTTGCAGACAGCATCTCTGAAGAGTTACATTCTGAAGTACTAGCAAGCCTCTACCGAACATGTACAAACTGCATTTTTTTCCAAACATGGGCTACATTGCTAAACACCCTTTGAAAAATCCAAGGACAAATTCAAGGACAATCTCTTAACTCCTCCAAGACTGTAGTCCCTCAATTTGTAGTCCCTGCTCAAAGCTACATGTAAACTAGAGTTTTCACACGGAAGACCTAGCATCCGGAAAACAGCATCTCTCTCTTCAGCTGCATGCTTTAAAATTAGTTTGGTTTTTGACTTCAAGTTTTATTTAAAAAAAAAAAAATGAAGAAGCCTTCTGGAATGAAAGAAATCAGGTTCAAGTGTTAAAACTGCAGAATTACGGACAGTGAGAAAAAGGGTCTTAGAATGGAAAGGCTTGGGCAGCTAACATAATAGTGATCCTACTAAATTAGTCTGTAATGAGATAATTTCCTTCTGAGATGGTAAAGAAATAAACCCATATAAATATGAGCTGATGTGACATCAGTGATAATATTCTGCACAAGTCACTGCCTGAAATACAATGATGTAAATATATAGAAATGTAAACTCCCATCACAGATACTAATGAGAACAGCCTTTTGCAAGCACCGCTTTCTGAAGCAGACGGGCACATGAGGCCAACTGAGGTAAAATAATTTGCTCCCTCATTTCTTCTATTTCATCATTAACACAGGATGTGACTATATGTTGGTTAAAGAATAACCCCAATCATAAATCTTTAGTTATTAATGATACTTGTTCCATTATATAGCAGTGGTGCATATCAGAGTTCAGACCTGTTCTTGATGGTGGCTTATTACTGGGTCTTCTAGACATTAAAAAAAACACAAAAAAAAACCCCAGGAAATATATTTCATCTAATTATGTGAATGTTATTTAGGAAGTACTAATTTAGTTCTCTTCTGTTATGCTCACTACAGTACCTTCTTCAGTGAAATGGTCTCAGCATTCTCTTTCCTGCAGCATCCCTACATGTGCAGAACTTAAAGATTCTGTGTAGGCTTCAGATAGTGGGTAAGAAGTAGGTCATTGTCTGAATTGTGAAGATTAAATATCTTCCAGTTTTTTGAACAGTCAACTCAGAACTTAAAGGCGGTGCAAAAAAGAAGTGTTTTTTACCCATAAAACAAATGATGTTATGACAAAGCTCATGTGGAAGGGGGACTGAACAGCAATTGTATAGGCAATTTAAGTTTTGGCAATACCTGATTTTAAGAGAGCTTGATTGTGCCATCTTAATTGTGTGAGTGGGGTCTACACAATTTCTTGTGTGTCATTAACATTACAGAAATGAATAACCATTCAAAAGGTCTTTCCTATGATTATTGTGTTCATTAGTCCATGAGGATTAACTTCTTTCTAGGCAAAGCTTCAAAAGAGAAAATTACATACTATTAAAATAACTCATTTTAGAGCTTCATATTTTCACTTAGATCTTAATCAAGCTATTATTGTTATTAAAATATTCTCAAGTGAATTCAGATTTCATAAATATGGAAATTTTTTTCAGCTGCTTTTGTGTGTGGAGCAAGTTAAAAATGTGCATGCTGCCTCTGATGGGACTTACTGGTTCCCATAGTATTGGCTTACAGTTTCTTCAGCAACTCAGCTGGAGACCTTAGTGATCTCTGAATTCTTTACCACATTTCTTTTCTATAACATCTCATAAGGTCCCAATTGCAAGAGAGTCTTTTGCTAACTCTTCTACGTACAATTTTCTCAATATTGTCAGAAAGGTGTATTAAAAATATGAATTATATTGGCAGAGCAAGAGGAAAGACATTGGGATAAAGCTCCTGATTTTGTGTTTGTCCCCTTTTTTGTGGCTATGTATTACAGCATTCTCACAACAGAGATGCACTACACACTTTAGAATATCTTCTGGTTTTGTTGGTTTAAAACCATTTAAAATGTTTTATTCATACCTCTAGGGTTTTTTAATTGAGCTTTATAACCACTGTCATCTGTATGCTTATAAACCCAGCAATTCCTTGTTTTTGTGGCCTTTCAGTTGCTATTAGTGAAAAGCTTTGCATACACAAATACACAGAAATCTTTTAAGCTAAAATAGAAATAACCATCTCCTCACTTCCACACACACTTAGGCCATTCCTTTTCCCCAGCATTAATATTCCCCTGACCTTTGGTTCCATTAAAGCGCAGTTGTGATCAATGATCCTGTAATATCTAATGCATTCAGGACATCATACACCAGGCACTAAGACATATAAGAAGGCTGGTAATCACTAGATTTCTCTCTTCAGGGTGTTCTGATTGCCTTCAGCCATTCATCAGCCTTTCACTGCTACATGAGATAGCTAGTAATCTCTTGTGTTAATATTTGGTTTTCCTCCTCAGTGTATCCTAAAAATGTCTTCTTTGTTTTCCATTCAGTGCCTTCCGATTTTCTTTTCTTTCTTTAAAAACATACTGCTTCTAGTTAGCATATGAGTAAAAAAAAAAAAAAAAAAGTGGCACATATTCCTCCAGGTGACTGCTGTGAGTTTGTAAGTTACAACAGCTTTAAGGCTGCAGGTGATGTGGCTTTGGGACACCTGGTAGCTCATGGCTGCCTGCAGCGTAATGGTCTGATACCAGTGCAAAGTAGGGAAGCCTAGACTCGAGTTTCAGTTGCTGCCTACACCCTTTGAATCTGAAATAACTGACTCCTGATTTATAAGGGATGCAAAAGAGAATGGAAATGAGCCAGTAGCTAAGAGTTCCTCTTGCTGGAGCAGTTACGTGTGACGCCAGTCAGCTACGGGGTTTCTTTTGGCAAAGGCTTTTACAGCTACAGAGTTGCTGAATACATCCAAAGTACTGAAACAAATTATCTTTTTTTAAAAATTATGGAACAAGCTTGTTGGAATAGCTAGTTAAATTAAGTAAAAATGCTGGACAGCTATAAAATAATGGTTTTGCTGACTAAATGTGAAGTGACCATAAGAGATAGTTGAGGAAAATAAGCACTATGGTAATGAACTAGTGTACTGATTTGGGCTGGGATAGAGTTAATTTTCTTTGTGGTAGCTTTTATGGTGTTATTTTTAGGTTTTCTGACCAAAACAGTGTTGTGGGCAAAAATGCCCACGTTTTAGCTGTTGCTGAGCAGTGCTTCCAGAGCACTGATGCTTTTTGCTTTCCATAGTGCCCTGGCAGTGAGCAGGCTGGGAGTGCACTGGGAACTGGGAGGGGACATAGTTGAGACACATGATGTTGTGCTCAGCAATAAAACTGAGGAAAAGGAGGAGGAATGGGGAATTTGAGGAATAAGTAACATTAGGTATGATGGAGCCCTGTTTTTCTGAATATGGCTGAACACCTGCCTGCCCTTGGGAAGGGGTGAATGAATTCCTTGCTTTGTTTTGCTTGCACACACAGCCATTGCTTTACCTATTGAACTGTCTTTTACTTCAACCCATGAGTTTTCTCACTTTTGCCCTTCCCATTCTTCCCCTCTGTCCCACTTTGGGGAAGGGCAAGCGAGGGGCTGTGTAAGATTCAGCTGCCTCCCATGGTCAATCCACACCAAAATGGAATGTACTCTCAGCTGAGTGCAATTCTAAACCACTCGAGTCCCAGGAAGCAGCATTCTCCACATCCTGTTTAAAACAGGACAGGATCCAGTCCCAGGATCACAGAACTGTTGAGACTGGAAGTCACTTCTGGAGATGGTTTTCTCCAAATCTCAGTTCAAAGCAGGCTGAACTAGGGCAGGTTGCCCAGGTCCACAGACATGGGTTTTGACATCTCTCCTTTCTGGCCCCTCTACAATTATTTTGTTTGGGAATAGCTCATAAGAGCTAAACAGGACACAATCAAATATACTGTTTTTCCAGGAACTTGGGAGACACTAATTTCTATTTTTCATAAACAAAATTCCAACCTTAAACTTGCCTCAAACAGGTTCAAGCTTTTAGACCAATTGTAGCTGACTTTGACAGAGTATATTTCATGCAAAATGGATGGCAAAGTTGCTTCCTTATTCACTTGCTCCAACAGAGTGGCTCTAGAATAATTTTTCCTCCGTTTTCTGTCTTTAGTGACTTAGAAAAGCGTAATGGGCCAACATTCATGCTTTCATATATGGGATTGGTGCCACTAATAATAGGTCTTTCTTCAGTGATTTTGATCAAGGCTTTGGTCCAGTGTTTCCCAGCAGAGCTACAGAAGTCGTGCACCTGTTCAGTACATTGCAAACTCAGGTGTAAATATTCCATGGAGCGCAGAAGTATTATTTTTTAAAAATTAAAATTAAGGGGAAAAAAAAAGGCAACTATTTTCTTTGACAAATGCCTACCACATAAAAATGTGGTTGAAAAAGCTTTACTTGTAAAACTGGTAATATGATTATGGAATGTTTTGCCTGTGAGTAATGAACTGGAATCCATACCTGCTGGCCAGAAAGTTGATTTTGTTAATTTATACCACTGTAGTACTTCCAAACCCCCCCTTTATGATGGGGGTCCTGTTATGCCATCACCAGACATCTATCCTGCCCCTCCTAAAAAAGCCTTTACAGTTTTTAAATTAAATAAGCACAAGGAGACCCCTGGGGATATAAAACAGAGATTTTAAAAGAGAAATAGAGCTTGCCATGGCCCAAAAGATGTGGATCCAGATTTTCCAAACTTCAGAATTGTTTTAGAGCTGAGCACTTACCCCCACAGCCACTTCTAATTTGAAAATTAATTTCCTTCTTTTTTTTTTTTTTCTCTCAAGATCTTCTTAAATATCTTTGGTAAATTAAAACTTAAGTATTGCCAGTTCTGTCAACAACTTTTCCTTTATGGATGTTCCATTAATAACTTTTACTTAACAGAATAAAGTAAAAAAATAATAAATTCAACTTTTCTTTCTCTTGCTGTGCAGTCCACTCCCTTGCACAGAGTTCAGCTCTCAGTCCAGACCACCCACATCATGAATGAATGCTCTGATGTTTCCCTCCAACCACCTGGAACTGGATAGCTGCCTTTTAAAATAGCCTACACCCTCTTTTGCTTCCTAATTTCTCAGGTATATTTTTCAGTACTTAAACACTTTGCAGACAACAGTAATATCCACTCTGCTGCTATAATTACTACGGCAATGTTTACCATCTAGGGAAATGGAAAAATACAGGACAAAAGCCAACAGCACACAAAATTTTCACTGAACTAAAATTACACCTCATTATCTGTTTCTGCACAGAAAGAAAGTCAAACTTTCTATAAGGAACCCAAGGAATCAGGCTGGCATACCTATCATTCCTGTGATTCTGGAGCCTGTAGAAATTGAGAGGTACATAAACTCTTGGTTCAGAAGACTTGGTGTTAGTGGTGATGCTTTAGGAGAAACTGGTTTTGGAATCTGCACAATGCTCTGGTGATTAGTATCCCAAATCTGCAAGTAAATGTTCTGGAGAACTGACATGTGTCTGTGGCTGTTGTCTAACCACTCTTAGACAGTGGATAAGAACCAGTCTTGTCATTCTTGGGATTTCTACTCTGAGAGAAGTAATACTCTCCAACACAACGTCCCATCTTGCTGAGGTTAGAATAAGAGACCTAAGCACCAGTGCTATCAACTGTGAATGGAAGAGTCAGTGAGATATCTGTCTCATGGGCCTGTAGGGAACTGTGGCTTCTTTACTCCTTGGCATACCAACTGAAAGCAGAAAATGGGCTAAAATGATATAAATGTGATGTGATTATCAAAAGACATCTAAATGGTCCACATCCACTTTCCTGGCAACTCCAGAGATGACATGTGGGAGGAAAATTATCAGCTGTGCTCCAGGCAGGTAAGAACTTGAATTTCACATCTGCAGAAAGTATGCCGGACTGTGGGAAGGGCCAGAGAAGAGGGTCCTGCTCAGGGAAGCACCAAGACAAACTCATGAAAAATAGCGGTTGGCTATGGAAATATCATTATGAGTTTCTAGCTAAGAGTCTCCTTTTGTAGATACTGTCACAGCATGGGCAATCACAATTGGCCATAATTTCTTTGTTCAGAGAAAAAAGCAGATTTTTTTTTTTTAAAGATAATTCCTAGTGATATGCAGTGCAGAATGGAAAGGATTAAGGACAAGAAGAAGCTGCTGATAAAGGCATCAGAAGTAAAATGCTGATTAACACGTAACTGTAAATAAAATATAATTTACTGTAAATGACGGACTTAGATCTTTGAGTCAAATTCAACCATGGTTTTAATATCAGTAATTGACTCTAAGGATTTGTTTGGCTTTTGCTTGTCAAATGTTCTCATCTTGATTCTGAAAAAGAAAAACAAAAAAAGACATGATAACAGATTTGCAATGTGCCTGACCTACATTCTTCAAGTTTATGATGGCCCAACCTAGCCCGGATTCACATTCCAGTGTCTCCTCCTGAATGAAGCACCTTCCAGATGTGGCTGATTATACTTCTGCGCTGCAAAAGTTGTATCAAGTGTTCTTAATCACAAGCATTAGGTTTTATTTAATTTAGGATTTTACTTTCCAATAAGTTTGTCTTTTCCTAATGACAAAGGCAGTTCTACAAGGTGCAAACTGAAAGCCCTTTGAGGTTTGTTGCCTGCCAGTACAGGAGTCGTTGGTCACGAATGCATTAGGATCACCAGGAGATAGGGGTGGAGAGAACTGCAGACCACCATCAAGCCAAAGAAACAGAGGAGATGGAAACACAAACAAACTTGGAATTTTCCAAATTAATCTTTCCTTGTGTCTGGGATTATCTTTTCTCTCTTTCTGATTAAAATCTGCATGGGATACAGAAATGTCTGCATTTTGGGATTTGTCTCACAGTATTGTCACAAGACTTCTAATTCCATGCTAATGCAACAATGGCAGCTTTGACAACTTTTTCTGAAGACAGAAAGAAAAATAGGTTTTAATGCATCAGTACCTGATTTAATGTGTTTTAAGGTGAAATTCATCTCCCCTTACAGTCAGGGCTTTCAAAAATGTGTTAGCTATTCATAGGGTAGGGGTTTTTTTTCTCTCATTCATCCAGGAAAATAAAAAAATATTTTAAAATGAGTTAATACGGTGTTTGCTAATATGTCTAATAACATAACTTATTTTCCTGGGCTGGATAGACTCTTAATCCAGTACTGCATTTTAAACTGCAGACCACTGCTTGGAAAAGATCTCTAAGTAGTGAGAAACTAAAAAAAAAAAATAAATGCTAGCCTCATCGATATTTAGAGCCAGTACGTTTCCCTTTACTTGATGGTTGCCAAGAACTTTTATCCACGAAGAATTTACATACATACATGCATATATTCTGTTCCTTTACACAGATCTGTACTTTTTGAGATTGCCAGCAGTTACCAGGTTGCAGAAAAACTGTTACACAAAATGCTACAAAGCTAATCACTAGAATCCTACAAGACCATCCAGTAAATGGAAGCTTACACTTTGTTAAGCAAACTTTGTTAGATTTACTGGCTACTGAAGCAGGGGAAATTGTAAATACTATGCAATTGTAACAGTTGGTTTAACACAATTTGTAAATTTGACAGCCCTTGCTCCAACTGCTTCTCTTCATGGCACAGCCCTCGTTCATGTGTCAATGTGAGATGAGCCTGGTGTTGAATTACTGTGACAATATACCACCTTCCTTGGAAATTGATTGTATTCTCTATGTTCACATTCAAATATTTTTTTAATAAGGAATTGTTTTTCCTTTTGTATATCTCAGACTTTCTTTATGCTCTTTTGGTGGTACTTTGCTATGTAACTTCTGATAATAACCTCGTCAAATGAATAGCCTTCACTTCTCTACTGATTGTCCTTTCCCACCTTGCTACAATAGGCTTTTTATAGTTATTTCCACTGCCATGCCTGACACAACTGAAGCACACGGTCATGGCTGCTCGGGTCTGGAAACCTCTTTCTAGTAGTGTTGCTAACATTAGCACTTTTCTTTCCTTCTAACCAGAAGGCATACAAGGATATTTGCCAGCTCCACATTTCACACTATCAAATTTTCTTCCTTTCAACAACATTAACTTTGTGTAATTGACATTCCAAAGGCCCTGTGGGAAGAGCAAGCCTTTTGTCAGACATTTTGAGATGTCAAGTTTTTAGTTTATTTTTTTTAAATTTAGTTTATTTTTTGTAAGGGAAATGAGCTGAATATGCTGTGCCCTTTTTCCTCAGTTTCTTTGGAACATCCTCCTTGGCTGGCCATACATGATTCCAAGCTAGCTGAATCTGCTGTGTGTAGTGACTTTTTCCTTACCTTCTACTTTTATATAGACTACCTCTTTTGAGTCTTGTTTTAACCACATTTGGTGATGGCTCCTTCCTCTCTGATTTTATTGACTCAAGTATTAGTTGCATTGTGCCAGTGGCCCACAGAAAGAACAGCATGCTGTTTTAATTGCATAACTTGCCCCCTTGTCAGCTGCTTATAGTGGAGATTTGTGATGTGCTCAGTGAAACACTTAGAGATTGTGCCTGCCAGCATTTCCAGGGACAGTCCTGAATACAGCTGACTTCAGACCCGTTAGGGAAACTTCCCCTCAAATGTGGTCTCTGCCCTTTTTGCTGACATGTTTGTGACTTCATAGCAGCCAGTTGGTCACACCTAGGGATGATAACTTGGGTTCTTTTGCTCACTTCACTATATCCTGGGTGGAGTTTGCTCTGCTGAACAGAAATTATTTGCATGTAACATCAAGGAAATCACACAGTTATTACAACTGCTCTGCTTGTATCTGAGAGAGGGTGACTCCTTCCATCCAGTGCATTAGCCAATTCCCAGACACCTACATAGGACCTGGAGAGACCAATATTTTGTTTGTTGATTGCTTCTCGCAACAAACTTTCTGGTATATCCACTCTGCCTGGTGCTTTCCAAGGCTTCCTGTTCAGAAGAGAAGATACCACTTCCTCCCATCAGCTTTGGGGCTCACAAGGCTGGGTCCATCTGCACTCCTGCCTGGGGCTGAGCACTTACAAGCCATCCATGAGACAGGCAGCATGCAGTTTGCATCAGGCAGTGCTAAGGGCAAGCTCCCAACCCTCAGACTTCCTTCCTACTGCAAGAAACAGGTGTGTGGTCGACAGATCCTGCTCCATCATCCTCACAGTAAAATAGTTTTTTCTTATATTTAAATGGAACTTTTTATGTTCCGGTTTCATCCCATTACCTCTTGTCTGTTCCTAGCTACAATAGAAAAAAGGGATGTCCCAACCTCTTGACACTCACCATTTAGATATTTGTAAATGCTAATAATATGCCCCCTCAGTCTCCTCTTCTCCAGACTAAGCAGCCCCAGTTCCCACAGCCTTTCCTTGTATGAAAGATGTTTCAGTCCCCTGGTCATCTTGGTGGCCCTGCACTGGACTCTCTCCAGAATTTCTCTGTCCCTCTTGAGGTGAGGAGCCCAGAACTGGACACAGGACTCCAGATGAGGCCTCACCAGGGCAGAGTAGAGGGGGAGCAGAACCTCCCTTGACCTGCTGGCCACACTCTTCTTGATGCACCCCAGGATGCCATTGGCCTTCTTGGCCATGAGAGCACATTGCTGGCTCATATTTAGCTTATTATCAATCAGGACTCCCAGGCCTCTCTCTGCAGAGCTGCTCTCCAGCAGGTCAATCCCCAGCCTGTACTGGTACATGGGGTTGTTCCTTCCCCACATGCAGGACTCTGCACTTGCACTTGTTGAACCTCATGAGGTTCCTCTCTGCCCAACTCTCAAGCCAGTCGAGATCCTGCTGAATGGCAGCACAGCCTGCTGGGGAATCAGCCAGTCCTCCCAGTTTGGTGTCAGCAAGGAACTTGCTGAGGGTACACTCTGTCCCCTCATCCAGGTCGCTGATGAAGATGTTGAACAAGACTGGCCCCGGAACTGATCCCTGAGGAACTCCACTGGCCACAGGCCTCCAACTCGATTCTGTGCCATTGGTCAGCACCCTCTGGGCTCTATCATTCAGCCAGCTCTCGATCCACCTCACTGTCCACTCATCCAATCCACACTGCCTGAGCTTTCTGATGAGGATGTAATGGGAAATGGTGTCAGAAGCATTGCTGAAGTCAAGGCAGATGACATCCGCTGCTCTCCCCTCATCTAGCCAGCTGGTTATACCCTCATAGAAGGCTATCACATTGGTCAAACAGGATTTCCCCTTGGTGAAGACATGTTGACTCCCTCTGATAACCATCTTTTCCTTCATGTGTTCGGTGATAACATTCAGGATAAGTTGTTCCATCACCTTTCCAGGGATGGAGGTGAGGCTGATTGGCCTGTAGTTTCCTGGGTCGTCCTTTCTGCCCTTTTTGAAGACTGAAGTGACATTGGCCTTTCTCCAGTCCTCAGGTATCTTGCCTGTCCTCCATGATTGTTCAAAAATGATGGAGAGAGGCTTAGCAACCACATCAGCCAGCTCCTTCAGCACTCTAGGATGCATCCCATCAGAACTCATTGACTTATGAGCCTTAAGCTTGGCCAACAAGTCTTTAACCTCTTCCTCCTCCACTCAGGGCAAGTCCTCTGCTGTCCTGGCCATCCTATTATTCTCACTGGACTGAGCTTCCTGAGGGCCAGCTTTGGCCGTAAAGACTGAAGCAATGAAGGCCTTCAGTACTTCAGCCTTCTCTGCTTCCTTGGTCACCAGGGCACCCTCTGTGTTTAGCAGCCAGCCCACATTCCCCCTCGTCATCCTGCTGCTGCTGATGTAACTTGATGTTACTTGAGATAGTCTCATCCTCTCAATGTGATAGCCAGCTGATTTGGCCGCTCTCTTGGGAAACTTTAAGAGTACAAAACCACATTTTCCTGTTCACTTTTTCTCTGAAAAAAAAAAAAGTTTTTTTACATAGTGTGCTGCCACATACCAGTGCAAAACACAGAGACGGTTTCTAACGGCTTTGTTGCACGTGCACCACACCGAGGTTTGCTGTTTAAACATAGATCTCATCTGGAATGAAGTATACTTCATATATATTTGAAATATGCATCATATATGTTTAATGCTGACTATTATTCAAAGTCATCAGAAATCTGTTTCTCTGGCTTATTTCATGGGATTTCTAGTAGAAGGTGTTGAGTGACCCAATTTTAAGGTGTGACAAGAAACATTGCTGTGTAGGCCCTATGTGTGTCTGCTTGCCCCAGAGTAGAAGCAGAAATGTGAACTTCCCCTGCCATTCTCTTATAGGTCAGCCTCAGAAGCTCCCTGTGCTGGGATTCAAGGGCAGAGGTGCTAAATTGCCCATCTCCATCCTGTGGAGTGAGGAGCTGAGTCTCTCTCTCTGCTCCCCAAATTAGCATAGCCAAGAAATGCTCCCATTCAGTGAGGAACACAGACAGCGCAAGAAGTGGTAGAGGAGTAAGAAGTGGGTGTACAAGTGGGAGTAGCCTTTCCTGTGGCTGTTGAGACAGCAGTTCATGGCTGCCCTCACTTCCTCTCTTCCCAGAAGAGCAGGCTTCGAAGCACAGCATAATTAACCAGAATAAGTAAAGAAATTGGCTTAGTTTGGGTTTGATCAGAGAGTTTGCAAGCTAGTTTGGCTTGATGATTGTCCTTTCTTGGGCAAAAAGCCCTGCAAAAACATCCCTTCTTGGGAATACACCATACTTCCAGATAACAAACCCTCTGAAAAATAGGAAATTCTCTTATTCATATAGTACAAATCCCAGATGGAAGAAATACAAATATTTTCCTCTTCCTTTAGTGATCCTGAAAGGAAAGATTTAACTGTCACCTGACAGTCAATGAAAGAGGAAATCAGATCTTGATCTGATTAGATCATGACTTTTGCGTTTATTAGCCCAGTCCTTCTAGGCAGAACAGCTAAGCAGAGGGATAAAAAAAGATTGATGCCTGATGTCCAGTATCCCTGGGGTTCACATGGAGTCATACTGCGCCATTCTGGAGGGGCCTCTGCTCCTAGCATGAGAGCAATCAGGACTCCTTAAGCAGACGGCACAGCACAGCCAGGAACGCTACATGATGCGGAAGCATAAAGTTGGGCAGTGGCTGATCATGGGGGCAAACAGCAGAAGAAACAAAATATATAGTGGAGCAGACAAACAAGTGAGGGGTCAATGTGCAATTAGGAAAACAAAACCGGTGAGAGAAAAGAGGAAGACAAATGAAAGGGTAAAAAAAGACTACACCAGAAGGAAATTTACTGTACAGACAATAGGAAGAGAAAGTTGCATCCCTGGATCCAGAACTTCTTTTCATAGCTCTAGGAAATGAGGTAAATCAATATGAATATAAGAGAAGTAAACTGAAAACCGAGCAATGGAAGATAATTATAGTCCTGTAGATATTTTAGGGAACTTTCTGAAGTCTTTGAAATGCTGACAATGACCAAAGATACAATAAGTGATGGCTGCTGTGGACACATAGGCAGAAATCTTTCTTTTAGATAACCATTCCTTGAAAAAAATCCCAGAAAGCAGAAAGGCTTTCTATATAGAGTTTCTTCTATCTCAGAGATAGGAATGAATTTAAGAGGAAACTAGTGTTTTGTAAAAAATATTGAGATTTACTTTCTGTACTTTACTTCTGAAGTTGTCTCTGAAATGAGTTAAAGAAGCTGAAGTAGCCAGAGTTCAACCTGATTACCATATATCTAGTTTTTGGTCCCAACATGAAAAGAAAAATATGTTTAGTTTTTGTTTGCTTTGCCTTTTCCAGAAGGGGTTTGGGGAACACTCCCCTTGGTGAAATGTTGTCTCATGCCATTTCACCAAGAGGACAAGAGTACACAGCTGGACTTTTCTTTGAGGGAAGAGGTTTATTTTGAGGTTAAGGGAGACAGCTACTGGAAAAGAATCCTATTTAATAAAGAAACAAGCAATTCGTTTGGCAGAGAAGACAAAAACGGCCTGACAAAGGAGCAGTAATAGCGTTAACCTCAGGCTGTGTGTGGTCCACAGATGAAGTGTTTTGAAAGCCATGGTTTGCCTGTCCTCGCTGAGTGGAGAGAGAGAGAAAAGAGAAACCAGTCCAGTGCCATTGCTGCCTGTGACTTTTGTTTGTTTGTTTTCTTACAGGAAAGGCAAAGGAAACCATGAGGCCAACTTACTCTCTGTTTAAAATTGAACATCCTATTCTTGTGGTCATGGCAAAAACTAAGCAGTGGTTTGGGCTTCCAATAGACCCCACCCCAAGTTCTAGATTTCACCGAGAATACCCCGAGTTTAACTAATCGCTTTGTTCCTTTATTGTTTTTCAAGGGAAATTTAATTTAAAAGATGTATTTAGAACAGAGTGAAATCCTATGCTACACAAACAAAACAATTGCTGTTTGAAATAATTCCTGTCTTGTTGGGACTACGTCCAGAAGTCATGTTTTGTCAGAGCCAAACTGCAACGGAGTGACCAGTGTTCTCTTCCAGACCCAGTAATCCACTGTACATTCAAAATTACTCCACTGACTTCACAATTGGCCCTATACATGGAAAACAAGATTTCACCTCCATGTCATGTTTTGCTCAATTTCTTCTTGGATTTCTCTTTGTCTGTTTTACTCTCAGATTTAAAAAACAAGACTTTAATGCAGCCAGTAGATTAACTCAAGCAATAAAGAGTCCATGTAACATGGTCCAAAACCCAGTATAATCTTGAACGTACTGGTGCCTGGAACTGAATTCGGTAAAGTATCTTTGGATGATGGGAAGCTTTTTCCTATTATTTTTGTATTTTTGAGGAATGCTATTGCAAAAACTAACATGTATTTTAACGAATTCCGAGCATCAAGGACTGACCAAGGATCTTATTTCATCATGTTTTTTGGTAAATTGTTACCATGGTTGGTTCTGCATTTGGAGCCAAACTGAGCCTGGCCCTTATGTGTGTGAGGGCAATGGGGAGGAAGGAGTCCAAGTTACCAGCCTTTCCCCTTGCACAGCTCACACAGAAGTGAAATAAAATGTCAAGGAGGCAAAGGAATGTGTGGGAAAACAGTCTTGCTAACTCGAAGTACTCCAAAATCCTGAGACTGATTGATAATAAATTATAAATTGCAGGTCCATGTGGGACATAGGATTCATTTTTCCAAATGTTTGTCTGCAACCAGGAAATCTTAGGCCTTTTTAGAGAAGAGTGGAAGCTGGGGCTCTCACATGTCCCCATGTTGACATGTCTCTGGAAACATGGGCTGTGTAAGAACACAGAAGTATGAAATTAGGCAACAAACACTGTTTTTCAGCTCCATGCTCATTACTGGAACTGGCCAGATTTGTGTGTGCTGGGAAAGGAACACAAAATAATTCTGTCCCAAAAAGTCATTCCTTCCCCATGCACATGAATTCAGAAACCTGTGACATAATTTATTGTTTCCTTAATGGAAACTAAAACTATCAAATACATTACCACAAACATTTTTTTGCAGGCAGTAACATTAGAGGTGCAGAAGCAACTGCAAAGGATTGCCAGTTGTCAGCATATTTAATCTTCGGGAACTACCTAAGCAAAATAGGTTTTCATTTGAACAGGGTTCTCCCCCTGCCAACTTTGGTTTCTGTTGAAAGTGCAGATATGATTGATCAAAAATTTAGCAAGACTGCCTTCCCATACCAAAACCATATTCCTCTCCTTTTTTAACCACAATCCTGTCTGCTTTTTATTCTGTCCTTGTGGTTTTTTTCTGTCCTATAAAGCTTTGTCTCGCTTTGTATCATTTCACAGTGTGGTGTGCAAAGGAGTTTCTATTTATTGTTGTTTTTATTATTACCGTTGTTGTTAGGTACACTCTGCAGGGATCAGGGATGCTGAGCAGAAGGAAGGGGGTGGGAAGCAAATGGCAAAGTAGTTCGTTGCTTTGCAACTCTTCCTACAGCAGAATCTGCACTGCCTCTTCCCATCTTTTATCGAGAAACAAGAGTCAAAAAGTTTATCACAGCCCAAAGGAGATGTCTCACATGACACATTGTTGCAAGCTGCTGCTTTGGTTTTCATCTAATATACAAGTCACAGAACATTACCTTCCTCCTATGGCTTCTGACAGCAAAGTGTTCATGTAGAAACAGCTGACGAGAGAAATGGAAAAACTTTGGGAAAAGAAAACTGCAGCTGATACAGCTGACAGTTTTATGCTCACTCTGCAGAATCTTGGGTTGTTTGACTCTAAAAAGCTACTATTGTTAGTGCTGTTCTTCTTCTTATTATTATTATTACTGCATTTTCTGGAGAGGTTTTTTTTTTTTTTTTTGCAACAATTCTGTTTGTTGCTGTCATCACTTAACTCTCATGCACAGAAGAGTCAAAGGCTCAACAGAATCTGTTTCTCTGTGATCTACACTGTTGGGTTTTTTTCTTCACTGGGACATGCAAGAGCACAGCAATACACGGAGCAGGCCTGGGACTGCTCTGCATAAATGCAGACAGACTTCAAGTTAGCTTGGAGGCAGGAGATAGACTGGCTCCTTTCCCCAGGTTAAATGGGGAGACATTTGCATTACAGCAAATTTACATGGGGAGAATATACCTAAAAAGCTCAGACAAACCTTATCGCTACGCAATTTTTAAAGTGAGAAGCAGATAAGGCTAGTAACAGAGAAACGTCAGGCAGGGCTTTAGAAGGGATTGCTACTTCTTCATTTGTGTGTTTTAATCACATATAATTAAGGAAATTCCTAAATGTGTTGCTGCTGGTAAGGTCTCTAGTACAGGTAGTCTGAGATAGTCTCAAATGCTCTTTCATCAGGAACACTTGCTAATTACTTTGCTACTGTTACTGTTGTACTAAGCAGGAAACTCTTTTGTTAGAAGGGCCTGAAAAAGATTCTCTTCTTCTAGTAATGGAGCTCTTCCAAAGCTTTCTCCAGATGGTAACAGAAGAATAAAGGAACTGGTAGGCCCTGAGATACTAGTTAATGCATTTCAGGAAGAAAAAAGACAGCATTGTTTCTTCATTTCCAATAAAAACCGATGATAGAAAATTATACTCCCAACATTCAATGATAAGGTTATTCAAGATTAGTTTTCATTCAGTTCAAGGACCATGCCAGAAATTGTTATAGTGCTTGTCAACAGAAATCATCATGATCACTTAGACAAAATAATTGCCTTTGACCTTTCCTTTCCTAGTGAATTGTCTTCCTTCTGAAGAAAGCAGACTTCCTAATGGTGGCAGTTCTCCAAAATGGTATAAAAGTGCTTATTCATTAGTAATGTGAAGTGATCACCACTGGAAAATTCATATTAGGTTGGATTTTTGCTATTTTAAGTCAATTCCAAAAAACCTAGTTCTGATTTCTTTCGCATAGAAGAACCGATGACTTGAACGAGACAAAAAAAAGGCCAATCAGTCTTAGCAGGAAGCAATGCACCCATCTTGTGGATACAGCACTTGGTGTTTTATCTGTGTTCAAGGCAGGTGCACTAACAGGTATGTCCCCTAGCTCTATTCTCCCAGACAGGATCAGTTGGAGTGTGATGTGTCTCCCGTGCAGCCCTGAGAGCACAACACAATCTTGTCTTCAGCCAGATTTAGGATGTGAACAAACTATGGAATTGGAGCTGGATGTTGGAAATCACTGCATGCAGGCAACCTGCATGTTGTGAGCAAGGCAAATACAATTATACAATGTTGTTCTTACTTATTACTGCCATTCTGTTATTGAAGCCTCACTGATCTTGGTGTTAAAACTGGTGTAAATACCAAGAGAGGACATGTCTGGCCAGTGCAGCTTGGATCTTGATCTATGATGTGCTGCTAAATGTGGTGGTGATAAAAGATAAAATATATGTAATTTGCACAGCAAGAAACAAATGGTACTTTAGTTCAACAGGTGTTATTGCTGTCCTTATTATTCCTCTTTCTTAGAAGACTTTTCACATCCCTAACTAGGGCATCACTGAGCTACCTGCAGTTCAAATGGCAAAGAATCACAGTGGTCTAAATAGTGAGTGTAGGTAGGGAGTCCAGTTTGACTTCACTGCCACTGCATAGGTGTAACGCTAGGTACAATTTTGCTTGTGAATGGAGGAAGCTGCTTTAGTGGAAGCTAGGGCAGATGCCTATTCCTAGCCCTGCTGTTTTGCCATTGCAAGTTGGAGGAGTAGCTTGAGCTAAGGGAAGTGGAACCAACTCCTCCTCTGGAAATCTTGGCCTCTGGATCTTTCTACATTTGTGGCAAGTGTTGTTCAGAGCTCAGAGAAGAGATTTGCAGCTTCCTAGAGATGTCTGATTACTCAGAAAAATGTTTATCATCTGACATTTTCCTCACATTTGAGCCTGCACCAGGGGTTTGCACTGTCTGTAAATCCATTGCCAATGTGCACACCAAAGTCTGTGCCATTTTTAAGCCTTCTGATGGTGAAACAGTGTCTGATACAGTTTTCACGTTTTTATGTGGAGTGAGCTAGGGAGTTTTATCATCCACTCTGCCAATATATAATTTGTTCACCTAAAGCAAAGATACTCTGTCTTGGAAAGAAAAAGAAGAGCTGATGCAACTTGAAGTTGGTATGATCCTCAGTCCATAAGCTCTTCAGAACACAACATGGCAGACTGACTTACTACATGGCATTGTGATACAGCTTACTGCTAGCTTTGAAGAAACATTATAGCTAATGAGAGAATCTTAGAGCACTTCAGACTTGGTTTACAGTTTGGGAAGATTAGTGATAACAGATATCTGAGTCTGTCATGATACTAGATCAAAAGCTATTTATTATTAAGGCTCATGGTACAACTAGGATCACATGGGATCAGTGGGATTCAAAGGCTGTGTTACAGACTGTCTGCCTTTGATTTCTGTTCTCATTCAGTTTGATGGATGCATCCTGAGAAACTTCACCTTTTAATGAAAGCTGTGACATAAAGCTGCCCTGGAGCACCTCCAGCTCCCCCTAGCCTCTGCAGATGATAGCTCTGTGTTGCAGGCCAGCCTCTGCTTTCACAGACTTGCCTCCTGGGTCCCAGATGCCGCAGTAGATCCCAGCATGCAGGGCATTCAGAACAACAGAAGGAGGATTCCTGAAATTCGTATGCAAAGGCAGCATGACCTCTATTTTGCCTGCATGAGCAGAGAGGATATGTGGTTAGCACTGCCTTACTTCTGTCTAGAAGGATCTAGAAATTATATAAAGCAATGCAGAACAATGCATAAAGCTACTACTGTTAGTACTAACACGCTGCAATAGTACTAGCACTCAATTGTTTCAGTATCATTTGGTATTATACACGCTCACAATTTTGATTACCCTAAGGTATATTCCCCACCACTGAGGAAACTTCATTACAGGGGTATATACCTCCTCTTCCACAAGTTGCACTGCTGCATCAGCAGTAACAGCTCTTGATGTTTGCAACAACATGCAAACCTTTATTAATTGTTTCCGTGTACGAGAAAAACATAAATAAAGAGTATTGATTACTTCAGTCTTCTAAACTCATTATATATCTGCAGATGTTGAAAATGCTTTTACGCCTGGGAGATTATGTGGGGCGAAGCTCCCTCTGTAAAATGCTCTGGAAGAGTATGGGAATATAGTTATGGATATACTCACACGCGCAAATCAGTGGTGTTCATGCAGTTGCAATGACTCACAAATCAAAGTGATATTTGCTTTTCTGGATCTTTTAGAGAGCTGCTGATGCTCTAAACTGTGTTGTTTTGCCAAAGTTATGTTGCTGATTTCTATGGCATGCAGGCATTCCTGATGTGGGAGGTATGCCTTGGTCAATGATGGGTTATGAAAACTAACAGTGTAAGAAGTTTTGGTCTAATTATGTCTTATGTGTGCATAGCCCTGTACTCTGCAGAAATACATGCCAAACTACTTAGTGTTTATCAGTTCCCTATCTATGGGTGAGCTAGGAGAGCTGCTCTTCTTATCTTACCAAACCCGTGTTTCTGGAGCTGAAGGTCACAAATTCCAAAAAGCTAGATCTCAACATGGTGCGAGCCTGTGTTTGTGTCTGTGGCCTCTTACCAATGGCATCTCTTGTTTAAACCAAATTCCTGTCAGCGTACATATACTGCCTTGAAGTGAAAAACATTTTCACCTCACATAGAAAAGATATATACAGTGACTGAAGCATTACATGGTTACTCAGTGCTTCCTGGTTACTGTGCTTTCCACCTTCCATGCCAGTTACCTCGTGGCAAGTGAGAAAGGTCCATTTAACAACTGTCATATACATTTATTATGGACTGCAGCTGTTGACAGTTATGTAACTTGGATGAAATGCATCCCCATAAAAAGCACTAGGATGAGGCCTGTGACACCACACAGTGTGTTTAAATCCTCAAAATAGACTCAGGTACATCAAGCAGCAACTAGGAATCTAGGTGGATGACTGTGATCTGAGACATTTCAATTACATCATATCATATTTTTAATGTCTGATCTATCAATTTCACTTCCCCATCTCTGGTGCTGTCTAGGCACTTTAACTAGGAAACAGCAAGCGCAGCATGTTTCTCATTTTGCTGTTTTCCCTCACAGAAACTTAGGAAACTGCATTTTTTAAGCCTTGAGTTACAGCTTGTTTAGACCAAATGTTAACTTTGCACCATGATATGGTCTCTCATTTAAATTTACACTTTCTTTTTATACAGCTTTGAAGGACACATCACACACTTTCCTCCCTCTGTTTAGTATAGCACAAAACTACTTTGATTCCAACTAGCTTCAGCAACTTGTAGGGCACTTCTGGTTTTTATACTGAGATTTTGGCAGGGGATTTGTGGAAACAGCAGTAAAGATGTACAGTACCCTAAGAGCAGACTTGCACATGAACTTTCAGTATTTTAACTTCAGAATCATAATGTCCACTTGCATTTGGGCTTTTCATAGAATCACAGAATGGTAGGGGTTGGAAGGGACCTCTAAAGATCATCAAGTCCAACCCCCCTGCAGAAGCAGATCAACCTGGATCGGGTCACTCACGAACGCATCCAGGCGAGTTTTGAAAACCTCCAGAGACGGAGACTCCACACCCTCCCTGGGCAGCCTGTGCCAGGTGTCCACCACCCTTACAGTAAAGAAGTTTTTCCTTAAGTGGCACTTTTTGTGTTTCAGTTCGTTTGCATTACCCCTAGTGTTGCCCCATCCCCTTGACATCACCTTTTGAATAGTTGTAAGTATTAAAGAGGTCCCCCCTCAGTCTCCTCTTCTCTAGATCCCGCAGCCTTTTCTCATAAGAAAGATGGCTAATGCAGTGTTTTATGTAGAATAAATGTGTATATTTTCAATCACATCTCTTTCGGTTGCCGATGCAAATAGGAAGCTGGCACAAGTTAGCCTCTGCCACTGGTAGGACTGGGCCTGGGTGCATGCTGTTTGTTATGCACATATTCAATGCCCCAATCCTGCAAGGCACAGTCTCCTTCCCCCAGAATAGCTTGCTTTTATACCAGTCAAAGTCTGCCCATCTGGAGAAGCGTGACAGAGCAGCATGTATCTGTGTGCTAGAGTAAATCTTTCATTAGGTTTAGAAAGGTCAAAGGCAAGATTCAGCAACACTTAAAGACAACAAAGCTGACCTGTAGTACTAGGTCTTATTTTTACACATTGGCTGAAGTTTTTCCCCAAACATTGCTATTTTAAGCATTTCATAATCAGAGGCCACATTGTTATTGATTGTTGTTTGTACGCTTGTAGCAACAGGGACCAACTCTCTACTGAGCTGGACAAACACAGGCTGTGTGAGAGCAGGCATGGGAAAAACTTGGCAGTTGCTCATGGCAAGAGGCTGATCTGGATGCAAACCAGACATGGTTTTACAGCATATTTTCTCTCTACCACATCTCTGTAACACCATAATGAGCAGTGCTGCCTTACTAAATTCCTGCTGTGAGCCAGAAAAGGATCGAAGCAGCAAAGCCTCCGACACAGTTCTCAGCCCTACATCTGCCAGGAGGTTAAGCAAGTACGAGTCCTCAGGATTCCAACCCATAGCTTTTTATCCTAACACCCCTCCTGTTGCCCTGGGAGGAATGAAACTGGCTTTAATGCCTGTGAAGCCCTGGAGTTAGATCTCAACACAGGGCAGAAAGATATTTCTCACCTCAAAAAATTTACAATCTAAGACAGAAAAACCAAGGGCAATACAGGCATTGTACTCTCCTTCAACTTACAACTCTATTTACATTCCTCCATCTTTTTCATTTCTGATTTTTAGCTCATCTTTGTCTTTGCTTGACAAATAACATCATCCACTTGCCCTGTAATAAAGACACCTTCCTTACTTGCATGCAATGCAGTATTGTAATTAGTGTATCTACATTGCTGTAGAATAAAATTAAAGCAAAATCACTGTTGCCCATTAATATCAGGAGACTCTTAAATCAATTTTTTCCATGCTTACATGCTCTGGTTTTATTAGATATTTAAGTTGCTGTGTTCTTAAGATTACAGGGTGTTGCAACTAATGGAAATAAGCCATTGCAACAACTTTGACATTAATAGTCAGGAACAGTTCACATTTCATAAACCTGTTTTATGGGAGCCTGTAATTATACATTAGTAAGAAAGTATGAAATGCATACTGCTTGTATGCTTTTTGGTTTTCAGCCAGAAAATTTTAGTGTAGAAGCTAGACCATTTTCCTAGGGAACACTGTGCTCTATTGAACCAAAATTTTGTGTTACACTGAGAGAGATTAACTTTATACCTGGAACAGAAAAACCTCTCCTTACAAGTGAAACCTTTATCGAACAAATGTGGTGGTGTAAATTATGCCGATACCTCTACAGAGATGTATAATCACTGAGAGACATAAAAGTGATCAAGGTCATAAAATACAGTTGAGGTTACGATACTTCTTCTCCCCTTATCACATGAAGTGATTTCAAGTCACTTTTAACCTTTGCTTAGGTCATAGATAGCTCTTTATCAAGCCTGCACATGCGTGCAACAAATTAGACTTTAGCTCATTATCACCACTACTCTATTTGGCTTTGCTCAATTAGGTGTCTTGAGCACTTCTCAAATGGGATTATGCATCTCATTTTTTACTACTGTACCAACAATTGGGTAAGGAAAAGATAAAAGGTACCATTGCATGTGACAAGACACCTTCATCACACAGCACGCCAGGAATGGATGCTGTGAGTGTTGGGAAAGACTTACCAATACTGCTCATTTCCTGGGACAGTCTTGGTACTGTGGAACCACTGCTAAAAATGAAGAAAAAGAAAGAGGACATTTGTTGTATTCTCCTGCAGTCTGTAGCTGTTCAAAAGTTTGAAAGACTGAAGGCTTATTTTGTATTACCTGTCCTCTCTCTTCTACCTAAGGCATTTGTGGAAAGAGGTCTCTGACCTCCTGCCTTTTTGGTCACAATAGTTTGTTATTTCTAATTTGTTGTCTGTGGGAAGCCAAGGATTAGCACAGAATTTAGTGTTGCAAACTCAGATGTTCCTGCTATGTAACTGTGGTATTACATACTAGATGACTGCAATATTACATACGTGTCAGATGTTATAAAGCAGACATGTCATTCTCATGGAAGGGCTCTCAACAGGTTAAAACATGAGGGCCAAGACACCTTTCAGAGAGTGCAGTTGCTTGAGACAACAGGATGGCAATAAATGGGTCACCACACTTGACCTTTGTATGCCTGGCTCCAATCTCTACATTCATGGCCCCTGCACCCTCCTGCTGTCACTTTACAATTCACAATACCCTTCTCTCATAGCAAGAGAATGAAACCTCTCTCTTCCTCTCCAGAGAGGAGTGAGATGAAGTGCAGCAGTCATTTCACACCCCTGGCAAGACACAGCCCCTTGACGGGGTCATGAGCACCCTGTCATGCACCCTTTCTAACACTCAGTGTTGGAATCATGTGACTAATCAAGTAAGCAACTTCTGATTGTGCTGGATGACCTCAAGTTTGTGGACAAGGTGATGGCCTGATCAGTGAATTGGGGTTTAGTTTCTTTCCCTCAGCCTCTACTTTTCAGTCCTTCCAGTGAGATGGGAAAAGGTCTTAGGCAGGGCGGGAAGAGAGAGACAGAGTTCCTTCCTATCTACAGCAATGTTTCCCAGCCTCCTGGAGCTTCCCACTGAGCCTTTCCAGCCATCCATCCTGGTTCTAGGCATGCAGCCTACCTCTCCTGCTAAACAGGAGGTTGTTGCTCCTGGATGAAGACAGTCTAAGTAATTTTTGTCCTTACTTGTGAGGAGGCAAAACTTGAGTTTGTATACATTACTTAAAATCCTCGTGCTGCCTTTATATTCCCCATATTATAAATCTTAAGAAGCAAATTAGGAAGTTAAAACATTGGAAATGTTAAGAAGTGATAGGGGTAACAGTGAGCTTTCTTCAGCAATGCACTTTCGAAGAAAAAACAAGTCAGTGCTTTGCCAGACAAACAGACACACTATCTGTGAGGTTACCCAGTGGGTAAAGTGCAATGCTGGTCGTAAATCTCTATGTTCGGTAAAACATACTGCTTATGGGGCTGTGGGCAGAACGTTTGCCTTTATGGGTAAGCTTC
The DNA here is from genome assembly GCA_013401255.1 of Urocolius indicus. NCBI lineage: Eukaryota > Metazoa > Chordata > Aves > Coliiformes > Coliidae > Urocolius > Urocolius indicus. Next base: position 47,889 of record WBNH01010978.1, read on the forward strand.
TGCCTTTTGGGGAGCTGGTGTATCAAAAAGAGCTATTTCTTCCTTCTTTCCTGCCTAAAGTGTCGAGTGGCAGCGCATTGGAGGAAACATTGTGATCAAACCAAAAAAGTAATCCCATTATGTCTGGCCACGTTATCCACTTTTATTTGCTGTCAGGCTCTGCTGGCAGTGCAGAAACTGCCAAGGGAAGGCTTGACTTGCTGCAAGTCTGGTGAAAAAAAACATCAGCTAACTCCAGGCAAGTCTTGAGCTGTTGGTTTGCACCATTTTGATCAGGTCACAGCAGTGCCACAGTTCCCTCTGAGGAGGTGAGTTAACCACAAGTTTACCCCATGTTTTTCCACTTGCATATTTTCTCTGTTTTCCATGAAGATTTTGTTAGGATCACCAATTTATTCCACTTATGAAGGAAACACTGCCAATACATCCAGCTTCCAGAGGAACAGGAATACTTAGAGGAATCGTTGGGAAGAAGCAGCGTTCAAAAAAAAGAACATTACCATTTTATAGATAATTCTGGTCCCTGTTACCCTTTAAAAAACCCTGCTAATCTCTATGTAGCAAAATGATTATGATTGGGTGGGGTTTTTTGCTTTTTTAACATCCAAACTCTAAAATTAATTTTTTATTATTATTATTTATTATTATTTTTCCCCTCAGGCAAAAAAAACCCCAACCAAACAACCAACCAGAGGAACACTGTATGAAATATCCAGTACATGTGATGAAAGACTTTAATGGTATCTGAGGCTTACACCAACAGTCCTAGGATGAACCTCAGTGGTGTGCCTTTTTCCTTTGGTATTTCTGTAACAGATACTGAATGACAGGAATGCCTCTGCCTGCTGGCTTCCCTGCCTGTCTGCAACAGTTACTGTTCAGGAACAGATTTCAACAGGGAACAAATGAAGCAACTGATTCAAGATTATGCTATAATAGCTATGTCATAAAAATCTATAAATCTAAATATTCCATTCCTGAAATATCAAATCCTTTACTAAGTCTTACATCTCAAAACCTACAAAGAGCTTGCTTTCTATGAAAGACGATAGAAAACACAGCCAGCTTACAGACAAGCACAAGACTTACAATCTAGACCAAAAAATGATGATATTAAATCCTTTCAAATACGGCGTAGTAGTCTCCACTAGAGGTAGACTTATCAATAAGCAGAAAACATTTATTTTGGAGTCATGAAGCCCTTTCAACTGACCATAAGTTTCCTGTGAATAGTTTAATTCATGTGTTTTTTTGCAACCTGTGGCTTGCTAGTGTACTGTTCATAGTGATTATTCCCATAGAAATATTAGAGTTACTTGGCTGGTCAAGTAAGCAAGTTTTCTTTCTTACCATCTTGGATGACCTTGTGGACAAAGTGATGGCCCAAGCAGTGAACTGGGATGTTGTTACCCTCAAGGAGACAGTGGCAAGTGGAGAGATACATGGCACTTTTAAGAAAACTTTATTTTTTTGTTTTAAATACAAGTAAAAGATTCTACCACTTTCCCCGTAATTCAGAAATAATTTTTTTCCATGATTTGATTCTCTTTTTAATTAAATTATTCATTTGTGCCTGGAAGAAGCAAGGGGAGTATGGCATTTCTGCTATACAACTGAGGAGCTGTAGCAGGAACAAAGCCTCTTAACATTCCAGCTCCACTGAAAAATGTCAAAGAGGTATCATTTTGCGGCAAGGAGAAAAAAGAGAGAATTTCTCTCTTAGTGACTTTTACTGAGCGCTTCAGATTTTATGTGAATTTTCCAGCGTTGTCAGGATTGACTCCATATCTGTCTCAAACTTTTCTCTCTACTCAAGAATAGGCATTTCTCTTCCCCTGACAGTGGCACCAGACATTCTCTAACCTATCGGCTCCAATCTTATTTTTCCTTTCTGGTTTGAGGAGTACAGAAGCATTTGGAAGATGGATTTGAACTTCAGGCAACATGGTACAGTCCACTCAGCTGAGACAGTCATGTAGCTGAGACCATGTTGTGCTCCTGTTGAGACAGTAATTCTTGAGCCTGAAAGAGTTCAAATGTATGAAAAGGATTCTTCTGATTGAGCTACAGACCAGTGTGAAAACTCTTAAAATAAAATTAAAATCTTGCAGAGAAAAAATTCCCTGTTCTCCTGTTTGGAAAGGCAGAGAATAAGTACCTCTTTGTACATAAGTATATCTGCTTTGTATTTTGGGGATCTGAAATGGTATAGTGATCTCAGATATTATAATAGAGACGATAATAATAATGATGGCAGAAACACATTTAAATCTCCTTAGCTTCAGGCTCTGGAAGCCTCAAGCCAATGCACTAACGGTTGCATAAATAACTACAGAAAGACTACATCTACCCTGTGTACTCCACCTGGACAAGACTGTCCTGTCTTCAAGGCAAAGTGTTTTGGCTCTAACATCTTTCAATCCAATTTTTAAATTCATTATACCTCCTGTCTCTGCTACCGATATAGACTGAGGATTTGTAAAATTCTCAAAAACACTCAACTGAAATGAATAAGCAAACAAAATCCCCATCCAGGACTAGCATTCATCGAGAACATGGCTGCTTTTCTCACTCACATGCTAAGGTTTCATCTTACCTAACTTCATATGTCAAGAGTATGGCTGTGTATCTCTCAGCTAGTTGTCTAGATTCCTTTTTATTGTCCATGGAAATAAACATGCACTTCGAGAACACAATTGACCTGATCAATTTAGACATCTGTCTTTGGAAGCGATGCAATATGTCCTAGTTGCCTATATCTTGCCACAGACTAGAAAGAAGGCGTAGATGAATAGTGCATATGCAAATCACCACACTGTAGGTGACTACGGTGAGATGAATCCCAGCTTAGATGACTTGCACGGCTAGTTGGCTTAATGTAGTAGGACTTCCCTTTGGCTGAGGCTGCAGGCAAGTGCCAAGACTATCTCTGAAACCACCCTTACCCCAGCAGAAAGCGTTTGTTTTGAGGAAGGTTTACATTTCTTATTCTTCCAGTAAGATGAAAGATAAGTAAACATGTCTGTCTGAAAAGCAATTGCTTAGAATGAGGGCTAAGCACTTCTGATGGAAGCATCCTGAAGTCTGCAGAGAAGATAATTTGTAGTGATGCTAATTTCTCTGCAAAATACCAGCTCCCAAATGATGTGAGTTTGGGCCATAATGTGTCACCTGTGGTCTGGGAATGTGTTAGAAAAGGCACATTCTTGCTATCATCTCAGTCTTGTGATTGTAGTTCCTTTTTTTGCAATGTTCAGAGCCATTTGTACATTCATTAGATAAACCTCATCTCAAAAGCATCTTTTTACTTTCTCTGCCTAATTTCCCTGCGTTTGACTGTATGTTCCCACTGAGTATCAAAAATATTCCAAACCATATGGTGAGTCTAATTTTTGGTTTAAAATATTTTAATAATTTAAACTTGGGAATGCTACAGCCTAGTTCTTGGATTAATCTGTTAGAGGGAATGAGAAGAGCTTTGGCTGAACACACTTAACCCTGCCTGGCATTTAGAAATTTTTCCTTCTTTCTTCATACATTTCTAGGTAATGTTTTGATTATCCTGCTTTATTTCCAAAATATTGGTTGCAAGGAATTGCTGAAGCATGGAGATTTGAAGAAAGAAAAGCAGAATATCTAGTTGACATAAGTTATTACTATAGTTGCGTTGCAAGCTCAATTATTGAAATTGCTGTCTTTTTTGAGAAGGCTCTCTAACCAAAACATTCTCTGATACAAGTTTTCTTTTTTTCTATGCTGTGATAGAAATCACCAGCCTGCAATGTCCCCATATTTGGAGACTGCCTCAGAGCCTTCACTTAATCCCCACTATTCTACACTGCAATAAATTTGTCTTTTTGGAGGCGTTCAATACATCTTCCACCTTCGGTTTTTGAAGGGCAAACGATGCTCAAGCAAACAGCCTGGATGGTGCCTTCTTGACTATGAATAGCACTGGAACATTGGTCTCTTACATAACCATGCTTTTTTTTTTTTTTTCCCCTCCTGAAAACATGGTCATCTCTACAGTGATTCTTATTTCTATCACAGGACCAATCTAAACATGTCTGAACTATTAAGTTTCTATTGTACTGAACTTCTAAAATTACTTCTGTGATAGAAAAAGTCCACACATTTTCAGTAGAAAAGGACAGGTGCAAAGGTGTTGTCCTTATGCAGGGAAAACCTTACTAATTAATTTTTGAACAGCACAGAGCTGAGGAAGTTTCTGCATGAGTGGCCAGCCAGCCTGCTCCTTCTTCCTTGCCCAGTCTAGAAAGAAAAGGGAAATTCCCTTGCATAAAGTAGAGTAATCAACTGATCCCCTGTCAAAAAAAAAAAAAAAACAGAGGACAAACATTACCAGTGAATTTCCACTCCAGAAGTGGAGAGTTTTCACAAATCACAAAGGAAATCTCGATGTACTACACCAATGCACAACTGAAAACATGTTTGGTTTTTTTTTTTTTTATAGGCATTTTGCAGTATACTCTTGTATATATATACTGTATATTTGCCTACATCAATATTAAAAGCAATAATAGAAACGAGACACAGGTCTCGCTCAGCAAACAATCTGAAAGTGTGTGGACATACAGTCATATAATTTAATTATGTCTGGTTTGTATTACAGAATCACAGAGTCTTAAGGGTTGGAAGGGATCTTGAAAGATCATCTAGTCCAATCCCCCCTGCCAGAGCAGGATCACCTAGATTAGGTGACACGGGAACTCATCTAGGTGGGTTTTGAACATCTCCAGAGAAGGATACTCAACAACTTACCTGGGCAGCCCATTCCAGTGCTCGCTCACCCTCAAAGTGGAGTTTTTCCGTATGTTTCTCAGGAACCTTTTATGTTCCAGCTTGTACCTGTTGGCCCTTGTCCTATCAGTAGACATCACTGAGAACAGCCTGGCTCCATCTTTGTCCTCTACTCTGCCCTGGTAAGGACTTATCTGGCGTCCTGTGTCCGGTTCTGGGCTCCCCAGCTCAAGGGGGTCAGAGAACTTCTGGAGAAAGTCCAGCACAGGGCTACAAGATGATCAAGGGACTGGAGCACCTTCCTTATGAGGAAAGGCTGCAGGATTGGGGGCTGTTTAGTCTAGAGAAGGGGAGACTGAGGGGAGATCTCATTAATATTTATAAGTATATAAATGGTGTTTGTCAGGAGGCTGGGACATCCCTTTTTTTGTGTTGCATCTAGTGACAGGACAAGGGGTAATAGGATGAAGCTGGAACACAAAAAGTTCCATTTAAACACAAGGAAAAAACAACTTTACTGTGAGGGTGAGATAGCCCTGGCACAGGCTGCCCAGGGAGGGTGCAGTCTAATTCTCTGGAGGTCTTCAAAACATGCCTGGACATGTTCCTGTGTGACCTGACCTAAGTGAACTGCTTCAGCAGGGAGGTTTGACTAAATGATCTCTAAAGGTCCCTGCCAACTCCTACCATTCTCTGATTCTATAATTCTATGATCCTCTTGACAAAACTGTCCTTTACATATTTGTAAACATGAATGCAGTCACCCCTCAGTCTCCTCTCCTCCAAGCTAAAGAGATCCAGTTCCCTCAGCCTTTCATCATAAGGGAGATGCTCCACTCCCTTCATCATCTCTGTGTCCCTGCGCTGAACTCTCTCCAGCAGCTACTCGTCCTTCTTGAACTGAGGGGCCCAGAACTGGACACAGCATTCTAGTTGCGGTCTCATGAGGGCAGAGAATTTGCCAAATCATCTAAATAGATGCAATCTGAATGAAACAGTAGATAATGTCATCCACTAGGTGAACAAAACAATTCTGTAGATTCTGTAGATTCACAGCTAGATCTGTGAATAATTTTGAAATCAAAAGGCAAAAAACCACTCCATGTAAATACTTAAAGATGTTTTGGGATATCTTCTTTTATTAAAATATTTTTTACTTTTTAAAATTTATATTGTTTAGTTTCTTGGGTCATAATGACCCACGCATTTTCTTTTCAAAGCAAAGGGCAGAGGAAAGTTTAGGGATCGCTATCATGAGCCACAGCTGACTGTGATGGTAAGGCAAAGCTGCAGGGGACTGCGTAGGTTTTCATCGTAGAAGCCTAACACAAATTCAGGAGCTGTAGAGAGCACTGTCTTATTATGCAAGTCCAGAATTTCTCAGCTATTTGCATGAGAAATTAGCGTCATTTCTATTTTTAAAAACAAACCCATATGACTTTAATCTCCTCTTCTATCAGCTCCTGTTTTCTTTGTCAAGGCGGCTTGGCAGGCAAACCAGAGGCAAATGGATTTCCACATGACCTACTTTATCTGGCAAGATATATAAATAGTCTACTCCAAAATTTTGGAGAACCCATTTAAAACACTTTAGAATGCACTCACAAAAGAACACAAACCAAAGTCAATGGAGGAATCACGCATGTGAATTCATGCAGGATTCACGGAGAAATCATGCATGTACTCAAGGAAGGGAGGAGGTAACTGAGATGAGATCACTGTCAGAGGAACCTGAACTCCAGTGCATTGAGCTGGAAGGTGGCACATGCACCGTGACCGTGCACGCAGACATCACGTAGCAGAGCACACTGCCACCTTGATGGCATTTTAAAAGTGCATTTTATGCAATGTTTTGTGTACAACATGGTTGGCCATGGTTTCTGATCACAAAACGGGTACTGCTCTGGATGGCAATGGTTATGCAGGATGTCGAAATGGCAACGGTCCAGTAGTTGGGTCTGAAGTGCTTTTGGCATTGTAGGCAGTGAGGATGGATCCCTCCTGAGCTCCCATCTCTAGCTGCTCTGCTGTGCACATCCTCTTCTTGGCTATGGGCAGCTGCCAACTGAAAGCTACTGTTTAAACACCGGGGAGAAAAAACCCTAGTAACCCAGCTGCCCGAAAAAATCCAAAAGGCTGTTTCCTTGCTGTTAGTAAAAAAAGCAAAAAGAGAGTCTTAAGCAAGGGAACCTCACTTGAAAAATAAGGTGGCAATTCCTCACAAGCACTGACCATTTGCAAAGCGAAAGAGTCTTATTGACTTTAGTGGACACACTAAGACTTCTGCAGCTTTTTAGGCCTTTGCCGATACACTGGGGCAAGGCAAGGAAAATTCTTTCTTCTCTGGGGTTGGCCTTGTACAGAAACACAAAAGACCTTCATAGTACAATTAGTAGAGCTCAAAGGACCTTTATCCTCTGGGCTTCCTGAGTAACAGCATGCTTGCACAGAAATAACGTGCTAGGGGACAAAATGAGAGGAGAGAGTGGTCACGTCCTGATGTAAGATTACAGCAGTCTCACAAGCAGGGACTACCACAGCGGGTATTCGGTACTTCCAAGTACAAGCCATATTGCAGAAGAACTTCAAAATCGAGCATGCTTAATGTGTAAACTTTCATAACAAAATTGTAGCAGCCGAACTAGCTGAAATATTTATTCTTGACAGAGGTCTTTGTGACTTTCATCCTAATATCAGGAAATTATGCTCTAGCCTAATTCAACTGAGTATAAGGATCTTTCCACACAGAACTGGCTGGTGTGATTATTTCACTTGTGCCCATTGACTTCTCTTCATAGACAGTTTCATGGCTGTAAATATGCAGACGTTAAGGTTCAGGCCTAAATATTACGGTATTTATGCATTCCATCAGTGCTCCTAATCGCTTTGGTTTACCCTAGTACAGGGTATCAAAACTATGAACTGGGGAGCATTGCTGGCAGAAAACACAGAAAGCCACAGCACTAATATTCTTGGTTTTGCTAGCTGTTCACTTACTTGGGAAGAGAGGTATAGCTACGTGAGCCCTCTCTCAAGATGGTTTGGGAAAGCACTGGGGGAACTGTGAATAGGTAACTCAAATGGTTGAGAGCAGAATAGGAAATCCATGACTAGAAAGGGAGCATTCCTTTAGCCATCATCTTCGGTAGTCATTTGGCAATCTTTCTTTGCTGTATTACATTTTCTGCATTTCAACAATCCAATAAATCTTAATGTCCAGTGTTGGGGCTCGTGATTTGGTTCAACAACAAGGTGTGGGGTAAAAGGCAGGTTCGTTACTTATTATTTATCACTATTCTTGACATTAACTCCTTTTCCCTAACCTACCATTTATCTTTATACAGCACATAACCTGCACATAAGATTTGTCTCTGGATAGCTATTTTCAAGAAAAGGGATTGAGAAATGAATATACAACAAATCTATTAAAACAAATGGTGGGCTCCGGGCTAACAGTGTTCTCAGCATGTTTCAAAATACAAAGTAATGTTTTAAAATTTGACCTCAGGGCCAATTTTGTGTCTTTGGGCCAGATAATTTGGTTGGTTGGTGCCTCCATTGAGTTTGCTTAAGTCTGGCTTTCTTTGATTAGCCCTCAAGACATGGGTTAATTAATGGGATTTAAATGAACCATTGGATCCTGCTACAACACCCTAATGCCAATGGCATTTTTAGTAAGTTCACACTGATGTTACTTGTTCCTCCTCCGATGACACTAAATTGTATCCAGGTTTCTAAAGGAAAGTGGAAAAATTTGTGTGCTTATCTGACACTTGGATTATCTCAAATGTTGAGATTCTTAAACAATGCCATTAAGGGTTTAACCAAAAGACCTACACTTAAACCCAGCTTGAAATCTAAAGGTGACAGCACAATTTGAGTTAACACTTACCAACTCCATGCATCAAGTCACTTTTTGACTATTTCAATAGCTCCACTGAGGCAGCTGAAAAGGTGATGTGCAGAAATGTATGTGAGGACAGTTTGCATGCTAGTGCATTTAAAATTTTGGTAAAGGCCGATATTTACTGTTTTTTATTTTTAAAAATGTTTTAATCAAAATAACTTCTTGGATGATTTTTATTTTAGTGCTTGTCTGTCATAGTCATTGTGAAAAGATTTACACTGAAATCGATGCACTGATTATAATATCTCTAGGTTTTCACCTTTATTTTTTTGCCTGTCAGTTCTGCAAACGTCCCTGTTAAAAGGCTACAGCAGCTGTTTTGTTTTGTAACTTTTTAATGCGTGGTACCTCGNCCTGTCAGTTCTGCAAACGTCCCTGTTAAAAGGCTACAGCAGCTGTTTTGTTTTGTAACTTTTTAATGCGTGGTACCTCGATGAATGCTCCCTTCAACAAGGGCACACTAGGGGGACTATTTCTCTGCAGTGGGAGAGCACCGGTGTAACAACCACCACAGCAATCCCATGCCAGAAGGCTGCAGTAATCTGTGTATATATATATACACACACGTATGTATTTTGAGATCCTTTCTGTCAGAGTGGAAGAGACAAAGAACACCACCACCAGAGATGCTGAACGATTTTGCTCTTTCCCTTTTGGTTGAACAGTCCTTAGGTTTGCCCTGCCTATTACTCTCCCTTTTTTAATTATTTGTTCATTTGGAAAGTACTAATCAGCGCGCAGACAGACCAGAAAGCTCTCACGGCCCGGCCCTCAGCCGGGAGTGGGTTTGCGAGCACCTGCGCCGCGTGCGCTGCCGGGTGCCAGCGGCGCTGTGGCGGCTGAGGGCGATCCCAGCCGCTTCCCGGCAGCACGAGCGGAGGCGCCGCTCGCCTCGGCCCCGGGAGGCGCCGCTGGCGGCGGCAGGGCCGGCTGCGCCCGCCCCGGCACCGGCGCCCCGGCTACCGCTCTTTCCCCGGGCAGCGCAGCTGGGCCTGGCTTCGCACCTAAAGACACGTCACTTAAAAACGCGACTACACCTATGCGGCAGATATCCCCTAAGGAGGCACAAGCGGTCGAAAGCGGATCACTCATTTTGTGGGTTTTCGGTAGGGAGCGGTGTTGTGAAGCGGAGAGGCTCGGGTGCGTGACAGGGACTCCGTAGCGAGGGGCGCACCCGCGGCCCGGGGCGCTACTTGTTCCAGGGGAGATTTAACATCCTTCCGGCGCTTCCAGCATAACGAATCCCCTCCGGCTGTCACGGGCCGGCCCCTCGTTGCAGCTTCTTACCGCGGCCCTGGGAAGGACCGCTGATGGGGTTGCGTGGGATTTCGCCTTTGTCACCCCACACTTCACCTTTTTAACTTTTTTTTTTTTGTCTTTGCTAAGCCAGTTTCAGACTCGCTAACGGGAGTTTACTTTTGCCGAGTTGCTTTTCACGCAGTTTTATTGGGCATTTATTTTGTATTGTTTTTTTTTGGTGGTCGTGCCCGCCCCAGTCTCTAATTCACGATTTTACGGAGAGTTTCAAAGAATCACCACTTCAGCCGTTATTTTAATATTTGTTAACGCAATCGCCACCCGCTTCCAAGTCCCATCCTTCGGAACCCAAAAGACACCAGTCCGGGCCGGGCTCGGACTGGACTGGACTGCCGGTCTCTCGCCTCCTTTTCCCTTCCGCCGGCAAAGCTCCGGCCCCGGTGCCCCGGTGCCCCGCTCAGCGCCGCGCCGCCGCAGTCCCTGCCGGCCGCTGCCGCCCGCCGACTACAGCTCCCAGGATCCCTCTGGGAGCCGCCGTCCCCTCCCCTCCCCTCTCCCTCCCGGCTCTTGTTGTTTGAAAAGGCTCCGGCGGAGTTTCGGGGGGAATCGCCGCCGCGCCGCGGCTCCTCCGCTCGGGGCGGTGCAGGGGCCGGCGCTGGGGGCGGGGCGGGGCGGTGCCGTCGTTGGGCGGCCGGAGCTGTGGGGAAAAAGCGGGATGTGGGTGGGACATGGGGGGACACACGACGCCGCGAATACCAGGGTAAACCCCTCCCACGCTCGTCGGGAGGGAGACGACCCAGCCTCAGCGCTAGAGCCAGCCGCGGCCCCCCCGTCGCCCCGCCGCTCCCTCCGGAGGCGAAGGAGGCAGGAGTGCTGGCCGATCCCCTCCTCCCGGCGCGGGGGGAGGAGGAAGGGGAAGGAGGGAGCCCGGGGAGTTACAGCGTCCGGCGCTGAGCTCGGCCTGGCGGCGGGGCGAGGGGAGGGCACGAGAAGCCCCCCGCGGCCCTTCCCCGGCGGGAGGGTCTCGGCGGCGCAGGGGGCGGTGCCACGGGCGCGGGGCGGCGGCTGGATCCTGCCCTGGGACGCCGGAGCCCAAGTTGCGGCGGGGCGGCGGCCGCCCCTGTCGTCTCTCCCGATGTTCGTGTGACTCGGCGGCGGCGAGGAGGAGGAGGAAGGGGAGAACCTCCCGCCTCGGCCCCGCTCTCCGCTCCTGCTTGTCGTTGTGCGTGAGAGACAGAGACACACACACGGCTCCCCCGTCCCTCCCCTTCCCTCGCCCCGCAGCCCCGGGAGGCCGGAGCGGGCGCGGTACCGCCGCCGCGTCTCGGGGCGTCCTCGGCCCGGCCCAGCCCGGGCACCGCTGCTACCGCTGCCGGAGGAGAAGAAGAAGAAGAAGAAGAAGAAGAAGAAGAAGAAGGAGTGCCCCAGCGGGCAGGCGGCCCAGCCATGAGCGGCGGGGAGGTAGTCTGCTCGGGCTGGCTCCGAAAGTCCCCACCGGAGAAGAAGTTGAAACGCTACGTGAGTGTGTTCTGCCGCTGGCGCTGCGCGCTCCCCCTCCCCTCCGCGCTTCTCCCGCGGCGGAGCTCGTCGCTCGCCTCCCGCTGCCGCTGCCGCCCAGCCCGGCCTCCCCGCGCGGTCCTTCCCGGCCGGGCCCGGCGGCGGACGAGCCGCCCTCCCGGCCGCCTCCCCGTTTCGGCCGGGACTGCTGCCCGGTACATCCCGCGGGGCTTCCCGGCCCTTTTCATTTCCCCCCCCTTTTCCCTCACCCCACTTCTCCTTCTTTTTTTTTTTTCCCCTTTTTTTCTTTTTTTTTTTTTTTTTTTTTGTTTTTCCCCCCCTCATAAAAAAGGGGGCGCCGAGCCGTCAGATATTTCTGCCCTGGTTTTATCGCCTTTCTGAGCGAGTCGAGAGAGGGAAGGGGGCGGAGTTTTTTCCGTCTTCCCTTTAGATCCGGGCTCGGTATATATATGTCTGTATTTTTAAACGTAAACACTTGCCGTCCCAGTGGTGGTGCCTGACAGAAGGCCGGGCAGGGGGCTCTCCGTAACGCCCAGAGCCGCTCCCGGCGGGACCGCAGCCTGAGCTGTTGACCCGGAGACGGCGGGAGACGGGGATGCCCCGGGAGCCGTCCCCGCGGGGGCCGGAGGCGGGGGGAGCTTTGCCCTTGGGACTAGAGCCCTCTACATCGGGGAAAAGGCGAAGGGGGGGGGGGGGGGGGAAGAGTGGAGGAGAGAGTTGCAAGAAAAGTGCCTTTTTTTTCTCCCTTGAAGTTCAGCCTGCTGTTGCTCAGAAGTTAATACGTTAGCAGAGGCTGTAGCGGAGCTGACACTGAGTTCGCAGGAAAATGGAGCGCGTTTGCTGAGCGGGCAGATTTCGTGACAGGGCAGCAGCGGGGCTGCTGGGCGCTGGAGCTCCCCGGTGCTGGTGGAGAGGCTGTCAGGTCACGTAGGAGGAATGGGTGATGCCAGGAGTCATTCCTGCCGAGTCCTTTTCCTTTGGCACCCGTCTTGCTTCACGGCATCTGTGTAATTGGTACAAAATGTTGGGCCTTTCCTTTTTTTTTCACTGTCGTTTAGCCAGTTAAGTGGTATCAAAATAGAAATAGCCTTTGCAGTTATCAGTGGTTTGTTGTGTTGGGGTTTTTTTTTAAGCAGCCAAACATTCAGATTCGTTTGAGAATCTGTGAATGTGAGTCCGACTATGTTATTTTCATCTGTTAGTAATTAACAATCACTTCTTGAGGAACTGTTGCTGTTCTGGACAACTGTTTAAATACCAGGAGATTGTTGAAATGAGACTTTCTTTAAATTAAAAAATAACATTTGGGGTAGCCCACTCTTTGGTTCTCAGTTGCAAAAATCCTGTTTGTGCAAAGGACAGAAGATCAGACTTGCAAAGAGGATACCACGATGGTATCCTCATGACAGAGCTGCAGAACTGGACTTGGACTTATGTTTGGCCAGTCTTCTATATGTATGTGCATGTTCACAAATGAAGCTTTACCAGTATTTAGGAATTAAAAGTAGTATCAGTGTTTTAAAAAGCAGTATCAGTTACCAGTGTTCCCGCCTAAACTCTAAAATCATGTACGATTTAGCTGTCTGTTAGTGGACAGAGTTGTAAGCAAGAGTTAGCCCTCCTGAATCAATACTATAAAGCAGCCTCTAAATATGCCAGGGTTTTTTTGGTGTTTTTTTTTTTTTTTTTTTTTTTTTTTGCATGTAACTGCCCTTTCAGTGAATTTATAGCTCCACTGCCATACTGGAATAACATCAGAACCTTTGAGGGGAAAACCCTGACTACATTGTTGGTCAAGTGGCTCCCTGTCCTAAAGAGGTCATTCCTTCATTTTCGCTTGAAAGGAAGATCTGTTTTTTGAGGAGGCAGTTACGTGAGTGATAGGGAGGCATGCTTAAATAAGCACAACTTGGTTTAGCATTTGCCGGCACTGTAGGCTGTAAGGTCATAAGTTTAAATATTGCCTGTTGTTTTAGACTGTTTTCTGCTTGTATAGAAGAAAGGTACCATTGAAATGAGTATTTAAAGCAAAATTCCACCTGCTTGTCTGTAGTGCCTGCTCAGCTGTAGGTTAAAGGTTCACGCTCACTTCAAAGACCTAAAAGTGACCTTGGCATCATGATCGCCATCTTCAAGCAAACAAAAAGTTGACATGTTCAAGATGATGAACTTTAACTGAGTGCCTTGATGGAAATCTTGGCTTATGCTCTCTGTAATTCTATGCTTAGGCAAAGGCACAGAAGAGCTGGTTTTTTTTAAAGCTGTATTTTATGCTAGTGATATTTCAAGAGGCTGCACCAGATGAAAAGATGGGAAAGTGATCTCAATAGGAAACTGCTTTTCTGCAACACATACTTTTCACATATATATATATATGGAAAATTGTAACTTCACGCTCTATTAGTTTTTGCATACAAGTGTTGGGACAAACCCAGGTTACCATCTGGGAAGGGAGATAAAAAGTCTAAAATTGCAGTTAAATGTGGTTTCAGTTCTTAGGAGGGGTGAAAAGGAGCACTTTGAAGCTAGTACATAGACATATGTTTCACAGGGGCTTCAATTTTTAGTTTGAAACAGTTGGACACGGTATTAAAGCTAGCTTACAATCATATTGAAGCTAAAAAAGAAAAAAAGAAAACAAGCAACCCTGTTCTGCAGGTGGAAAGATCATGTTTTCTTGAATATGTGTCTTAATGCCGTGGATGTTTCTATCTTTCTATATTTTTTTTTCTTTGAAAAGGAATCCTGGTTCAGTGTCTCGTTCATACATTTTTGATACAGAAGTGACTTTCTGCTAACCACTGGCACCTGTTGTTTCTTCCCTGGAGCTGCTATTGAGAACGATTTGTTTGCTGGAATAGACTAGTCATTTGCATCAGCAGATCTAGGGAAAAGACAAGTAACTTTCGATGTCAGCTAAGAGTCCCAGATGAGGACGTGAATGTCGTAGATAAGCTGGGGAAGGGACCTGTGGCTCAGTCCTGCACAGTTCTCTACAACCTGAGCTGTAACTTGTTTGTGCACAGGGATGGAGGACTGCTAAATTTCACAGCTTCTGCTACCCTGTGTGTCATTTTCTTAACTCACTCTGTTGCCTTCAACTTTGCAAATGTTTATGCCCTCAACTTAACCTACTGCACTTTTTTTCGCTTTAGTCCCCTTATATTTAAAGAAATATATTGAAAAGCTCCCTCCTGTCCATCTGTCCTTTAAAAAGTGATAGTAAACCTTGGCTTCGTGGGTTTTCTGCTGTGCTGCAGTTCTGCTGTGCACGTGCCAGTTCAAATAGCTGCTTCTCTGTGGTAGCAGCATAGAGGATTTTCTTTATGCCATTATGCTAAGAAACCACCAGATAGTTAAACACAGCTGTCCTTGTTAAAGCAAGGGAGAAAAACTTGAGAGGATAGGAAAAGTCTTGAAACTGCTCTCCTAGAACCACTATGCTTTCATCTGGGGGTTGGCTAGGGCTCAGCTTGACAAATGGATGTGCTTAAAATAAGGATTTCTGGAAGTGGTTTGTTGAAAGTCTACTGGTGTAATATAATGATTATTGCTATTCTACCGTGTCCCACTTGGAGTGAAATACATTTTATTTGATAAAAAGTAAAACTTTGTCAAAAGCATCTCACGTAAACCATATTGGAAGAGGATAAAACACTGTTTTGTGTGAGTTGGTTCAGATCTTTCTGGTAGACTTCCCTGTACTTAGGAGAGTTCATAAGATGGCTTTAAAAGTAGGAAACCTTTGTTTTGATGTAAGTATTACTAAAAATCCTGTGGCTATTTTACTGTTCCTATTTATTTTGCATTTAATTATTTAAACCCGAAGAGTTTAAAAATGAGAAATAGGCTTGGTCTCCCCAGGACATAAGGAGCACTGGTATCATTCCGACAAAGCTACATGTAGCATCATCTTAATTATTCTAACGTTTTCAGCTGTAGACAGCGACTAAAGAAGTGCCAGATTGTTAAACTAGTTATTGATACTTGAACTATAGGCTCAAACAGTATAGAAGGTACAAAAGTAAAAGAAGTGGAATATTTTACCGTGCTTTTGTTTGGCAGTTGATCTTTGGCACTAATCACATAGGTGCCTCTTTTGTCTTGAGTAATACTTAAACATGCTAAGATATGTAATGGTGTTAAGAAATGTTTTATTCAGCAGAATAGTTGTAATCTGGTAAAAGCTGCAGAGCCTGACAAAAGCTCTTTTTCTGGAAGCAACCTGTTCACGTTAAAGCGCTTTTTTTTTTTTTTTTGTCATCTTGCATCAGCATAGTGAGCAAATTGAAGAAGCCATTTGGTTTACAGAAGCAAAAATACCTCAAAACCAAGAGGAGCTTGTTTTACATTACTCAATTCTGTCCCTGTGCACCTGGTCGAGTTAGCTCAAGACAGATGAGTGTAATCAAGTAATATTATGTGATGTCTTCATATTCTGGACTTGATAGTGCTTGTGCTCCTCTAGGAGTTTCTGAAGATGTTACAGGAATAGATGTTTGTGCCTTTCCTTCTGGAAGGAAGTCCATTCCTTCCCTTCTCCTATGCACTGTTTGGTTTGGGAACCAGTATTTTGACTTTTGGTATTTTTAAACATGGGCTAGTAAACACTAAACTATGAATCTGAAAGCATGACTAAACGTAATGTTTTTATTGATGATGAAAAGAAGTTGTGTTGTTGTCTGAGCCAACTGAAGATGTTGAAAGAATCTCAGGTATGACTTTGAGTGTATACCTACCTCCTAAGCTTGCTCTTTGGATGTAGGTCTCGCTTGAGGAGCATGGAACTCATTGTATAAGTATTTATCATCTTTGACAGGACATTAGCAGCTGTTGTTGACTTCACTGCTAAAGCCGCAGCACTGTTGGTCCTTGACCTACCATGTATGTTCTGAATTAACTGATTTCAGAGGGTGAGAGTAGGCAATGGTATGCAAAAAAAACAGATTAAGAAGTCTAAAATACATATAGTAAGACAAGTATGTTTTGCTAGTTACTCTTAATTTTCATGTAGCATATACTACACGGGTGTACACTGTTAATTTAAGTGTTTGTGAGCTTGGATGCTCTTTTTCATGGTGCACGTAGGCAAGTTGGAGATGTGAGCAACAAAAATTGTCCAGCTTCTTGTGAAGTTAAGGTGAACTACTGGGCATATGAAATAAGCCAGATATTATAGAGGTATTTCTTGATAAGAGCTTTTTCCTTAACAGCCTTTAAGTAGTAACCCCTACTTTAGGACTGTAATAGCGGAGAGATGAGGAAATAGTGAAATTCTGGCTCCTTGTGATTTCAAGATCATTCTCGATTGGATGTATAACGTCCTGTGGATACTCTTTCACTTTTGATAGGCTTGTTAGTAGGATTTGTTGTAACTAGTTATAGCGGATTACAAGTCTGTGAAGAACTAACAGGGAGCCTGGGGAAGGAAGTGGAGAAGCAAATTAATGCCTCCTCTTTCCTGATGCTGCATAGTGGCTGCTCCTCCATGTATGCACCAAGTCTTGCAGCATTGAACATTCGGTATAAGCAACATCTGTACTAACCAGAGGAAATAACGAAATGCCATGAATTTAAATTCCAGGTATATTTGAATAACCTTATTTCGCATGCCTCTTTAGTCAATTGTAAACCCAAAACAGCTGTGTGAAATATGAATTGGTTTTATTGAGAACATAATATTTTTATTGAGCAATTTACCTTTAAAAAAGAAAAAATATCGGCTTCGACTTTCAAAATGAACATCAGTCTAGAGACCGCTGGTTGACCATGTCAAGTCTTTGAGATGAGAGATAATACTTTTCATTTATCTCTTTTAGTGTTTGACAGTCCCTTATTGAGAGAGAGGGAAGTAACAGCCAGAAAACTGTTTCCAATGTCCTTTTCTCTCTTTCGAAGTTTTACAAGTCTTGAAATGATCGTTTGGACACTTCTGAGGCGTGGAATTTTTTTTCTGTTTTTTTTTTTTTAACATGGCTTTTGGATCAGATTGTTAGAACCAAATGTAATCTTTTACAGACATCTAGAACACATTTATTTCTCATAAAATGTGCCTCACAGCATTGACAAAAGTCTTGGCAAAAAGTGAAAGGAACATCAGTGATTCAAAATGTAGTGATTTTTAAGGGAGAGATTTTTTTTTTTGTGTTGCAGATTGCTCTGGTTTAAGCATCCCATACTTCTTTAATCTTGCTGTCATATTTTTCTGATTGAAAAATAGATAACACCAAACTACATTCAGTTAAATGTCTTCTTAAAGAGTCCTCCTGGAGAGCTGCTATTTTTGTATTTTGATGTAGAGCAAAGGAACTTAGTGTAGTGTTTCAGTGACAGACTTTTTGAGACTTTTTCAACATTACCTTAAAACTTTATATGTTTCAATGACTAATCATTTTATTGCCAATAGAAGCAATTTCAACTGTTGCAATGTAATTGCAGAGTTTCATTAGGAGGGATAGACCTTATGTCATGCAAATTACTTGAGCAAGACAGGCAGAAAGATCAGACAGAAAGGGATAATCTTGTCAAGGCAGGTGTGTGTTGAGTACAGGTGAGTATTATTAGTCCAGTGTATTTTGTTTTAGGGACTCCAATTCAGCACCTTTTGTGGATAAATACGTATTTCCAAGGTAGTACTGCATTTCTGTCTTTTTTTTTTTTTTTTTTTTTTTTTGAGTGGACTCAGAATTTTGTCATCTCTGGACCAAAAAAAAAAAAGACATTAGTAT
>WBNH01010979.1:0-66636 GCA_013401255.1 Urocolius indicus
TTCCTGCAGCCTTTCCTCAAAAATGTGATTTAACATGGCATGTATCTCATGCAGCAAGAAGGACTATTTATGACTGACAAATAGTACACAGCAAATTAAGGACTGAAGTCTGCTTTTTACCTTGCATTTATTCCCCATAAGGGCATTTCTACTCTTACATGGAGAATGAAGTAGCCAGTTCTCTCTAAACCCTTCCCTGCTTACTCCACCATTGTTTCCATGTGTTTAAGTTCCTCCAAAAGTTCTAAATATCTCACTTGAATGTGAAGATGTGAGATGAGACTCTGTTTGGCCTCGTGCTATGTTACCTTGGGGCTTAGTCTAAGATCAGTTTAGGCACCCAGGCACCATTAAAGCTATTAGGGCTTCAGAGGGAAGTTACCCTACGTGGAACAAGTATTGTAGACAGTGAACTGAAGCAAACCCAAACCTGACTCGCAAAGCAGCTTTGCAACTCAGGTTTTTTTAATCCTTTAACTGACAATATTTACGAATATCTAAACGGTGGGTGTCAGGAGGTTGGGACATCCCTTTTTTCTATTTTATCTAGTGACAGGTCACAGGATGAAGCTGCAACACAAAAAGTTCCATTTAAACATAAGAAAAAGCTATTTTACTTTGAGTGGGACGGAACCCTGGCACAGGCTGCCCAGGGAGCGTGTGGAATCTTCTTTTCTGAGGATTTTTTCTGGACACATTACTGTGTGACTTGACCTAGGTGGACCTGCTTTGACAGGGGGTTTGGATGAGATGGTCTCTAAAGGTCTCTTCCAACCCCTACCATTCTATGATTCTAGGAATTAATGAAATACCGAACCATTAATTTTCTGTTTCTGTTGATTCCTACTTGGAAATGAAAACTCTCAGAGGGTAACAGCTCAGCAAAGGCTTGTGCTTCCCACCAGGGACCTGTTCAGCCCAGGGACAGCTGGCACCTCCCAGGTCCAGCAAAGCTGCTGTGTTGCTGCATCTTCCTCCCTTCTGCCTTTTCCCTTTCCCTCTCCATATGACTCCCTCCATGTGCAGCAGATGCTCCTGCGTCTGCACCATGATGCTGTGTGGCTCTGCAGTCCTTGGCAGGGATTTTTCTGGCATGAAGGCTTTTTGCACTTGCCTACAGTGAGCTCCTTCTGTGTGATTCCTGGCAGGAGGAGGCTGACTTTCACACCGTGGGGGTGAGCAGCTGACTGCGACTGCCAGCACTGCCCCTAAAGCTGGCAGATCCCTTGCCTCAATTAATGACCATCAATCCCACTGCACATCCCTGCAGGTGGCCATGAGATTATGCTTGTGTGGTCTTCCACCTACTTCTCTGTGTGTGGTAGGTGGTGTGTGCTCTTGTATCACTATGCTGGCTGCATGCAGACACACATCTACTAGCTGTGGGTGGGAATGGCAGAGAACCACAGCTTCCATCCATCATCTCCAAGAAGAAGGTGGAGAGAACTGGAAATGCTGTGGTAAGACAATTATAGAATGGTTTTGTTTGGAAGGGAACTTTAAAGATCATCTAATTCAACCCAAATGTCTGGCCTCTGAGATGAAGATAGGTTGCAAAGACGTCTTATCATAGGACTTCCCATTTTTAAGACTTACACATTTAGGTTTTCTTTTTCTGGTAAGCAATTGAAGGCCATCAAATAATTAGGGATTGTCACTGGCCTCAACTGAAATAAAAGACTAAAAGGTGCTTGTCTGAGTCTCGGTTGTAAGCATTCTTGAGTAAAATAAATTGAGAGGAAAGAGGGTTAAAATAAACATGAATTAATAAAGGAAGAGTATAATTTAGATTCTGCTGACTCTCAAGAACTGATCCAATGTTTGTTTTGTTTGGCCTATCTGCATCATGAAACAAAACCCTACAGCTTGAGTTGCAGTGATTTCCCTTTGAAATAAGATATTGTTTTAACTCTCCAAAGACTGGAGGCTGAACTCCTACCACATCTGTGATGGTTGAAGTGCAGAATACCTCAACTGAACTCATTCTCAGTTGCCTTAAGTAATTTTATGAGGTATATCTTTACCTAGGCTTTCCTGTCACTCTTGGATGTCAGAGGGTATTTATGTGGGTCAAGATTTTTCTTCTGTAATTTTTTTCTAATGATAGCAGTGCCTTCTGAAAAGCATTGGATTGACACTCTGGACATCAAAGCACAGAGCACATACTGAAATACTGCCCAGCCTACGTTCTTGAAGCATAACCTGAAGGCATCATTTGTTAAGAGACAAGGATAATTCAGTCTCTAAAGCCACTCAGAGCCTGGTCCTAAGCAGCTAGATCAGTTTGTCTCCAGTTTCTTTCACATTTCTTTCACCCCACTCCAACTCTGTTAAAAGCATTTCCTGATGCCTTATCCTTTTAGATAGAATCATAAAAACATAAAATCATTTCAGCTGGAAAACAACTTTAGGATCATCAAGTCCAACCACTAACCTCTCAGTGCCAAGCCCACCCACCACTACATCATGTCCCTCAGCACCTCAGCTACATGGCTTTTAA
Source organism: Urocolius indicus (assembly GCA_013401255.1). NCBI lineage: Eukaryota > Metazoa > Chordata > Aves > Coliiformes > Coliidae > Urocolius > Urocolius indicus. Next base: position 2,501 of record WBNH01010979.1, read on the forward strand.
ATACCTCCCGGGATGAGGACTGTACCACCTCCCTGGGCAGCCTGGGACAGTGCTTAACATTCTTGATGGAAAAGTAGGTAGTTTGGCAATACATTGGCCCTCGTCTTGTGGTTGTAGTTCTGATTGTTTCAGAAAAGGTTGCTGTTCATTTGGTTTGGTTTCTCTGGACACCCAACCCGTGTGGTCAATATGTGGCTCATGTATCCTGTAAATGATGTTTCATACCTGGTCACCAGGTGGGTTAGTCATGTCTGGTCACCAAGATTCAATTCTGAATTATTGTCTCTCACTGCTTTTCCTCCCAGCTTTACTCAGATTTTCTGTCTTTTCTGAGGGATGTTGATTTGTGGGTTACAGCTCCTTTGAGCTGGCTGCATCAGCTCCAAGATCTGCAAAAGGCCTCAGCACGCTGCTGGTATAACCAGATAGCACACGTGGGTCAGAGCAGCAGCCCTTTGCCTCGGGAACTCATTTTATTGACAGCTACGGTAGATGTGAAAGGTAGTAGTGACAGAAATATTTCTTGGTTTCTGTCAAGGCAGGTGCTTCCATGCAAGGGACACACAATTTCCTTGGTATAGCAGCTATGTTATCTCCAATCTTATTAGAAAACACAGATTTAGAACTGGTTATCTCAGAGGTGAGGGAATGTCCTGACCTTGGTGCATCTGGTTGTGTGGCATTTTCAACAGACAGGAAGCTTTCAAAGGCTCCAACAGATGAACCATTTCTTCCTGATAGAAATGTCTCGTTATGCTTTATCTGCGATGTTATCTTCTGGGTGAAATCAGAGATTCCTGCATGCAGAGGGTTCTTGAAAAATCCCTCAGAGACAGATTCTGGGGATAAGTTTTCTGTAAATATTATCAATACAGAGCAAAAGATTATCATTTGGTCTGGTGCCAGTAAAAAGAGCCAATAATTATCATGTACTTTAATTCCATTGATATATTTGTATCATTTCTTAAGTTGCACATAAGTATAAAATGTAATCTTCAGTGGATGAAGCTAATTCAGAAACTTCACGCATGCAGAATTACTTATGCAATGGGTGATGCACAGTGCTGGGCAAAGGATAGGAGTGGGAAGCCTTGAATTGTTGTTTTAAAAGACATGAGTTTAGCCCCACTTCCAGTCCCTTCCCTCCATGTCCTGCCACCAGATAGGGAAACCTGACTTCACCTTGTCACAGCTGCTGACAAGAGATGGCACCTCTCCATCTCAAAGTCCTGCTTGCAGCTCCAGGGCAATGCCACTGATAAGCTTGTAGAAGGCATGTCAAAATACTTTTCAAAATGGATTAGAAGTTAAGAAGTTTTGCAGAGATAAATTGCATGGGAAGGGAATTCTTATCAGCGTCTGCCAAAAAGACTGACTGTAACAGACACCATGGTTTGTGGTTCTCTCTGAGGAATGTATCCTCCACAGTGAAATGTGAAAGACAGCATTGTTCCCAACCATGGGATCGAGGAATGCACACAAGTAATTGAGTGGCTACAGGAAGAGACTTTTGTTGTAGATGAAGCATTTTTTCTGTTTCTTCACAAGTATTTTTTCAAACTTCTTTATTTTGTTGTCTAGCTTAAATGTTTTAAGTGTATATTTTTACTTCTCATTTCTTTTTATCTCTTTGGAGAAAAGGGTGGTTTCAAAGTAGGTGCCCAATCTAAATTTTTTTATTTACAGATGTGTCAATCTTTAACACCCCAAGCAACTTTTCAGCTTCTCTGAAATACCTAGAGGGTAAGAGAATGTTGTTCCCAGTAACTGCACAGGTCAATTTGAGAGCTTGTGTTGTAGAGGTCAGCAGAAGCAGTAGCATCTTCCAGTGGCTAATGGCAATGAGGAAGCTCTCTGGCATGTGGTAAGGTGAGGAGAAACCTCACCTGAACCCCAGGTGGTCCTGAGAAGCAGCTCCCAGCTTTGAGGGACAGTCTGTGCAATATCGCAAGTTTGGAAATCTCAGGAAAGATTTGCTGAGGTCAGCTCGAGGCAAAAGATTGCCCAATGGGAGCATATTGTAGGGAGATATTTTCACTGGCAGGCTTGGCACCTCTCTGATGGTGAGCAGGAGGCAAATAATAAGTTCACAGCTCAGGGAATACATGAACTGCTCACATTAGCTAATAGGCATGTGTCCTGAAACACACCTGGCCTCTGGCACCACAGTCAGTGTTACTGGGACACAGCTTCTTAGATATAGGACATAAATCTGATAGCCTCCTCTGAAATCAGACACCTCAAAGCTTCCATTCCAATATTTTCTTTTCCAGTAGTGGTAGTGTCCCCAGTGACAAAATCCAGGTGCAGGTCTCCTTTTTTTGTGTCTAGGATGACATAAACCACTGTTGTAGAGACGGTCCTGAGAGGAGATGCTGGGAACGAGAACTGGACACCTGGACTGCAGTTTCTGCCCTTACATTTCATTGTATGATACTGCATGTAAAATGTCCCATCCTTCTGGAGCAGGAACCCATGCCTCCATGCTGTATTCCTTCCAATAAAAGGGTTTATCATTGTAGTCACGCCATACTTTTGAGACACTTGATGTGCAGCAGTAAATGTATGGCTTTGTGGCACAACAGATTGTCAAGTAGCTCTGTCAGAGCTGGCTCTCGGGGAGCAAGCCCAGTAACAAAGCCATATGAAGAGCTGTAGAGCTCTGTGCCAGCTGCTTTAGCCTGTCTATTAGCTGCACTAATTAGCCCAGATGGAAAGCAATACTGGTACAGTCACTCTGCTTCTGCTTTCTAGGCCAGTTTGTTCAGAGCCAGCTCTGATATTTCTACACAGTAGCACATTGTCTTGTGTAAAGATATTCTCTGTGTCATAAATCAAATTGCTTTGTAGCACCCTCACTGTTGCATAAGCCATAGCTAACACATATCAAGACATGTCCTGGGGACCCCTTGTATAGGATCTACAAGGGAAAATAGCACAATTTTCCCCATGTTATTTGCTGAGAGAGTTTGTATTTCCTGCCCTAGATGATCTGGATCACATGTCTTTTTAAATGACTTTTAATATGAAAATTCCTTAATGCTGCTGTGAGATGGCTTCTGTTTTGCATTACCAGCATGAAAGAGCATTTTATGTGTGATTTCTAAAGTAGCCGTCAAGTGTTTGCAAACATGTATCTCAGTGAAAAGATTAAACAGTCTGCACAGCAGCATAAAAAGCTGACTAAAAAGCTGGCTAAAAGAAAGATATTTCAGAGTAGGTAATCACATGGGTATGAAACATTGAGGGAAGAGAATGAAATACTGTTCATCAAACCTATGATCAATCATGTAAGGGTTGAACAAAGATGACTACTTATGAGTAATTCTCCTTCTTTTGACTTCTAGTTGTTCTTTAAAACTATAAAATACAACTTAGAAACAGATTAGGGAGCACCAGAGTGAAATACATAAGAAGGCCTCATCTGGAATACTGTGTCCAGTTTCCTCAAGAGAGACAGGAAACATCTGGAGAAAGTCCAGCACAGGGCCACCAAAATGATCAGGGGGCTGGAACATCTTCCTTATGAGGAAAGGCTGCGGGAACTCGGGCTGTTTAGTCTAGAGAAGAGGAGACTGAGTGGAGATCTTATTAATAAGTATCTAAATGGTGGATGTGAGGAGATTGGGGCATCCTTTTTTTCTGTTGTATTCTAGAGTCAGGACAATGGGAAATGGAAAAAAGCTGGAAGCAAAAAATGTTCAATTTAAACATAAGAAAAAACTATTTCACTGTAGAGATGAGGGAGCCCTGGCACAGGCTGCCGAGGGAGGGTGTGGACGCTCCTTCTCTGGAGGTTTCCAGACCTACCTGGACATGTTCCTGTGTGACCTGATCTAGGTGGACCTGCTTCTGCAGAGGCGTTGGACTAGATGATCTCTAAAAGTCCCTTTCAACCCTACCATTCTGTGATTCTGTGAAGGTCTGGCAAAAAGAATTGTGCTGAAGTCTCTATTAAAAAACCATCATGAATGTCAGTGAATCTGAAGCCTAAAGGAGCGGAGGTGGAGAAACTGAATCTGTACCACAGTCCTCTTAGAAATGGCACCAGATGTCCATTTTCCATCAGGGAGAAAGGGTGCCTTTGAAGGAAACAGGAGATGTGTCCTTTTGTCTGTTTGCTGATGGTGTAGCTCCCTCCCCAGAAGTGGGGATGCTGTGTGACTGTGCCAACTGGCACTGTTCACCAGATGGATGCTTCAGAGTCAGATATGGTGGTGAAAAGGACATGCTGATGCCAAAGCCTCGTTTCCATGACACTTAATCAGGTTTAGAAAAATCTCTAGGAATTTGTAGGAAATTGGCTGAGAGGTGATAGCAAATTCAGGTTTAGATAGGGAAATTCTGAGAGAAATTTCTCAAGGCCTCAGGTGCCACACAAAGCATAACAAATAATGGAGGGCAGAGCAGAGAATATGTTCTAGGGGTGTTACTCAGCTTTCAATCATAGCTGTAATCCTATGCAAATTTTAATGTAAATGTCAGCACTCAGAAAGTGGATAGGCAATGATTTGTATTTGTTTACGTGATATTTTTTTCTGGTGAAGAGTGTAGCATATGTTGTGCTTCCCTGAGGCATCCTTGCCAGAAAGGCAACTGGTCTTCATCTCCTGATATCAACAGAAGGAAGATTTGCTTCCTTAGTTTGTTCCACTCTATCTGTGTTAGTGGTCCATACCACTAATATAAATTCCTAGGGCTCATCTTTATCATATTTGTGTGATTTTCAAATTTATCCATGGTTATGTTCTTTTTACTTCCAAGTCAATGATGGAAATATTCAATAGTGTTAGTCCAGCGTAAACCCCTGCTAGAAACACACTGTTTGATGATGATTTCCACTGAGGACAAGTTGATATCTTGCAGCTTGTTCTGAATCTGTGCACCATTTGGGTTATTTCTATTTTATAATGCCACATCTATATCAGGATGTCAGGTTTAAAACACTGAATACCTACCTGTGCTTTCACTGAAGCCTTCATCTTTTTTTCCACTATTTTACCTGAAGGTGAACAACTTAAATCTTTTCTTGCACAGATCTCCCCAGTGTTTTTGTGTTTTTAATGCTGGCACAACAGTCACATTCTTCTGGTCTTTTGGAATTTCACTCTATCTGCATTTGATATTGTTCATGCCAAAATATATCAATCAAGATATATTAGTGGGCCACAGGTACCCCATGGCCCTCTTTTTTACAGTTCCTGGGTGCAAATAATGCAGGTGTGATGTAATAGTATTTCTGCATTTTACCATCACCTGACTTATTTGCTGATTTGACTGCAGTTCATCATCTTCATGTGATGTGGGTACATCATATCCCTTCCTCCAAATATAAACTAAAAACCTTGAGTACTTCTGCATTTTCTAAATTGCTGACAGTTTTATCATTTCCTTTGACTGATGAGCCTTCTACAATAGATAGGGTTTATTTTCTTCTTAATGCACAGATAAAATTTCTTCTTGCACTTTCCACTCCCAACTTCTTCATAACCTTAGTCCCTTCAACAGTTTTCTGCCACGCTGTAGTTGCCCACTCCATATCCATCTGTTCTGAAAACCCATCTCTGTCAGGCTATAAAACAGTCATGAGCATGCTTCCTGGAGAAAAGGCCGCTCACACATAGCAGGACTTGGGTCACCTGCAACCCAGAGGCACAAGGGCTCTGTAATAGTTTGCTGAGATCATCCATACCTGAATGTAGGGTTTTAGCTGTGAGGAAGAAACTTTTCTGTGACAAGTAGGGCCCTTTGGAGTTTGAGGAATTTAGTCTGTTATGTATCCATGTGAGTGAGCTGCCTGTGGGTGCTGCTGTGTGTACTGATTGATCCCATGACAAGCTGAACATGTCTTTAGAGAGGAGGTGAGGTAACCAAGCCTTTGACTTTCCAGAAAGCCTTGAGGTCAGGCTTTGGGTTTGAGCAAGCCTAGCAGACCCTGAGAATGTGACCTTCACCTCGGTCTTTCTGACCACTGCAGCAGGGGAGGATGCAGTGGAGGAGCTTTATGCACAGGCCACAGACAGAAGACAAAAAGGGGGAGGAAATGGGTAACACATCTTATCACCAGCACAGTAACAGAACCCAGGCTTGATGTGGTTCTCGTAAATCAACTATATTCATTTGTCACAGAGGTGGAAGGAAAGAGTGTGCACAGACACATGGAACTTGTGGTTGCCTAAACATGAGCACCAAGTGCCATTTGAGGAGCTCTGAGCTGTAGGGCCGTGCCTCCAGCTGAGGCTCCAAGGCCATGGGTGCTTCGTAGCTCTTCAAGGCTGGCAGCTCCACATGAAAGTTCAGGATACCTTAACCCATCTCAAATGACATAAAATGAAATGTTTAGGCATCTGAATTAAGCCTGTTGAGTGAGAATCAGATTAATGCGCTTTGGTTGAGGTAGCTAAGTGAAACTCTTATTTGCAAATAGAGCTTCCTAAAGGTAATCAGGTAATCACCCTAGTAATCTGATGAAGTAGAGGAAGATACATTTGGATAAACTAGTAGCTCCTTGGAAATATTAACCAGGGATAGGGGACTATTGCCTCAACAGCGGCATATTGTGACTAGTTAGAAGCCTTGGGTATCTCACTTGGCCCCTGGCTGCTGGGATGCAGGCCCTGTCTCATAGCTAGCCTCTCTGTGCAAAAGTCACAGATATTGTAGAACATCTTAAATAGAATGGTAGGGGTTGGAAGTCTAGTCCAACTAGTCATCTAGTCCAACTCCCCTGCAGGAGCAGGTTCATCTAGATCAGGTCGCACAGGAAGATGTCCAGGTGGCACTTGAAGACCTCCAAGGAAGGAGACTCCACACCCTCCCTGAGCAGCCTGTGCCAGGGCTCCCTCACCTGAACAGTGAAATAGTTTTTTCTTATGTTTAAATGGAACTTTTTGTGTTCCAGCTTCATCCCATTACCCCTTGTCCTGTCACTAGCTACAATAGAAAAGAAGGATGCCCCAATCTCCTGACATCCGCTATTTAGACACTTGTAAATATTAATATCTCCCTTAATCTTCTCTTCTCCAGACCAAACAGTCCCAGTAGCCATTCATATATGAGCAACAGGAAAGCTATAATCGAGCTCTGAAACTCCACTGCTTCGAAGGAAAATTACCCAGGTAGCTCACTTACACATGCTTACATTTCTGTATATTAATTTGGAACTGAATGTCACCTACTGTGTCTGAAACAGGACTCACGTAGGTTAAAATTATTGTTATTTCTAAACTGAACATTATGCTAACATTTCTAGATTGCGTGTCAAAATGTAGCTGCTGTAGGGAACACTTTGTGTGGTTTGGTTTTAACCTGTGCTCGATACGTCAGAGGCTCAGATGCTCTATTTGCAGGAGCAAAATTTACTGGCATTTTTCTCTCCTTGGTGCTACTGAGACCTACAGTCTCTCAAGTCATGTGTGCACAGGAGTGAGGACAGGGAGGGGGGAGTATCTGCATACCTAGCACTGTACAGCCACATTAATATTATGTGAGCAAGAAGCTGCAGCACTGTACGTTTGGCCCTTATAAATAACAGCTTCTGCCATCTCAGTTTTGCTATCCTTTATTCCTAATGTGATGTGATGTTTTGCAATAAAAGAATATATCACAAAGACTTTTTCAGGCAGCAGCCTGTTCACGTCAGAGACAGAGAGTCTTTCTGCTTTTGCAGACACATCAATTCTGATCAAGGCAAAATTCTCACTGCTTTCTTGGAGGGACAAATCACTGGAAATGTTTTATAGTATCAGTGAGTTTTGTGTGAGCAGAAGCAGAGGAGAAGTGTCTCCTTTTTCTCAGTGGTTCAATGTGTCTCCAGATAACTCTGCCCTGATGCACTAGAGAAAGTTTACCATGGAATGGGGATAACAGAAGTTAATGGATTATGACTTAGATACATTACATCTTTCATGAGAAGATTTCAAATTGCTTTACCAACAGTGAGAAGATAAACTTAATAACACTCAGCAAGGTGAAGGAAAAATCATGGCATACTGAAAATGTCTAGTTGGCACCATTTCAAAAAATATAGGGCTTGTAAAAATAAGCAAGTTCCCTTATCGGGGCACCAAGAACTGAAGTAATAATAATAATAACATAATAATATTTTTTAAAACATTTTAAAACATTTTTGAATAGTTTTTATTCATTTTTTTAAAATGAGGAGACAAAGTTAGCACTGACTGGTAACAAATTAGTTTGAGATGTGAACAGCTCAAACCCTACAGATTTTTGGTGGCAGGAATGGAACCTTGCAGACAAGAACAATTTTATTCTGCACTGAAACTTTTGTTCCCCCATTTCACCAGTGATTCAGCAGCCCACAGGTTTTCTAAAAGTTTTCCTGTAGACTTTCAGTTGTTTGAGTAACTTTGTTTTGAGACCACTATTTTTTCTTACCATTATTGTTATCTGCTCTTGATACGCAGGCAAGTATTCTTCAAATTGAAGTGGGGTGTCAGGGTTTGTAGTCATCTGTATTATGTCTGTAACAGAGTATATGCTCTTCGGAGCTAGACTGCATGGTACCAGACATCTTCCCCAAGGAGACAACACTCCTTTGTTCATTTCTGGCTGTGGTTTTTCCTTATTAGTTGAATTCTTGGCACCGTTGTTGGACAGATGTCCACATCAGTCACAATCACAAGACTGTTTTGGGTATTCTGATTGTTAGGTTTGGTTTCTAAGGAGCTTTCAGCTCTCTTTTCATTATCTGTGCCCTTTTGAGACATAGCTGTCCTCTTCACCACCTTTCTGCAGGGCAAGGCAATTTTCTACATAATTCTGAGTACAGAACTTTCTCATCCTGATAGCACTGCTATGTCCCAATAATTCAGCCATTGTATTCAATCCACAGATTAAAGGCTTGAAGCTGTATATTAAAAGGACAAAAAAAAAAAAAAAAAAAAAAAATCAGAGGTGCTACCTCTGCAGAGTTTTTAGTATTTGTACCAGCTTCACCTGGATCATACAGAAAGTCCCAGCAAAATTTGTGCTGAATGTAGCAGGCAAAGGATTGAGCCATGACCAAATATAACATGATGGCAGGTGGTGGTGTTAAGAACCCATCTGCTGGGAGAGTTTATCAGGTGGCAGCAGAAATATCAGCTGAGGCATTCTCACGGTAGCAAGGGAACAGTCTCTATAATATATTTTGAAAGCAGTGATGATAATGTAAGGACACTTGTACTGGTCATATGAAAGGTGCATCTAGCCCACTGAGTTTTTTCCAACACCCAGAATTTCTGGAGGGAGAAGCAGTGTAATGTTTTAACAGCAGATGTTGGGTTTTGCTGCTTTAGGTTTGCCCTTCTGGACTCAGCATCCACCATATCCTGAGGCATGGACATCTACAGCTTAACCACACAACTATCAGCTTTTGTGGTATTTGCCTCTGTCCTTTTTGCAATGGGGGACCAAGCACTGCACTGCTCCCTGGCTGTGGGGTTTGATGGATTTACACTAGGGCTTAAGACTGTTCCTCAATTTGCTGTTGTTTCCCTTGCTAATCATTGCTAATGCTCTGTCTGTCTGCAGTTTTACTCTTGCTACGCATTGAACCACCAGCTTTCTGCAACTATTACAGCCCAAGCACTCATTCCTCAGTGGTAACACCCAGCTCAGGGCCCATCAGTTCATAGGCAAAGTTAGCAAGATTATTTGCACTTTGTTTCAGCTTGTTCTGTTGGTCAGTATTAAGTCCTTCCTCACACTCAGCACTTATCTTTACTACCCCAAATAACTTGATAAGGCCACATTTTATCACCTCTTTTCTCACAGTGAGTTTTGCATTACAGTACTTTTATCACATCAAGTATATGTCAAACAGCTTTATTTCCATGCCAGTTCCCAAGAAAGGAAAATGCCTTCAGTCACTGTGAAAACGCTACTTAACTCCTGTCTTCTTTTTCCCATCTTTTAGCCTTTTCTTTTTGGCATTGGTGCTCAACTTCTTGAAAAGCCTTTGATAAGTAACTGCAGGAAGGTGTTTTAGAAATCTGTATAGTCTGTATCCCTTTTCACACGCCTAGCTACTCTTATGCAAAGAAAATCCAACAGTAAATCCAACAGATTTACTTGTAAGGCCTAAGTCCTCTTTCCAAGAGCTATGTTGACTCTTCCTTAACACATTACTTTTACTGCCTCTCCTAATTCTTTTATTGCACTCTCTATTAATTCACCCTGCTGCATATCCCTGACTCACTATTGGAATGGTTAAAAAAAATCAGTCACATTTATTACCTTTCTCAGATAAAATGCTGGTTTTATACACCATAGCTTGAGCTAAATTAACTTAGAACTCCTGGGAGATAGTCTTGATCTGGTGATTATCTGTTTATCTTGCTCATTTGTAGCCTTTCCAACTGAGCTTTCAATTTGTCACAGATTCTTCTCTGAGGGTACCTTTAAACCTTAAACACATATGAACTCTACTGATGCTCCTGTATCCTTCCTGCTCTTGGAAGAGGATTTACTGTCAACTTTTACACTTTTTGCAAGTTTGTCCTAAACAACAGTTCTGGCCTGTTTTGTTATGTTTTTAAGGTTTTGGTTTTTTTCTTTATTTGGATATGCATCAGTTTCTAAAGGTTGCTGTAATAGATTCTACATCCTTGCAGGATGAATAAGCAATTTAAAAATCTGCTACAGTTCTGTTCTGTTCTGTTCAAAAGAACCTTTACAGTGAGGATTCTTGCCAGAAAGAAGCTCTCAGAACAGCATTTAAGAGTTCAGCAGTCTTCATGCTGTCTAACGAGGGTTTAAAGATAACTGTGGGAGGAATAGGGAAAACGTGGCCCACATATGAAGAATGATTTGAGAATGGGGACAAGGAAATCAGCACAGTCAAAGGGCAGAGTTAGGGCAACTCAGCATCCTGTTGTTTGGAGCGAAGCTGGAAAATGCTCTGGTTTCCCCACCGTTCCTGCCACCCACACCAGTAGCTTCAGCCCTCTCTACCAGGCAGACGTAGGCAAGAGCTTCACACTTCCTCACACTACAGCAGCTGCTTTTGATGCTGCTGCTGCCTTCAACCCTAGGCTGCTCCCTCCTTTCGTTGTGCCTAAAATCAGCCTGCTTTCCTTTTTTTCTCTAATGAATTTTACACCTAAATCCTCCTACATGATACTGAAACCCTTAGCTGCCAAGCTTTCTGGTGTTCGTGCCTTCACAAGCATGTGGGGAGCTGAACAGCTCTAAATGGTTGTATACCTGCGCTGGATTTTATGTTTTGCCCTTCACTCTTCTTGAAGTGAGCCATTATAAAAAGGGCTGTAGTTATGTAAGTAGTAATTTCCTGCTGGAAACTTCACAGCCATGTAAGCTATATCACTTTGACAAGATGAAAATAACGTTACTGGGTAGCAGCAGACTGGAATTGTTCTGATGATTTCTGTTACCACGCAGTTTGCTGTAAGAGACTGGAAAGAGTAGGAGGAGATCACAGCGTGGTGTGCACAAACCATGAATCCTGTGTCGGAGGGTTTAGCAGGGTGTTCTTTGGAATTCTTTGCCCCTGCAGCCACAGCTAGATTTCACTTACTCAATTTGTAAAGGAAAAAAAAAAAGAGCACTTTATCTGGAGACGAGCTTCAGTGTCACTATGAATTTGGTGTTTACTGTCATTGTGCTTATTGTGAAACCAATTATTGCAGTTTTGGATTGTAAGGAAATGTTCCTTTGGAACACAGGATGCAAATTGATGTTTCTCAGCTGTATTATCTGAACACAGATGAGGTCATGTGGGAAAAGTTCATATTTTCTGCTAGTCAGAGCAGGCAAGTTAATGAAAGTGCATTCTTCTAGTCTCAGTGGCAGCCTTCTCCTCACTTAGAATCACAGAATGGTAGGAATTGGAAGGGACCTTTAGAGATCATCTAGTCCAGCTCCCCTGCAGAAGCAGGTTCACCTAGATCAGGTCACACAGGAACGTGTCCAGGCGGGTCTTGAAGACCTCCAAGGAAGGAGACTCCACACCCTCCCTGGGCAGCCTGTGCCAGGGCTCCCTCACCTCAACAGTGTAATAGGTTTTTTTTATATTTAAGTGGAACTTTTTGTGTTCCAGCTTCATCCCATTACCCCTTGTCCTGTCACTAGCTACAACAGAAAAAAAGGGCTGCCTCAACCTCCTGACACCCATCATTTAGATATTTGTAAATGTTAATAAGATCCCCCCTCACTTTTCTCCAGACTAAACAGCCCCAGTTCCCACAGCCTTTCCTCGTATGAAAGCTATTCCGGTCCCCTGATCATCTTGGTGGCCCTGTGCTGGACGCTCTCCAGAAGTTCTCTGTCCCTCTTGAGCTGAGGAGCCCAGAACTGGACACAGTAATACTTAATAAGTATAATCCTGCAGGCTGAAGATCCCAGCTGTCCAGAGTGTGGTTATTTCCCCTGAAGACCAGGTGGGTGATAGAATACATTCTTGGAATTTCTGTGAATCCCTGTTTTTCCAATACTTTTCATGTTCTTCCTAAGTATTTTATGCAAGTGCAGAACATGTTAGTTAAATGGACATCCCCAAGTGTCTTGTGATAGAATTCAGTAACACAGATGCCAAACCCATATGATAACTACTTCAACAGAAACACTGAAAACCAGAAGCCTGTTGTTCTCTGTAGAGAGGAACGATGCCATTTGATTGCAATTGCAGTGCAGAAAGAAAGAAAGAAAAAAAAAGAAAAGAAGTGAATAATCGTTGTTACCAGTAACAGTAGTGGCTGCAGACAGGTCACTTTTGTCCCGTGCATCAGCAAGACTGTAAGACTGCAGACAAGGAGGGATGTACTAACTGTCAGCCAAATACCTCGGACAAGTATTAGTGAGTTTATTTCCTTGCAGCTTCAGTCGGAAAGCGTGACAGAAATAGGCAAAATGCCTTCCCCAAGATTTGCTGTTTCTGGCATACTTCCTCTATCCATCATGGATTGTTCTGTCTCTGCAGGGATACAGTTGGGTTCTGGAACAGGTTATGTAACGTAAATTAATTGCAGTATTTGTCAGCATTAAACAAAAACAATAAAAAGCCCAAACAGCGGCTTGATTTTTACCAAAGGCTTGGTAGGAGTCCTGTAAACACAGCAGAGATTATTGTTAATGAAAATATTTGCTCTTTTCCAGATCTCTCGATCCTTAGAGTTTTAAAATGTTCTTCCTGCTTCTCTGGCAAATGTAACAAACACAGAGGTATTAGCCAAGAAGTCTTTGCACCTAAACATGTTGTCATTTTAATGCATGCCTTTTGGGGAGAAAAGTCATAATCCTCATACCTCTCAGAGGAAGCATTATTTATGTGTACTGCACTACTGCCAGGCCTCCATTAGGGCTCCTGGTGATGGTGTCTCTGGAGTAGGACTCGTGCTTTGCATTCCCAGGTTGAGACAGTAACTAAAAAGAACCACCAGTGAGCAAAATCAAAACTGGCCATGGTTCTGAGGTGGGACAAGAGATTGAGAAATACCTGAGCGTATTTAAGGCATTGGGTGTGTTGCACATTTAAACAGGTAACTCAGTCATGAATCTCATTGTTAAGATCCCAGTTCCAGCTTTTAATCTGCCACTTCTATAGTTCTGTAGTTTTCTTTGATGCTTTTCAAGCAGAAAAAACGTACCTGAAATCTGACACAAATGCTTCTGCTCCTTGGAACTGAGCATGTTCTAGCATGTGTTTTACAGGGCAACTGCTAGAATTACAAATAAACAAAGCAAAAGGACAAGCAACTCTCCCACCTCACTCTTACCCCCACCCCAGCATTGCATTTTGGACGAGCTGGTTCATTGCAGATGGCTTACCCTGGGCTCCACAACTTGTGTACCGCGTGACTGCAGAAAAAACAAGGAAAGAAACTTTTACAGAGCAGCTGGAGCTCAGTGTGTCAAGAGCCATCACAAGTAGGAAATGGGATATAAGCAGATTCTGCAAGTCTGGTCAGCAAAGTTAAACTGTTGTCTCATGGCCAGGAAATGAGACTTGACGAAAGTCAAGTTAAATTAGACATGCAAAGATGATTATAACAGATAGAACAAGGGTTTGCAAGCACATGAAAAAAAATCCAACACACAGAAACAAAAGAATGAGGAAAGAGGAATGAGAGCCACAGAACAGTGAGGGACAGCGTCTGTCTCACAGTTCTGAGGGAGATGGCTGGTGAAATCACAAATGCATGTTTTCATCAGTCTATTAGGTTGGAAATCTAGTCCAGCTGAAAATCAGAGGCTGTTTTTCAGAGTGACTCTTACACAAATTCTGTATTTAAGAAGAATGGAGGTGGAAGCAGCATCACAGACATAGTCCCTTCAATCTGATTAGTTGTATGCAAATTTGGAAGAAAAAAACCCAAACAATTAAGGATGTAGAAGTGAATGGGGTAAAACTGATTTTTTTTTTTTCCCCCTAAGTACACCATGCCAGACTAGTCTGACCATTCTTTTTGATAAGAGCATGGATTTTTTTAGATGAAGGCAATGTTATATTTCCTGATACAATGAAGTTGGGATGTTTCCTCACCACAGAAGATTATTGTAATTCAAAATAACTGGGTCGCTTCAATGACTAGAATAATGCGAGTTCAATAGCATGCAATAGAGCTGTCATTGGTAAAAGCTTTACATACAAGCAATGAGTTCATCCGCTTGAGACAGCTGAGAAAGAGCAAGCTCATAAAATAACTATGATTTCCTGACAAGTATGATCCTAAAAGTCACTGAGCACAGTGTTTCCAGGAGGAATAAGCAAGTGTTGGAGTCCTCTAAGCTGGAACACTGCATGCAATTTAGGTCACACAGAGAGCTCAGCTTGTACAAAAGGAAAACTCAGCCCTGAAGAGAGATGGAGAGAGGGGCTGTCACCCTGTAATACAGTTTGTGTAAAGGCTTGTCGGTTCAGCCTTCCGTTTTGGGGGTGGGGAATATTTTCCTTGCTAAGGATCAAATCCACTGTCCAACATGCTTGGCAGACCACACATTAACATGCTCCACTATCCAGTAATAACACACTCATTTTTTAATCGTGGGCTGTACTCTATAAAATGAAGTCAGAAGGCACATCCAGCCAACAGAACAAAGGCTCCTCATACCCGCTTCAGCTTAACGCTGTCAATGCGCTCATCTGTCTTCTCTGGAGGCTGAAAGTTCTGGGTTTTAGTCAGGCAGGAAAATAAATGCTGTAAAATTTCCACCAACAAAGTCAGGATGTTCTGACATAGAACTGACACTGAAATCAGTGGAAGGGCTACACACAAACAACTTTCCTGCTTGCGGTCTTCATACGGGACTTGGCTGTGTGACACAGCCTGCCCACGGTTGTAAGCCTGTGTGCAGGAGAAAGCAAAGGCCAGGCTAAAGGCTGCTGCTGGCTGCAACTGAGATATGTGCTGTGGGAAAGGTTAAGAGACTTTATTTTCCTTAGGCCCTGCCAGCCCAATTACACCCTTCTGCTCAGAAATTATCTTATTCTTTATGTAGAGACTCCTTCAAATCAACTGTGGGTACCAACAGTGCTCTACGTCTGTTAAATCAATCCAAGATCATCACTAAACCCCGTTAACCAGCTTTTGCTAGTCACTGCCGTACTTAAAAAATGGAGCTTCACTTCAGAGACCAAGCATTCTCTCTGTCATTTTCAGAAGAGTGATTCTCTTTGTTACTTCACACTACAAATCTCTGTGAATGACAAAGAAAAATACCTGTCATTCACAGGAAATGTTGCATCACCTTATTTTCTGACCACAGAAACTACTCTTAATGCCATTGGAAAGGTTAAAGGCTTTAAAACTCAATTGAAGTGTTAGTTGGCTGATCACCAAAGGAATCTGCTGCTCTTTAGTCAAATAAAACTACAGAATCATGCAAAGATACACATTTTGGTAATATTGCTTTATTAAGTGCTCTTTTTTAGTTACATTTGTCTTACAAAAGTAAATGGAGGTAAAACTGACCACTTTGAGCCTCTGACAGCAGTACTGTCACAGCAGTAACTCTACTCTGTATGTCATTTTTACAAGACAAAAAAAACCCAAAAAACCCCACACTTTTTATTTTACTTAGGAAAAGAAATCTAGGAAGTAATAAAAGGCAAATGGAGAAACAAACAAAAACCCCAAAGAACCCAAAATACTGAATGAAGTAAAAGCAGATCTTAAATAACATTTAACAAGTGAGAACAAAGCGAATGAAGTGAGCTCCATCTTATCATGATGTTTGAAAAGTCACCTTTTAGAGCACTTAAAAATGCCTTTCCAACCCTGTTAAGATCTCTTGGGGAAGCTTCAGAGCCATTAGCTACTGTGGAGATGGGGAGATGCTGAATAAATTGAGACTTGAGTGACTGAGGTGACCCAATGTCTCAGCATGCAGCCAGCCTGGAGCCAGCATGGCTAGTGGGGCCCTTGGCTGTTTTGGACCCAGGCTAACCCTCTGGTGCTCCTGGCAACAGAAGCAGGGCCTTGAGGCATCCCAGCTACTTCACAAAGAGCCAAGCTGTGTCCAATTTCCCATCCCCACAGCAGGGCCACGCTGCTGCAGTCTGGATAGGCCTGAATTGGTGCCTCTGCCCACTTCCCCATGGACACAGGACGCTCTTAAACGACCTTCACCATTTGCAGATACATTAGAACCTGCTTTCTGCCTGCCCTTGGCATCTTCCACGTTGGGACCTGTGGCAGACCTTGGTGTCAGATAAAAGCTGATCCTGCCAAGTCACATCCTCTGGAGCTGCAAGTTTTATCCCTGCATTTCATCATAGAATCATTTTGGTTGGAAAAGACCATTAAGAGCAAGTCCAACCACTAACCTCACACTGCCAAAGCACACTAAACCATGTCCCTCAGCACCTCATCTACATATCTCTTAAATCTCTCCGGGGATGGGGACTCCACCACCTCCCTGGCAGCCTGGGACAGTGTCTAATAACTTTCTTGCTGAAGAAGTTCTTCCTGATCTCCAATCTAAACCTCCCCTGGGGCAACTCGAGCTCATTTCATCTTGTTCTGTCATTCGTTACTGGGGAGAAGGGATCGACTCCCAGCCTCACTACAATCTGCTTTCAGGCAGTTGTAGACAGTGACCACGTCTCCTCGCAGCCCGCTTTTCTCCAGGCTCAACAACCCCAGCGCATTTGACAGACCCAAGACAGGGGCCGCTACTAAGAGGGCTCACGAGGCCGCCGGCGGGGTTTCAGCACACACGGCTCCGACAGCCGAGCGGTGACAGCGGCTTCTAAACGCCGCCAGTGCGCGGCATCCCGCAGGCACAGCGCTGCACAGCGCTGCGCACGCCGAGGCGGGGCCGTCCGCGCAGGTGAAGGAGGGGGCGGAGGCTGCGCGCGGCGCCCGCCGAGGGGCCGGGCCGGGCAGCGCAGCGGGGAGGAGCGGCCGGCGCCCGCGTGAGCCGAGCCGAGGCTCAGGTAAGCGCCTTTCTTCCCCGCCGCTCCCCGTGCGCCCCGTCGCCCCTCACGGCCGCCCGCCCGCCTGTCGCTGCCTCCCCGCGGGAGCCTCGGCGAGCGCGGCTGCAGCCCCGCGGGGTGGAGGCGAGGGGTCGAACCGCCCCGCTGCGGGTCCCTCGGCAGCTGCGTGTCCCCCGGAGCGCCGGTGATCCTCGCCGCGGCTTGGGGGGATTCCCAAGAGGGGAATGGTGGGAAGACGCCTCGTGTCTCCCCGGCACGTGTGTTGACGCCTGCAGTTGGGTCGCCTGCAGGTGGAAGGTGGGATAGGGTGGGTTTGGCAGTGAGTCTGCCCGTGTCAGAAGGAAAGGTTCTTCCGGGGACAGAAGCACCGGTAAAGGTGCTTTCCTTCGGGAAAGTTGTACTGTTTCCCCTTTTACGCTGAGCTGAGGCTTTTTGGTGTTGAGTTGTGAGTGTAAGGAGTAACTTCCTAGCACAGTTCCAGTGGTAATACATGTTAAAGGAGGAGTCAAGACTTCTGGGGGGACAACATACAGAGTACAAACTCGTTTTTGACAGCATTTTCTTTAGCATTAACATTTTCAAGCTCCTTCCGTCTTGGAAGCCTCCTCCTGTTTGCTTGGGTTACTGTCACTTCTCTGTAGGTTTGAAGTTCCTCCTGTTCACCTACAGGTGTAGGCTCTGTACAAACTGTCTGCTTTATTTCTTGTATCAGTAGAGGGCAAGGACATCGGCTTGTGTTTATTTAACTTGTTAGCCTTTATCCCAGAGGTGACCAGTGCAAACTGATAGCAGCTGAAGGGTACTGCTATCCATAATGAACGGAGAAGGTGGAGAAATGTTTCCCTTCCTGCCGTTCTGTCTGCTGAGGCCTCTTTTCTTGGGTCTAGCAAAGAACAGGTCAGTAGTAGGACTGAACTGGCCTTGTAACTTGTCTAACTTCATGAGTACTGATGAAGTAATGTTGCTGAGAGGACGTCAAAGAGCTTCTCCTGCTGGTGTATGTGCTCTGGCTGGCTGGTGCACAAACAGGACTTCAGTTTCCTGTGTGAAATTGGTTACATTAAACTGGTATGTTTCCTACTGTGAAAAGCAACTTTCCATGTTTACTCTGCTCTTAGTGTCTCAGGGGTTACGAAAGAAATTCAGATGTGAATAATTATACACCTGGTTTTCTGTGTTGCTAGAGGAAATGTAGAGCTGGAGCCTGTGCTGTTTGATTCACATACCTCTGTCATGCTACAGACTAGTAGAATTAGGTTGCTGTTTTTATTTAAGGCATAGCACATGCTTCTTTCCCTTCCTGTTACTGTATTTTGGAGCTGTCTTGCTATTGCAATAGAGCTGATTAAGATATACCCCTTGCCAATATTCCATTACTGAGGAGTTTGTACTGGGTCACCTTAGTAGTAGTGTGTTAAATTCTGTTCACTGTTTGTAATTTTCTTGTTTTAAAATCTCCCAGCTCTCCATGAACTTCTCCACAAAGCAAGACAAAATCCATGTGAAAATGTCCAGATAAAAGAGCTTTTTTTTGAAGTTGAAAAGAAAGAAGATTCAGAGACACCAGTTCTGGGAAAAGTTTAAGATTTTTCACACCAGTAAGAATGAATACACCAAGATAAATCCCTGGAGGCACCTCGAGCAGGGCTGAGTGAGAATTCCTGTGTTTGGGCCAATCTCATCCATTGACCATGAATCTATAAGCTCCCGCAGGTAGATGAACCCCCTGTACTTCTAAGACCAGACCTCCAGTCTAATTTTATTATTAGAAAACATAGCCTACAAAACAAAAATAGGGGCAGTAAAACATCTCCTTCTTTGTTTTCTTACTTAAGTGGACATGGGACAATCATTTAATAGAAAACCAAACATGAGACATGCTTTGGTGATGAGTAGCAAGGGAAATGTGTTAAGATCTGTTAACTTAATCTTTACAACATTGGAACACAAACGTGGATGACCAAAAGGCACGTACATATTTTTCATTTTACCTGTAGGAAAAGTGGGTTTACCCTCCAACACCAGTGGTTACAGGGTTTGCTCTTCTCCTTGTAGTCCTCAGATGGTCCGTACATTTATTCCTCTGTGTTATGATACAGTAAGAGTGCAATAATAGAGGGGTATGTGCTTTAACTTGACAGCATTAACTGAGGGTTGGTATATCTTCCAGTCTGTTTGGCACGAGATACTAGATCAGGGGTAACTAAAGCTTTTGACAGGCTGTTCTCAGTGACGTCCAATGGTGGGACGTAAGAGGTTCCAAAGAAACACGAAGAAAAACTTCTTCCTGTTTAGGTGAGGGAGCACTGGAAGGGGCTGCCCAGATGGGTTGTGGAGTCTCCTTCCCTGGGGACATTCAAAACCCACGTGGATGAGTTCCTGTGTGACCTACTCCACGTGGTCCTGCTCTAGCAGCGGGGTTGGACTGGATGATCTTTCAAGGTCCCTTCCAGCCCTTAAGAATCTGTGATTCTGTGGCAGATTATCCAGCAATTTCATAAGTTTCTTGGAACGTGCAGCCCTGCAAGTATTGTGTCAATTAATTTTTGCTGGCTTAAGTACTTGCAGATGTAAGTAACCCTGTTCTTTGTAAAACTGTTAGTTTGTATTACTGTAGGATCAGGATTTTGGCTTCCCCAAGTCTGTTGGACCTTGCAGGAAAGTTCATACAAGCTCAGACTCTCAGCATAATCAATAGGGAGCTCTGTAAATGGTGGTGAGGACTCTTAACAGTTGCCAGGGGACTTCCAGAGTAAATGAGTTTTGTTTAGATTTGAAAGTATGGGTCGATGCAATGATTGTTCTGCAATGTGATTTGTCTTCTGATGGGGATTTCTGAGAGGCAAGAGCAAACAACCTTTGACATGACTACTCCTTTCTTGCATAGCTAAGCTTTCTTCTTACCTTTTTTTAAGGTAAACTTATTCTATGAAAGTGTTTCCCAATGGCATTGCTTCATATTTGCTTTTGAACCTGTACTGTAGGGGAACGGTATCTGGAAAGGAGCTGGGAGTGTAGAAATCAGAGGGACTTAAGGCAACCTCTAAAGTAATCTGAGACATATGAAAATTCTAAATGCAATGTGTATTTTTTATAGTATGGTGACATGTACATGTGTTGCTGTCTATTCCTCTAGTATTTACTGACCCTTGCTAACAATCTTATTAGTCAACACGTCTTCTGCTCATCTGATGTGTAGACAAGTTGTGCCTTGTGTGATGTGTTGAGGAAAGAATTGAAGGCACTGAAGTTTTGATCAGTATAACTACACTGGATATCATTGTAAACTTTAGGGAATTATTTATCATGCTATATATTACAAGCATATGTGTCATTATTTTGCTTCCTTAAGATAGATGACTAGATTTGAGCATATAATGGAATTCTCAATACGTTTAAGTATTCCTCCAAGACCTGTTGAAAGGTTTTTCCAATCTTGCCTCTTCTCCAAAAACTTCTATGTGGAATTTCTTATTTCTTGGATAGGAAGGGGGCTTAAGAGTCCGTGTTTCATTTAACACATGCAGGAATCTGGAAGTTGTTTTTCCTGAGAAGAATTTTAAACAAGCAATAGTAAGGAGAGAATGCAAAGACATTACTTCCTATGGAAACAAACCTAAATGTTGTTCTCCCCCTATCCCAGCATACCAGCATAGCTGAAGTAATCTATTTATTTTACTTGCATGCCAGCTCAGCTCATTTCCAGTAATGACCAAGTTCTTATCTCTTCCAAGGTGTTGTTATTGCAGTGGTTACACATATCTGAATATCTTTGGCAGAAAGATATTTAAAGGTGATGTACAGTGCAGAGAAGGAATTAAAATCATTCAGAAGTCAAACCTTGGCAATGTTTAACATCTTCAGCTACTGCAAACTTTGGTTTTGGGAGCAGTGAAGAGAATAGCTTGCATGCTTGTTGTAAGGATTCCTGTTGTATCTCCCTGCCACAGTCACAAGCTGGTTTAACCAGATTAATTCAGGGACACCTGATCTGTAGCTGGGGCACTCTCAAGTAGTTCTGGCAATTCTGGATCTGTCTCCTAAAATGATTGTAAAGAGCTGAGCTAGATATCTGGTGTGAAATAAGCAAATTGTTGGCTAAGGTTAGGAATAGCTGCTTACTGAATTTTGTTCCTGGAGTGGTCTTCTTATCTGTGGCTGCCTAGAGGTGGGGAAAGCAGACCCGTGTTTCCTTACAATCTTACCTTTCCAGAAAGGCCATGGGTAACACTCCAAGAAGGCTAAGGAACTCCAGTTTTCATTCTCTTTGTGCTTGAAAATTCCTACTGCTCAACTGGTTGCAATTAAAGCTTTCTGGATTTTATCTTTTTTACAACTTTGACTGTACATCGTTACTCGTGCATGATCAGGGTCACTTCTGTCCTGATGGAACAGCAGGTACGTTGGAATCATCAGGTTTGTTCTGTCTTCCAGGAAATGCAAATGTCTTTAATTCTCTTCCCATTCTTCTAGAGTTAATTTGTCAAAGAAAGAACTTCCTAGTTCAAGCTAGGTTTGCATCCTTACATTTTTGAAAGGTAAACACTTTTGCCATAGTTAAATGATAAGTCCAAATGGATTTAGGTGCTTGCAGAGACTTTTACAGCATGGAAATGGCTCTCGCTCTCTCAGGGAACATTTAGAAAACTTTGTTACCTGCACATGGATTTGAGACCATTTTGCAAAAGCTTTGGAGTGGTCCATGTAAACAGATTGTCATTGTTGTGGCTTGACGTAGTAGACATTGCCACTGAGCTTTGTTAATGTGTGGAATATCATTTCCTCTTGATATATGCACAAAGGACTTGCATATATTGCTGTAAAGCATTTAATTGATATTCTTGATTGTTGATTGACTGATTATTCTTGATCATAGGGAACATACTACAAACCCCAATCAGGAAAGTTACCGAACATATTGAACCAAGGCTTTTATTTCATTATCCCTTCAGTTTTGGCATAAATGAGAATATTAGGAGAAACTATACTTTATGCCTTTAATCATGAACTTGCCTGTAAAGGCTCTTCAAAGAGAGAATCTTTCACTCCAAATGATTTCCTCAAAATATGAATGTAGAATTTCCCTTGGGCCTCATATGGGTACAGAAACTGACTGAAGTATCAGCCTTATGTTTTTTTCAAACACCTCGCCATGCTGACTATTGTTAAACTTTTTTTTGTGGACACCAAAACCCAGAAATTTTACAATTCTATTATTTTTGGCAGGAACACCTCAGAAATATGCAATGACCATGAATGAGGTGCCTAAGAGGAAACTGTATATATTTTAAGCAAGCTTTTACTGTTGACTTTCAGTTCTCAAGGGATTGAATTCAATTAAGAGTCTGTGTATAGACAAAGCATCCTTTTCACCCTGTAAAGGGAACAACTGTTTCATAAACCCAAGCAACTGCCTTTTGTCACGAGAGTTGGGACTTGCCCTGTCAGGGTGTAGTCATCCTTTCTTTAGCATGTTCACCTTTCTTTTGTTTCTTCACCTTCTTTGCCCCCCTTTCCACTATCCAATATCTGTAGTGCTGTCTCTTTACCATTGTCAGCATACCTATGAAAGTGGTAGCAGTCTGTGGCCTGAGTCTTCAGGCAGAGATGGGTCTTTGTTTTTCTCCTTTCTTTGTCAAAATCAGTGGTGTGGCAGGAAGACTGGAGATGGCTCAACTATTTATCTTATCATTTCTTTTGTAACTGTCCTGTGCAGCAATACCACAACATGCTTTTTGCATATATGGAGCAGTACTGCAGTGATGCTAGAATTCAGGCACTGTATTGGGTTCAGTACACTTTCAGTGAGTTTAAAAAAAGAAAACCTGCACTGAGAGACTGGCAGTGGCTGCTCACACCTAGTGCAGAGGAGCAACTAGAGCAGAAATTCACCAAAGGACCCAGTTCTTAGCATTTGCTATTGGTATTTTATGTTATAGTTCATCTCCTGTCTTACAGCTAATCTGTAAATTTCCAGCACCCCGACTGTGTGCTGGTTACCAAGTAGTTAGTCCCAACTTGCTTTAGAAAAAGCCTGCATTTTGGAGTTTGAATGGTATGCTTCTGGCAGTATTTGGAAAGAAGAGATTGGGAGAGTCCCATGACACTTGTGTGCATGTCTGGAACTGTTACTGCCTCGGAGATCTTTGTTTCCGTAGTGTTGACGACAGAGAGATGATGGGAAGTGTGCTGCAAGACTCATCATGAAAGGTGATTTACGCATAACAGAGACGTGACTAAAAGCAAAAGATTTCCCAGGAGTTTGAAGCATAGCCAAATAAACAAGAGGAGAGAGGAGAGTAGAAGGAAGTAGAGAGACTTAGGATTCCTAGTTATAATATTGGGTTTTTTTGGCCATACTGGGTGATGGAAGTGTAGTCTGCATGTATGAGTTTCCTCTCTATTAGGACAAGAATGTGGATTTAGATTGGGCTTCAGTGACCTGAACCCCATTGTTATTCATTATAAATGGACTTCTTTCATTGTTCAGGTTAGACAACCTGGAACTGCCAGCTGAACTGCATCTATTGGTGTTACTCTGCTTTAACAGATGTAAATAAGGTCAGGTTTGGTTTAGCTGGCAGTCTTCCTATTTAGATGAACCACGAACCTGTGCCATGCAATTTAATAATTCATTCTTAAACAAAAGAAAGACTGAATTCTAAATAATCTTACATTGAGATGACTTCAGCTTCATCTTCTATAAGCATTGAGTTTTTAGTTTAAAAGATACACAAAATAAAAGCCAAGAACTCTTGAAGGAGAGAAATCTTCAACATGTCAGCTTCCACTTTTGTGTTTGGTTCTTTTCCAAACAAATAAACTTCCTACTCTCCAGGACAGCTTCACTTTGCTGAAATCAGCCATTGAGATGTCTTTATTTATGCAATGCTTTAGGGGTAGCATCTCAGGTCCTGAAACAGATTCTAATAAGTGTAAAAGCGTGTATTGTTTTCATTTTTCACGTTATAGCTATTGAGTAACAAAAGAGGAAGAAGAGAGGTGGAAGCAGGCAGTGTTGTGAGTACCTCAGCCTTGTCTGCTGAAACGGGGCTTGTAAGACCAAGAAAAAAAAAAAAAGTGATTTGGTAGGAAGCTTTGTTTCTCTGTTCTATTTTTAACTTCAGCCACTCTAGTGATAGACGTGAATCATCATTCTTGAAACTGTAATTTTTATAGATATTTGCATATTTTCCTATTAAATACATTGCAGTCCGTTGAGGTGGGGAAAAACTTCATTTTGAGTTTAAAGGTTTCATGAACTCTGATTGTTGGGGTTATACTCTGTTGAACCTATAGAAGCAGAGACTAGATTTGATCTGAGATTTGCTTTTAATGTCTGCATGTAAACCTTATTCCAAGTTAAAATCGCTTTGAAATGGTCCTTCATCTCGTGTTTTGTTGTCTCTCTCAAGATGAACAAGGCACAGTCTCTGCATGGGTGTATTCATAAAACTTGTTGAAACTCTTCTGTGAAGTAAAAGGTTTGGGCTTCAATGCCACATCCTTACAAATTTTACCTTGAAGCCTACCTAGTTCCTTTAATTTCAGCAGTTGCTTGCATGCATCTAAGTGCTGAGGTTGGCATTCAAACCAGAATGTAGTTAACCTTGAACTAGTTCCTGCAACCAAGCAGCAGAGGCTTAAATTATTAGTCTCTAATCTTGTGACAACCGTACTAAAAGGAGCAAATCATTACCTTGATGTTGCTTAACAGTAATTCTATTACAACATGTCACATAATTGTTTGTTTCTGCTAGACCAAGCTGGAACTCTGAAGAGACTAAGTGTCAGTTATTTCCTCAAGTGAGATCATCTCTCATCTCGAAGCACTGGGGTATGATTTTGTTGCAGGAGCAAGCAGCACAGGTTGTTACTGAATATTGTGTTTTCATTATATGTGCTCCTAAACCATTTACACAAATCTAACAACTGAAGTCAGCCTCTGGTATTTCTTTATGCTAATAAAACCATACACTTCAGATACAGAGGCCTGTGTAAGAACTAGTCTTCTTGCTTTTTGTTGTTTCCTGTGTTTTCCTGTATTCCTGGAAGGATTAGCATTTTTTTTTCTTTATGTCCTGATAATGATGTAGAGAGAAATTTAACACAAAGAAACTTTGACTATGAGCCAATAGGTCCTACTGACAGATGAAGGACTTATAATTAGCTAATTGAAAACTGATCCGATCTGTAAACTTGACTCATCAAAATGAGGCACTTTTGAGCTGTGTTTGGGCAAAAGAGTGACCTGACTTGCACAGCTGCTGAGCATCTGCAGCTGTTAGTTGCCTTTAATCAGACAAGTTTAAACATTCAAGCTTTCCACTGTAATTTTTCAGTCAATTAATCGGACTCTACTGTCATGCCAGGTAGGTATGTTCCAAAGCACTGTGCAGTTGTAAGTGGGTGGAGTGGGATTTGTGTGTACAGACTTTTGTATGTGTTATGTGGAGGACAAATATGCTTTCTGCTATCCAAGTGGGCATTCCACCTGTAGGAGCACAGGACAGTCAATCCTGCACACACTCCATTGTCTGGTATCTAGGAGAGAGTACTCCCCTTTGATTTCTAACTGAACATTTGTGTTAGGGCTATAATTAGGTCAATATATCTAACAGAACACTAACCAGAAAGGGTTTTCTGAGGAGACAAAATACCCATTGCATCCAGGGCACAGGAGTCTTCCTGTAAGATTAGTAGTTCTCTTCCCTCTGAAGAGCTGGAGATAGAAAACTACTTTGAAAAACACTATGGGGATTATATACATGAGAACTGTGATCTTGGGTTTGGAAGAACCCAAACAAGTAATAATGTGCCCTAAATTTGTTCCAATCTTACCATCAATAAGCTTGGATGGGTACTTTTACTCAGGAGTAAATTAGCGTGGCAGATTGCTGGGATTATGCTAGGGAGTGTGTGACTGTGTAGTGGGGGAGGGAGGGAAATTTGGAAGGTAAAGAGGAATGTTTTAAATGTACTTTTCATGTATCAACTAGGAGATCAGAATTAGATAGCCTAACGATTCTCTAGCCAGTTAGAGGAGGCTATTGTATTTGTGGGAGGCTGTTACGGGAAGAACTTGCAGTGAAATTCTTTTTTCCCCCTCTGAACTCAAAGTCTCAGTGAGTCATTTCCCTCATGCTTCCTCCTTCCCCCCCCCCCCAAAAAAGCCCTTATTTCTGTCCCTGAGCAAATATCACAGCTGTTATGAAGATGGTGGTAGTTCAGAAAGCCACTGATCTGAGTGAAGAGGCAAATTGAAACACTATCAGAGGAATGTGTGAATTTGCTGAATGTCCAATCTCTTGCTTTGAGGCACAGATAACCTTTCGAGTAATGGTGGAAACAACGCTGATAAGATGGAATACCATATTTCCAACTGCACACACTACTAAATGGTATCAAAGTGATTAAGTCTGGAAACTATCTGTCACGTTGGCACTATGCCTGCTGTGCCTCTGCTGCCAGTCTCTTGCATGACATCCTTGCTCCTGCAGTGTGTTTTGCCTCCTCCCTGATGGCTGGCAGCTCTCCAGTTTAGAAAGCTGGCTGAAGCTGGGCAAAGAGGATTGAGGGGGTAGAGGGTTATATTAATGGAAGACAAGGGTGTCACAATGCTGAGAGATCCTCTACTCCCAGCAGTTCTTGTTCTTCTACGACCAATGAGCCCAAGTGATGCCTGCATAGTGGGATTTGGCTCCCTAGCAAAATTGGGTTGACAGGTGGCAAGGGATTAGTGACAAATCTGTTAATTACTAAAGATGTACTAACCTCTGATCTAATGGGCTGCAACAGTATCATGCTACTTAATTAATTACTTGGTAGCAGGAAGGTCACTGCTGGGCTGTTCAGCTGGGAGCTAGGTGTCTTCTTCCAGAGCTGAAGCTCTCACTCCAAGGAATATGGCAGTTGATTGATGGGCTTAGTTTATTGAAAGCCAAGCAATAGGGATTTGCAACAATGTCTTTGCTGTGAAATGTGGCAAATGGAGGAGGTTTTGCTTGGAACTCTTTGTATAAAGTTGCCAAGCAATTCCCATGCTTCCTGGAGTGTTGTCTTCCATTGTAGATAGCAAGGAACAAATTCATTAGATCACAGAATCTCAGTGGTTTGAAGGGACCTCGAAAGATCATCTGGTCCATGAGTGCTTCTAATTAATACTTGCTTCTATGCTGTTTCTACCTTGCTAGTCAATGCACTGAACAATTTGACTGCCACACATTACTCATTGCCTGTCGTTTTTGTAGCACTAAGGAGATGATGAAAAGTGCATGGTCTGGTAGGATTTTGCTCTGCTAGTCTCTGAATTGAGCAGCTATGTGGAAGAAACACACCTGACCCATGAATTGGGTGTTGTGAGAAGGTTTTGTCTCCCACACAGTCTTTGCCAGTTGTAGCAGTGGTGTTGGCCAGTCTTCCTTTTTTTTTTTTTTTTTTTTAGTTTCTTGTAGTTAAGTGTTCAGGTTTTTGAGCAGCTCACGGGGAAAGAACAAATATGAACTTGTCCTGATACCTGGGCGTGAGTCCTAAAAAGCAAATACAAACTTGATGTGGGCCTAATAATCCTGTGCAAAAATGATGGTAAACTGTATCACTGTTTGATATTTAACCCTACTGTCCTAAAGTCTGATGGTTTGTGTTGCATATTTCAGCAGCTTCACCTAGAAAAAGAATAGAGAGCTCGTACTAGAATGAAAAGAGTTGAGGACAGTGTTGTGTAGAACAGCCAAAATACCAAAAATGATGGTGAGCTTTAAGGTGGAGATATGCAGGACATAGCAGGAACTTTTCACTATCAATTGTGTATGCTTTAGTGGTAATACTTACTAGTGTTCTCTCTGTCCTTTCTGACCTAAGGCATGTTTTTTTTTTCACATTAGTTAAACTATAATTCCTGTAGCCCTTGCACTCTTTGTTTTTGATTGCACCATGCCAGCTGCTGGGTTTTCTGGTGGACTACACAGAAGAGGAAGTGGCACAGGAGCAATGGAAGTGAAGCTCAGTGATTTTGTTGTTGTTTTCTTGTTGCTCATTTAAAAAAAAAAAAAAAAACAACCCTCAATAAGTTTTTACCAACTGTTCTTGCAGTTATAAATGCCTCATCTGGACTTAAAAGGTAGACAAGTCTTATTACATCCTGTAAATAATTTGTCTTTATCTCTTTTAACTGAAGATTATCGAATCTGTTAATACTTTTGTCACTTTTCTTTTTCTTGTGGAGAGAATCCACACGAGATCTTTGGAAGAGGAACTACTACTTCTCTAATATCTTGAGTCTTACTCTAGTTTAGATGCAAATAAATGGATGTACTTGTTTGTACGGTTAGAAAACTTTGGCACAGTGTTATAGCTGGAGTAATGTAACCACCATCTGTTAGGGTTCTTCCAAGAAAAACAAAATAGGGATAAATGCAAGACTAGTATTGTTAATGAAAACTGTAGTATTTTGCTATTTCTTGTTAAAGATGGATCTTTCCAGAGAGTAAACACAGAGACATGCACACATAGAGATCTAATATTGCTTGAATAACAGGAGAGGGAAAGGGTCTGTGGTTTTACTTAAAGCAAGCTATTTTCCAGAATATGCCTTGGATAACCATAAAGATGCTTTTGTTCCTCTAGTAAGAGAAGACTGTGTCAAGTTCTGGGCTCCTCAGCTCAAAAGGGACAGAGAACTTCTGGAGAGAGTCCAGCACAGGGTCACCAAGATCATCAGGGGACTGGAACATCTTTCATACAAGGAAAGGCTGTAGGAACTGGGGCTGTTTAGTCTGGAGAAGAGGAGACTGAGGAGGGATCCTTATTAACATTTACAAATATCTAAATGGTGGATGTCAGGAGGTTGGGGCAGCCCTTTTTTCTATTGTAGCTACCAACAGGACAAGGGGTAGTGGAATGAAGCTGCAACACAAAAAGTTCCATTTAAACCTAAGAAAAAACTATTTCACTGTTGAAGTGAGGGAGCCCTGGCACAGGCTGCCCAGGGAGGGTGTGGAGTCTCCTTCCTTGGAGTTCAAGACCCACCTGGACATGTTCCTATGCGACCTGATCTAGATGAATCTGCTTCTGCAGGGGGATTGGTCTAGATGATCTCTAAAGATCGCTTCCAACCCTGCCATTCTATGATTCTATGAAAAATCAAACTGCTTCTTGTAATTTTCCTTTTTTCAAAGTGATCCTTTGGAGCAAAAATCCTGCTTAACTTATCAGTGGTGTCTCTTCACTGGTTTATCGTATAAAATGTGTGTGCTTTTGTGGCATTTCCAAAATCTGTGCTGACCTATGATGATAATGCTGCACTTAGAAACAGAACTCTACAGGCTTTTTTTTTTTTTCAAGTATGTAATGGGATAATTTTAGTTTGAAGCATTGGATCTGTTCAGATGTGATCTGCTTGAGGTTTAACTGGCAGAGACTGAAAATGGATACTCTTACTACCCGGGAGACATCTTTCATTAAAATCTGGCTTATTGGCTCACAATGAATCACTAGAATGCTTGAAAGATGGTCTGGTATTTTCTGAAGGAAAGGGAGGCTTTTTGGGCCATGTCACACATTTCTAACACTTTCTAGCACACCCCTAAAGCTAAGAGTTCTTTCTATGGCTGTAGATGTAAACATGTGTTGGTAATGGATGTCTACACTTGGACATAGTTAATAAGTGCAGTTTTTTAGAGGGCATTGAGTCAATCTCTATGATTTCTAATGCCATATAAAATGTCACAATTACCATTAACTGTTTTCAAAGTGTTCAGAAACAGCACTTTCTTCCTTAAAACTGAGCTTCTGTAGACCTCTAATTTTGTGCTGCCAGTAACATACACAGCTTAATCAATGTGTCTGATGTGTGTGATCTGTCATTTGGCTGGAGTCTGGGCAAACTTATTGTATTTACTGGACAAGCTGTCAGGTTTGATTACTTAGGTTGAAACTGGACTAATCCCATTGACCCAAATTCCTGAGTTTCCTTTGTGCAAATGAAATCCAGCCTCATCTTTTCATTGTGTACAAGTGACCCATTTAGAGTGCCTTACAAATATCTAGGAGACATATAGCAGGAAGATAATATGTAAATATTGTAAAAGCTTCTGCTGGAAATTTCTGCTCCAGATGAGGAGTACCAAAACTCGGAAGTGGAAGAATGCTGTACAGACTCCTTGGGCATAATGACTGTTAGTTCTAGCAGTGCACAAACAGTAAGATATTAGAGATCATGAAGAACAGTGCTCTTCTGTCATAACAGGTTCATATCTGTAAACAGTCTGGCTGAACTGTTTGGTAAGAACTTTTCAACAAGCCTTAAAGTTAAGATTAGAGAAGTTACTGGCGTTCAAACATACACTATTTCTTTAAGAGCTGTGTATGTACATTTTTATCTTTAGATGTATTTATTTATAATGTATGTAATAAAACAAAAAGTAAGTTTTGGAGGGGAAATGTCAAATGAGGCCTGGAGTCAGCCAAATGTTCTTTGGACCAGCTTTGATGTAACCACAAGAATGGGAAGAACAGACAATGCTGTTAGACATTTAAGAAGGGGTTCGGGAAGAAGCAAGTTCTCTGTGATAGGAGAGATTAATGTGATGCAAGAAGCATCTTCAAATTGAAAGGGTCCAGGGTTTGGAAAGGAAAGGATCTAACTGGGCTACGTAGAATGTATCTAAAAAAATCCCCGGCTTCTGCCAGATTCAGACTTTGACTGGAATAAATCCTTGCATCTTAATTTAAAAAAAGAAGAGCTGTTGGGAAGGAAATGGGGAATGTTCTTTTAAAGTGAATGTTCCAGTCTACAGATGGCTTTTTATTTGATCTCTTGATGGGGCAATAGGAGTAACTGTATGGACTCAGATCTGAGGAGTGCCTACAGAAGATTGTAAGAACTGGGCAAAGAGAGAATATTCTTCCAGCTTAAGGATTTGCACCACGGGGCCTTACTGGTGTTGTTTTAAAGTGACTGAGGTCTTGGAATCTGAGATGGATTTCTTTATTCCCATTTTCTTAATGACTGTGCACTAAGCTAGATGCATTACAGCACTTTTTTTTTTTCTTTTTTTTTCTTTTCTTTTTTTTTTTTTTTTGTTTGCTTGTTTTGTTTTGTTTTTCTTTTTTTGTTACCTGAAATATGAATGCTCATCCCTCTATGGAGGGGTTGATTTCCGTGTGCAATACTACTAAATCCGTTCCCATTATCTTCTGTTTTGTGAACTTCATTTCCCAGTGTGAATGAGTTAACCCTTAGAAAGGCTTTTATACTTTACATTTTATGTTTTACACCTTGACTTTCAAGACAGGTCAGAAAAGGAGCTGATTTGAGGTGAAGAGTTAAGTGACATCAAGATCAGACGGAAAGTAAGAATGTAGAACTTGTGTTTTAGCTCCTTGCCTTTGACCGATCTTACTGTCAGGCCTCTGCTACTTTTGTAACATGATGTGTTTATTTTTTGTACCTATTGTGAAACCTTTCTGCAGACTTTGGCATTATGCCAGTAACATATTTGATAAGGCAAACTATGCTCTGTGGTATAAAATAAGAATGTTGTTGTTCCTCTCATGAAATATTGTGCATGACTGTCTTCTGTACTTGAAAATAGACCTGCATGAACTCACTTTTGAAGGTAACTCTATAGCTTCAGTGGTGTAGGTCAGGGTCAGGAGAATCCTTTCTGTTGGATTGCATTTAAACAAGATTTAAGGGAGAGATTTCTTTTTTGTGTGATTTCCATGAAAGAAACAAAAGTATAAAACCTCATTATCGTCTTGTAGAAGAAGCCCATTCAGTGTGATGATACATTTTTAGGGTTATTGTAAGTGATATTATGAAATGACCATTCACTCTAATACCTTCCAGATTACAACTGTTTGTTTACTGCTGTCTTTCTGGCACCACATTGCAATGTATGTTTGTTTTAATTGACCTAAAATCGTAACTATCCATTATTTGGTGGTTGCAATTAAATTCATTTTTTGTAGAAAATAAGCATGGGTTTGCAGAAATTCTTTACAGTGCATGCTTAAAAAAGAAAAAAAAGGGCAGTGTTTACCTAAGGGATGACATGTATGATGGCCTTAAATCCCGGTTATTGCAGTCCCTGCTCCTACCTATTTCGGTCCTTTAATTGTTTTGTGTGATCGGAGGTAGGAGCAGCAAAATACTTAAGCCTTAAAATGCCCATTAGAGAAGTTCATATTGTAGTTTAAGAAGGAACAGGCATTAGAATCAAAGTAAAGAATCCTCGTCTCTGCTACACTTACTTGTTCTTATGAGGTTTTGAGCACAAGGAGCTTCAAAGCTGTTGGAGGTGGGGACAGTCCATTAGCAGTACAGCCTAGGCCCTCTAATTCTATAAATTGCACTTGCATGGTTATTAGCTTATTTTGAGATTCTGGTTCCTAGTCAGAGTTTCCGAGTATGAGATGACCACACTCTGAGATGCTTCACTGCATCGCTATTTGAGATCCAGCAGCATCTGCCATGGTGCACAGCACCGTGGTGCTGAACGCATCTTTGCGGTTACACTTTGCCTTTCAATTGTGTTGCACAGTCTCTTTTACAGGCACATTAAAAATAGGAAATACTCGTCTCATTTTTATTTCCCAGGGTCTGATGGAGGTTGAGCTTCCTCTTTGGTGCTGGCTGCAGCCATCTGCCTGCAGAGGTTATATTTCCTTAAGTGTAAGTTGCCTGTCCCTCTTCTGGTGGACTGCAGTAGGCAGAAAGGCTCAGGGGTGACGTGACTGAGTGCTTACTCTAAGCCTCTAATTGTGGAGTGCATTTAGTATTCAATTAGTAGCTTGTTATTGGGGTCAGTGGTAGAGTTTATAAATGTACTGATTGCAGTTTTTTGCTGATAGACATTCAAAAGGGCTTCCTCTGTAAGCTTTACATGTTCTTGTTTCTAATATCCCACTGCAGGACTGTTTTACAGTTGCTTATATTCAGTAATTTTTCTGTTGATGTGCCTGTTCATTCACATGAAAGATTCTCTTTAACTGACAATAGTAGTCCTGGACCTAAGTTTTCTTAACCTTGTACAAACACAGGGTAGAGTGAACTGTTGGATGCTTTATGTCTTGCCAAAATAGTTTCGTATGAGAAATGGTAGAAAATGGCAAACCTAAGTGGAGGCTTCTGAGCTGGGTTTTTCTTGTTTCTTTTCTATTACCTTGGACTCTGGAGATGTTCTTTAAATCGATTACAGAAAAATTATTTAAAAAAAAATTACAAAATATTTCTTAACGTTGTGGTTCAAGCCCAGCCAGCCCAGCAACAAAGCACCATGCAAACACTTGCTCATTCCTCCCTTCCATGGTGGGATGAGAAAGAGAAAAAATAACAAAGGGCCTTGTGAGGTAAGACAAGGACAGGGAAGAATCAGTCACCAGTCATGGGCATGGGCAAAACAGACTCGGCTGCTTGACTTGGGGAAGGAAACACAATCAGTGTAATACACTGCCACCCAAAACCAGAGTAGAATGATGATAAATGCAGCCTGATATTAAAAGCACCTTCTCTCTACCCATCCCTTCTTCCTGGGCTTAGCTCTGTTCCTGATTTCTGTCCCTATTCCTTTCCCTGGTGGCACAGGGGACCAGGGAATGGAGATTGTGGTTGGCTGATCACAGCTTCTCTAAGGCTCCTTCCTCCTCAGGGGGAATGACTCCTCGCATTCTTCCCCTGCTCCAGCATGGAGTCCCTCCCACAGGAGACAGTCCTCCTTGAACCTCTCCAGCCCGAGTCCTTCCCACGGGCTGCTGCTCTTCCTACCCTGCTCCTGCATGGGTCCCATCCAGGGCCTGCAGTCTTTCAGGAACAGGCTGCTCCAGCACCACCTTCCAGAGCTCAGCACGCCCTCTCATCAGGGGATGCAGGTGGGTCTCTGCTCAGAAGCGCTTTCTCCTCCCCTCCTTCCACACTGACCTGAGAGTCTTTGTGGTTGATTCTCTCCCACTCCACTTCCTCTCATCCCATTTCTTCTTCCTGCTGCAAGTTTTCCCTTATTAGGTAGTTATCTCAGAAGTGCCCAATTGGCCCAGCCTTGGCCAGAGGTGGGTCTGACTTAGAGCCCTGGGAGCGTCCAGCAGCTTCTAACAGGGGCCACTGCTGCAGCACCTTCCTTGTTACCACTGCAGCCCCTTCCCTGCTACCAAAACACCCCGCCACACAAACCCAACACGCTTAACAGCAGACTTAATATGGCAAGATGTCTGCTGGTTAAATGTGTAACATATCAGATATGCTTTACAGGTAATGGATATTTGACTCCCTCTTGTACATTTCCAAAAGCCTTTATTTAGGTGTTGCTTTTCCTACAGTTCAATGGTCTGCCAGCTTAAATACTCAAAGATGTTTTGACATCTAAGCAGAAATGATTTTGTAGTCCAGCAGTGCTTCCTAAATTATCAGTTATGAGTACATTAGTGGTAGAATTGTATGTGGTTCATCACAAACCAGCTTAGCAGTAGAATTGCCTCAAGCACTGGAACAGGCTGCTCAGGGAAGTGGTGGAGTCACCATCCCAGGGAAGTATTTAAAAGCTGTGTAGATGAGGTGCTGAGGGACATGGTTCAGTGGTGGACTTGGCAGTGTGAGGTTAACAGTTGGACTTGACCTTAAAGATTTTTTCCAACCTAAATGATTCTATGACTCTGTGATCTTAGAGTAGAAGACTTCTGCCAAGGAAATAAATAATTTGAGGAAACTCCCACTACGTGGGAGTTTCTGTGTGTCTCTGAGTCGTTGGGAAACCTCCCTTTGCAGCTGTCAGCAGCACAGCTGTCTGTAGGAACAGGACTTTGGCAAGCATGTTTGTACTGCTGCTCAGTTACGTGATTTTTATTTTTAACTATGGTCTAATTTAAATTGTTCTACGAGCACTGATGAAAGATACCAGTTAATCATAACCTTAGTTGCGTTTACAGTCTTTTGCTTTTTTTACAGGCACCTTGTATATAGGTAACAGTTAAAAGGAACAAAGAGCTTGTCTGTTTGGTTTGACTAGAAATGAGAATGGAAGTCTTGCCTTGGGAACATATCTTTAAAGAAACAGGAAAAAAAATGTTTGAGAACTTGCCTTCCATTGTAAGTGTTAGTTACATTAAGCATTACCAGTATGCCCTGGCTGGCATAGACTTGACACCCAGTTAACTTGCTGGGCGAATGCTCCTGTGCAGTTTTGAGGGGCCTTTCAATTCTGTAGGAATTCCTTAAACTTAACTAAAAAAGCTACTCATGATAAAAATGCCAGCATAGAAAGTTATGCTAGGATAGCTGCACTGATTTTAATTCAATCCTTACATACATCAGTATGAAGTCTTAGGTTATTTTTTTTCAGGGCTAGCTGATGTAGGAGAACCTGTGAAAGGATAATGTTCTTATACTGGGAGTCTGCAGAAGGTTCTTATCTTCCTGCTGCACAATCTAATTTGTTATTTACAAGCTGTGCCTATACTGCAAATACTTGGTGGCTGTACTTTGGTCTACAGATGTTTGAGCGACACATGACATTAACCATATCCAAAATCAGTTCAGTATATTGTCTTCTAGGACCTGTGCCAAGCTGTTTGGTGAAACAGCTAAGAAAAGTTACAATTTTGTTTTGGAATGAATCCACTCTTTCTCTGAAGTATGGGCTGTTTGTTGCAGACCCAGTGCTGGCAGGCTTTGTTTTGAAGTTCCAAGCCAACAACATGTCCATAGGTGTTCTTAGCTTAAGACCAGTAGGGTACAAATAGAATCTCAGAAGCTTTTTCACCTGAAGTGTTCCTCAGTTACAGATCTAGGTTATCAAGGCTTCAGCTACCTTTTAAAAATGTGTATAAATAAATCAGCAAAAGCTTTATTAAGGCTTCTTCAGCTCTTCCTAAATAAACTGAATGATGGAATGAAAGTTGAAATTCAAAGAATAAGAATTCTTTTTGGCATTGATAGAGGATGTTTAGGAGTTCTGGCCTCATTTCTCCTGTTGTTGCTAGGTTGTGGGGTTTGTTTTGGTTTGGGTATTTTATTATAGCTGCAGATCACCCAGCAGAAGTAAATCTGCTGCTTGGTTATTCACATTTTCACAGAGACTGCCTTACCTATCCGATGAAGGATTCAGGCAAGTAATTTCCATTTGCTCTTTCACGGTCTGCAGCTGTGGAGCTGACACTTAACAAATACATAATCTCTCAATATAGTGGATTTGTTTCCACTGATCTAGAAACTTGGGACTAAACTAGTTTGATAGAATCATGGAATGGTTGGGGTTGGAAAGAACCTCTAAAAATCATTTAGTCCAACTGCCACAGTTCAAGCAGATTCACCTAGATCAGGTCGCTCAGGAACACCTCCAGGTGGGTTTTGAAAACCTCCACAGAAGGAGACTCCACACCCTCCCTGGGCAGCCTGTACCAGGGCTCCCTCACCTCAACAGTGAAATAGATTTTCCTTATGTTTAAATGGAACTTTTTGTGTTCCAGCTTCCTTCCATTACCTCTTGTCCTGTCACTGGACACTACAGAAAAAAGTATTGCCCCATCCCCTTGATATTCACCTTTCAAATACTTGAAAGTACTCATGAAGTCCCTCCTCAGTCTTCTCCAGACTAAACAGCCCCAGTTCCTGCAGCCTTTCCTTGCATGAAAGATGTTCCAGTCTCCTGATCATCTTGGTGTCCCTGCACTGGGCTCTCTCCAGCAGTTCTCTGTCCCTCTTGAGCTGAGGAGCCCAGAACTGGACACAGGACTCCAGATGTGGCCTCACCAGGGCAGAACAGAGGGGAAACAGAACCTCCCTCGATCTGCTGTCCACACTCTTCTTGATGCATCCCAGGATGCCATTGGCCATGAGGGCACTTTGCTGGCTCATGTGCAGTTTATTATCAACCAGCACTCCCAAGTCTCTCTCTGCAGAGCTGCTCTCCAGCAGGTCAATCCCCAGCCTGTACTGGTGTGTGGGGTTGTTCCTTCCCAGTTGCAGGACTCTGCACTTGTCCTTGTTGAACCTCATGAGGTTCCTCACTTACCAACTCTCAAGTCAGTCAAGATCCCACTGAATGGCAGCACAGCCTCTGGNCCACTGCTCTCCTCTCATCTAGCCAGCTGGTTATGCACTCATAGAAGGCTATCAGGTTGGTCAAACAGGATTTCCCCTGGGTGAGTCCATGTTGACTCCCCTGATAACCATCCTCTACTTCAAGTATATTGAGATGGCATCCAGGATGAGTTGTTCCATCACCTTTCCAGGGATGGAGGTGAGACTGATTTGCCTGTAGTTTCCCAGGTCCTCCTTGCCTTTTTTGAAGACTGGAGTGACATTGGCTTTCTTTCAGTCATCAGGCACCTCACTCGTCCTCCTTGGTAGATCTCATAAAATAATAAAACTCAAAATAGTCTAATCCCTATTCAAGCTTATTAAAGTTGTAAAACTTTATCAGGATGTGGCTTTTTTTAATGCCTTAATATGCTGTAGGCTTTTATGGAAATATATAATGTAGGAACTCTTATGTTACTCTGAGTAGAACTTGAGTATTGAGCTGGCTACTTGCTGCAGCTGAAGGAAAGAGCTTTTCATGCTATTTAAAATGGTTTTTGTTGCTTTGTTAATTTTTCTGCCTTGCCTCTTACTGTGCTTTTCTTACACTGCTTTTATTTACAGTCCATTCTTGCCATTTCCTGTAAATTGGTCAGCAAGAGGAAGCTCTGGCTGCTGAAGCAACTTACCCCTTCAGCCCCATTAGTGAATTCATACTGGCAAGGACAGCATAGTGCTGGATGTCTATTTTATTGTTCTTGCTTTCCATTAACTAAAGATAAGTAGAATTGCTTTTGACTAGGGGCAAGAGCCGTTCCTAACAAGGGCAGAGATGAGTGACTGACTTCCACAGACAGTGGCCCTGCTGCAATGAAGTTCAAATGTAGGTTCCTGACCCTTCAGAAATAACTCCTTTTGAGTGAAATTCTCCCTAGGCTAGTTTGATGCAAGGCTGCTTTTGGAAGGGATCTCTGTGGGGACAAACTAAGGTTAGTGGTGTGAAAACCACATTCCAGAGTTCCTTGCAAGACAGAATTTTGCCTTGTGAAGACAGATGTGTTTAATACTCTTTCACTTCCCTGACAGGCATGTTAATCAAATCCATAAAGATTTCATTTCTCCTAGGACTCTTTATTTGTAGTTTTGAAACATGACCCTTCTGATTGATATTTGGTCTAGAAAGTTGAGGTGAATTTTCATTCTTCCAATCTGTGAAACATCTATAATTTAGTAGTTTTTCCTCAGTGGAACACCAGCATCTGTGTGTGTGCGTGAAATGGCTTCAGTTCCAAGTCTGTGACCATCTTGATAGTGCTGGAAATCACCAGAGAAATCAAAAAGGGATCTTGGAAGTTGAAATGAAAAATCCTGTATTTCTGAGTGCTAAAGTGAAGAAAGGGAGAGGACAGCATCAGAAAAGTTAGAGTGGAAAAGCAGGGCTAGAGGAACCTATGTTGCATAAACGAAGCATAATAAAAATGAGGCTGTTGAGGCTAAAGAGCATGGTACTACAGCTGAAGAGTTTTGGGAGGAAAACTAAGACTTAGTATGTCAGGCTATAAAAGGGAAAGAGGAACTACTTTTCCAGTGTTACATATGCTCAAATGCTGTCATTTTGACATAGCTTTTTACTGAGGTTGCAGAGATGGTAGTGCAAGCTTAGAGAGGATGTGTAGATAGCAAAGAACTTGGGGGATAAAGATGCTTTAAAGCATTCTGTGTTAGGGCTTGAAGTCTAAATTGGTAACTGATACGGTAGCAGATAAAGCAAGAGGATTTAATTGACCAACTGCGGAGATATAGTCTTCTTTAAATCTTTTCCATGTGAATAATCTGTTAATTAAGCCATTGGGAAAACTGGGTGTTGGTTCTTAAAGAGCAGAGAGATTTTATGTTGATATACTGATGTTTTTAGCTTGCAAAGGGTGTGTGGTATTCATGGTTTGCTTCCCACTCCTATATAGCCTGCCTATGGAGGGAGTGCAAATGGGTGCCCTATAGTGAAGACTGAGAATTACTTTTCTAGCTGTTACAGCCACAGGCAGTATCTGAAATAGTATGTTCTTCTGTGTCTTGGCTGTTGGGTAGTTCACAAAACCAAAAGATGTTATATCGAAACTTCTTCTTTCTGTTCTTGAGTACAGATTCATGTCCATTTCCCAAAAAATAGGTGAAGTAGGCTTTACTTAGCATATTTGTGCATGTAGATTTTGTCCATCCTTCTGGAACTTGCTACTTGTTTCTTTCTTATTAGAACTTTCTAGCTTTAGATGTTAACTCCAAAGTCAGTGAAGCACTTGAATTTTTTTTAAGAGATCCAGTTGAAAATAAATGTCAAACAATGTCATTTATTGATCATCAGTTGGTGACACTTGTCCTGTAGAATTGTTGCCCTTGCATGGTGAGCCTCTTGGCCTTGAATTTTAATGCCTGCCTTGGCTTGTGTAGTGTCAAATGTACAGGCAAGGCTGGCTCTAAAACATGTAAGTGCTGCACAGTTTTTCAAAAGGGCTGGTTTTGATGTCTTGCATTGAAGAGAGAAGGACAAGCTCCAGCTATGGGGAAGAAAACAGATGAAATACTTACGGTTCTGTGGTGCAGTGCAAGTACCTGAAGCATGGGCTCTTCAGAGGCACAGACAGCACTTCTGAGCTGTGCTTCTGCCTGTGTCAGAGCCTGAGCACGCCATAAGAAAAAAAGGACTACTTTCTTTTTCTCCCATATGAAAGTAGTTGATTGAAAAGCAAGAAGGAAGCAAGTGAGCATTGGAAAATCCCCTCTGCTTTCAGGCTGGCCTCTGTCAGCTGTTTGAGGTATGCAGGGTTTGATTTATAACCTCTCTGGGAAGTAGGGAAGTCTGACAATGATAGTTAGTGCTGCCCACTAACGCTGGGGGAAACAGGAAGTAACAAAGGAAACAAGTCATTGCCGAGACGTCCCTTTTGGCCACGGTGCAGTGCAGATGCACGAGCAGTTGTGGCAGGGCTTCTTTTCCTTTTGTGTGCTGAGCATACAGCAGCTACCACACACAGCTTTCAACCTTCTCTTACAAAGGACTGGGAGTACCGAGATGTTCCTGTCATGCCTGAGAGGGGTCACAAGTTATTAATGGCTTTGTCATCCCAGAGGAAACCATCATTCGGTGAAACGGTCAGCAGAAAAACGATGTGTCGATCAGGCACGGTCACCAGGTTAGTCTGTGTCTGTGGCTTGTACTTCTGTCATATTTTCTCTTTTAGGCAGAGAGTGGATAAAAACTAAGAGTATGGTATCTGGGGTAAAAG
Organism: Urocolius indicus; assembly: GCA_013401255.1. Taxonomy (NCBI): domain Eukaryota; kingdom Metazoa; phylum Chordata; class Aves; order Coliiformes; family Coliidae; genus Urocolius; species Urocolius indicus. The sequence continues at coordinate 43,197 of WBNH01010979.1, forward strand.
ACTTTGAAGTCATGCAGCAAATTCAAGGATAAAGTAAAGGGAAGAGACGAGGCAAGTGTTGGTTGAAAAAGTTTGCCAGAAACGAAAAGCAAGTTGAAGCAAGTTAAACTGAGTAAACTTACTTACAAGAGTGTATTTCGGTCAGGCTTAGTTCTCTGTTCCCTTTTGTCCTGTAAGATTTATTTGAGTTCACTGTGTTTGTACTGCACTATTAATCCTTCTGAGAGACTATTGTGAAAAGGGTTGTTAGAAGCATTAGGAAATGGAATGTGCAACCAAAAAAAGTTAGGAGAGCTGTGCAAGAGTATGTAAGAAATACTAGAGAGTGGTTAATAAATGGAAAAGAGATCCAAAACCTTGCAGAAAGCAGTTCTAAGAATAGATGGCAAATGTTTAGTTGGTTGGAGAACTGGTTTTTGTTCAGAATTGTTGAGAGAACACATTGGGGAAGCTTTTGATTTACAGTTTTGCTGTATGTAATGCTGTCTTCTTTTTGGTTAAGCTTTTTGTAGAGACTACAACTTCAGCCTTCCTCTACATTTTACAAGGAATGCAATCATTTCTGTTAGTTGTATGTTCTATGTGTACTGTTATAGGTAAGTTATATATTCAGAAGGAAACTAGCATCTTGGGTTTGCTAGATTCTACTTTCAAAAGAGAAATTCAGATCGGGTTTAATTTTTGTGCTGCAGCTTTGGAGGCTGGTTTTTATTTGCTTTCAGCGTGACCAAACTGGGCTCCAGGACAAACCATAAATATTATTATAAAGAGCAAGAACTTTATACAACTTTTGGCAGCTGCAGTGTTGGAGACCAGAGTAATGTGTTTTTACGCCTATACACTGCAAGATGTGGAGATGATCACATTTGCCATATGTTCTGCTGGAGTTAAGCAAGCACTGAGGACTCATGGCTCTTCCAGGATGCAATCCTTAGTTGAGTCAGCTTGTACTTGCTTTAATTGGGCTGAACGCCAACAGCTCTTAAAGCCAAAGCGGATAAGGGATCTGCTCTAATGTAATCCAGATTTTTAATGTGGCAGAAGTTTGTTTTTACTTGTGGAGGGAGTTTTGGCCTGTAAAGTTATGCCCTAGTCTCCAGTCTAGCGCTTCCACATATGCTCAGTGAGTTGGGGATAGGTTAAAATTGCTTCACAGATGTATACATTTGCATGCTACACAATAACACAGCTCTACTGTTTAGAGTTTGGCCTTTGTAACAGTATTGTTATGATACAGAAGAAAAGTCTATATCAGGCTGGCATTATCTGAGTTGCACAATGAAGTGTGTGGTTTCACATTTTTTCACGCTGCTGTGACTGTCATGGTGCTTGAGAAACAAAGAACAGTTCTATGTGATGGTGTTTGAGAAAAGTATACTCATGTGATGGACTCAGACTGACTTTATTGATACATTAACAATACACTCCAAATTGGTCTGGTTTTCAGTCTGGCAGAGCAGTTTGGATAGATGAAGAAATTACAGTAGTTCATGTATAAACTCTGTATCCTCAAGGGTGTGAACTGCACTGTTCTGTCTTCCCAGGAGCACTGTTGAATGTTGGAGCAAATATTAGAAGCTGCTGTTCCTCCATTTCTCCTTCTCCACTTTAAGGCCTGTCATCTCCCTCATAGGCACAGAATCATGGAATGGTAGGGTTGGAAGGGACCTTTAGAAGTCAGCTAGTCCAACCTCTCTGCAAAAGCAGGTCCACCTAGATCAGGTCACACAAGAACCATGGAATTGTCATGGGGACCATCAGAGAAACAAAGTGATGTGAGGCTTTTCACTGCTGTTGACTTTTCTGGTTCAGAAGATTCAGTTCGGTGCTGGTTCAGTGGAGGTGAAGGTTGATTCAATAGCCACTTATGATGGGTTTGGGGAAAGCTTGATGGAAAACTTCATTTAAAAATATACATCTAGTCTCTTGGGGAGCAGAAAGAAGAATAATGTGTGTTGATGTTACCAGAAGCTTGCATGAAACAGTGCATGAGTAATGTTAGCTGCTGTTTCAATAGAGGACCAGCCACAAAGAGAGCATGATTTGGCTCTATCTGCATTTAAGTGGTTCTTTTTCTGTTAACTTCACTGTCAGCTCCATAGAGGAGCCTTTGCTTATCACAGAATCTTAAGGGTTGGAAGGGATCTCGAAAGATCATCCAGTCCAATCCCGCTGCCAGAGCAGGTCCACCTAGAGTAGGTCAGATAGGACCTCATCCAGGTGGGTTTTGAATGTCTCCAGAGAAGGAGACTCCACAACCCATCTGGGCAGCCCGTTCCAGTGCTCTCTCACCCTGACAGTGAAGAAGTTTTTTTCTTTCGTTTCTTTGGAACCTCTTACGTTCCAGCTTATACCCATTGCCCCTTGTCCTGTCATTGGACATCAATGAGAAGAGCCTTTTATGTCTATGTGGTGCTTGTGGTTGATTCCACACCTTCTGAGGAGAATTGCTGTGAGGGTGTCAGTGGCAAGGAGAGCTTTCTTTTGTGCCTTTGGTTTGTGATATCCTATAGGAAATTATAGCATCTTAGTATTAGGAAAAATATCGAAGCAAAATAAACTAGCACGTGAACTGGGGTCTTTGCCTTGTAGTGCAAGAATGTAACTGCATAAAAAACAACTTGGAAGTATCCTTCTGGTTTTGAGGATAGGGGAGCTAACAGGCTCCACAGTGACTGGAGCGATTGCTGTTGTGTATACCTGCTCATGCCACATTGATTTGTTCCTCACCTCATGTACTTAAAAAATCTTAAGAGGAATATTAAGAGTGAAAGGAACCATTTCAGTGACCTAAAGGAAACTATACTGTAGATGCTAAGATCAAAAAAATCTTTAGGAGCATCCACTTCTCCCTCTGTCCACCTCTCCAGTTACAAGTCCTGCGGATACATTGTTTGGACAGGTTGTCAGCAGCTTGATGAAGAAGAGCACCTAATGTCCTTTCAGAGTTATTTTGTACTGACAAGAAAAGAAGAAAAATCTGCTTGGGACTAGATTCAAAGTTCTTAAATGGATTTTAGAGGCCTAACTCAAACATTTCAATTCAGAATACCGAAGTCCTCTGTATGTATCTGCAGATGAAAGTTGCCTGAGAAGCCTTCAGATGTAATAGGGAGTGCTGTAAGTCATAATGAGAGCCAGAAAATAAGCATAGCAACCTCTAGATTTGTTGACAAGCCTGGTACATTCGGTGGGCTCTTTACCTCATACATGGTCATGGGGAGTTCAGCCATATCTGCTTTTGTTCACTTTAGCTGGGATGAGAAGTTCTGAGGTCTGATCTCTATTTTCAGGACTGTTTCATATTGAATCGTCAAAAGCAAGAATTGGACAGAGGAAGCAGAACCTGATACTTTGCTGTTCCCTTTCCCTTAGTGAAATCCTGTAGTCATCACACTGTAGAAATAGATTTTTCTTCCCTCTCCTTGATCCTCCATTTCCATGGTGGGTTTTTTCTGTTTACCTGATATTCTGGCTTTTTTTGGGGAAAGGAGATAACATCCCATCCAGACATGATTTAGTGGGCAGTCCAGCTAGTCTATTCCCACACAGAAGGTCAGCATAGGCTAATCAAATAGTTCTGTTTTCTGTATTTACCCAAGGTGGGATACCTTTGTCCCCAGTGTTTGGCATTGGCTTCCAATAAATCTCAGCTTACTGGGTAAGGCATTTAACTCTGCCTCTTCTGAAATGTTTTCAACTAAGTATGTAGCACTAAAAGTTTCACATCAAAGTCTAGGTGCTGAAGTCCTTTCTTCTTCTGTTCTTTGCAGTAAAAGCACACAGGATTTAAAGGCCCATAATGGCCTTGAAACTGATGAATGACTAGCATTAGAGTTAGTGTTCAAGAAAATACTTGTGTGGATTAAAAAGTCCATTTTTCCTTAATCTTTTTTCACAGTATAACTAGAAACAGACGGAAGTAACTTAATCATAACTTAATTTCTAATGTTTGAATGTTAATGTGCCTGTTATTAGAAGAAATATTTAGCCCAGGGACTTGCCTTTGCATTCCTCATTTCAAGGAAATCACTTGTAGCAATACTGCAGTGTGCTTTGCTGTCAGCAGCCAGCTGGTTAACGCTCTCCATTTCCCTCACTTGGACTTTTCTGCAAGATAGCTTACAGTGTCTGTGTATAGGCCCTTCTTGGACATGTTATCGCATTGCTGTTGCTAGGAAATTTATTGTGGGGGAGGAAGAGGAGGAAGGAACAACTTAGCTGGGAAAGATCTCAATCATATAATAAGAACAGAGAGGAAATAGCAGAAGGGTGGATGTAGCAGAATACAACAAAAGTAACTTACCTTCTGGTGAGGAAGAAGGTCCTGGAGGAAAACTGGGAGACCATGGTGCCTTGCAGTGTCTGCCATGGGAACCTTCCGAGAGCCTTGAATCCTGTCTTCTATATTTGTGGCTGTTTCATAACATTGAGGATTAAAACCTAGGTTTTTTTCATGGAGTTTTCTGGGCTACCTGGAGAATTTAATTAAGTTTAAACTCTCTTGGTAGAAATTGTCATTAGATTCCAGGTCATCAGCAAAGGGCAAGCAGTTAGGTCTAAATGCTAAACCGATCTACTGAATGATCAATTGAGTTGCATTTCTGTTTGTCCTAACTCGCATGCAGAGGGAATGTACTCTGCTGTTGCAAAACTGTATCACTTGCTCATTCTCTTCAATATGGCTGGTGAGACTAGTGCTTGGGTAGGGACGTTGTGCTGCAGGCTGTTGGGTTCCTGCACTGTTGGCTTCCATTACGATCCCTTTTGGGGAAAGGGGAAGCAAACAGGATCCGCTGTATTTCAGTCCACCACTAAAAACTTTTTAGTTCTAAACCATCATTCCTTTATCAGAAGCTAATGAACTGGAGCTCTATTAGTTTGCCTCTTACCAGCAAAGGTCTCCAGCCCTACATGTGAGGAGAACAAACCCATTTATGTCTAGGTCAAACATCCTATTCAGTTCCTGCATGATTTTTTTCTGCATTACAAAGTAGGATTTTTTTTTAGCCTAAATCTGTTATAGTTGAAAAAAGAAAGGTCTCATAGTGATATATATTGGACAGAAAAAACTGCCACTTCAGAAACTACTTTTTTTGGTAACTTGTTTAAGTTGACAACAGAAGGAGTGCAAAGGGGCTGGGTGGAGCATGGCATTAAATGTGAATGTATTAATTCAGTGGAAGACTGCAGCAGTCTGAGGTGAACTTCAGTTGCACAGGGTGCTGTCACATGGGACATCCAGTATGAGAGGATATACTCACACTGTCATTTAGAATAAAACATGTAAATATTAGGAGTAATTAGTATTGCATACTGCAGCTACTGAAATGTCACTGTTGCTTCCCTCATTATTAAGAGCATTACATGGTATATAGGTGGTTGGTATAGAACTTTGGAGAAGAAACTGATTTTCGTGCTAGTCACCTGCCTGCCTAAGTCTCACAGTGTTATCTGGGGTGTTTTTAAAATACAAGGGCTTCAGTAACAATCACTAAGTGCTCCTCCGTTTTTTTTTTTGACAATTGTCAGTCACTTTTGAGAGCTGTACAAAAATAAACTGGGACTTTTTGCACCATGGTTTTTAATACCCTGCAAACTTCCTGGAATCTATGAACACCCGTCTGTGCTACATACTTGACTGCTGAACCATGTTAGTTGTTTGGAAAACTCGTTTAAGGAAACACATTTTTTTTTTCTCAGTACTTATTTCTTGAAGTAAAACTGAAGCTTTAAAGTGTTTTTCGTGATTCTAAATTGCAGAACGATGGCCTCCCAGGAGCAAGTCTGGCCAGTCCCAATGAAGGCTATTGGAGCACAAAACCTGTTGACAATGCCTGGAGGAGTGACCAAATCGGGGTATCTTCATAAAAAGGGAGGCACCCAACTGCAGATATTGAAGTGTAAGTTGAATGAGGTATTAACTAAACTAAATGCTTTAAATGCTTGCCTCTGAGGCCTTTAACACATTTCATGTTAGCAGACTATCTAATGAAGCTGTTGTTCTACTTAGTCTGTACCAGATTACAATTTTACTGGAACATACACTTGAAAGACCCATATTAAAGAATTTCTTTTAATTGCTTTGGAACTGTAAATCTTGGATGATAAACGTTGTGATTGATATTCTTTTACCATGCTAATTCTCTTATCAAGTCCTTCACAAGTAAGATTTTTTAAATACAGGAACAGATTCCTTGGCTGTGGATTAATTTTGAATATTATTTTCTAAAAGAGATTAGCACTCAGCTTTTTTTTTTCTTTCCAATAAAGTTTCTCTATACTGGAATGAATGTCCCCATCTCCTCCTGCTGTTGTGAAATGGAAATTTTCTCCCTGCCAACATTCGGTCGTACTTAAAACCAGTAATTGCTTCTGGAATCAGAGTCTGTTTACACAGAGGAGACTTCAGATTTTGGATTTATTTGTATGCTGTTCATTTGTTGTTTAAACTATACTTAGATAATTAAGGATAAAGATTTCTGCCTTTGATAAAGGGAATGTCAGCTCTTTCAAAAAAGGAACAGAAACCATCATTTCATTGGCAGTTTTATGTACTTGAGGCTAAAGATGAGAGGGAGATACTAAAGTGGTTTTGGGATGGACATGAATATGTGTGTGTAGCCTGTGGCTACCTTCCTCCCATTTTGTTTGAGGTTGTGTTCTTAAGTTAGTTTATCCCTCTAGTAAAGGAGCGCGGGTAGCGGCCAGACCTCTGGCTTCTTCTCAAGTTATCACATCAGCTGCCTCTCAAGCAAGGGAAGGAAGTACTGCCCTGAGCCCAGTCTGACTGAATGGACAGATGGACAGCTTTGCCATGTGACAGATTGTCAACAAGCTGTTGCTTACCTCCTTTGTGCTCTTTTACGGTGATTAATAAGATTACTAAAATATTAAACAATAATTCTACCCAAGTTAAGAGCTTCTAATTAACATACTGCCTTTTGGATTTGTCTTTTGCTTACTTCTTTCTTGATCTTTTCAGGGCCTTTGAGGTTTGTGATTATCCATGAGGGATGTATTTACTATTTTAAGAGCAGCACGTCTGCATCTCCACAGGGTGCATTTTCTTTGAATGGTTACAACAGGTGAGTGCCAAATAACTTAGTTATCAGCCAGGCTCCTCTGACTTAATGCAGGGGGTTATGGTTTTTGTTTTCAAAGAAGTTAGATGCAAGCACATGTGTGGTTTAAGAATTGATCTCTAATTCCTCTCAAGTTGTATATATGGTGTTTCCTGTGCTTTGCAAGTATATAGCCCTCATCTCGCATAATTCAACGAGTAAAGCTGTTAAAATTGCAATGGGCTTGTTCATGTTACTTGCTGAATGCAGACTTTGCATGGGCAGATACATGTGGGTTCTTTCAGACAAATGATCTTTGTTCCCTAGTGATTTCAGTGATCATCACTAAACCAGAAAGGAATCAGGAAGGAAAATGTAGGGAGTTACTGATTCAGTGCCACAAGTGTCAAGACTGAATCAACGACAGGAGTGACAAATGAGAGAATGCAAAAGTATCTGTGCAAAGAATCTGACTCATTTCACTGCTTGCTGTAAATCTTATTTGCTTTTTTTAAGTTGAAGGCAATAATTACAGGGCCTTCAGATTAACCAGTGCTATCAGAACCTGTCTGAGGGCAGCATATGTACAAGGCCTAATAAAAGTCTAACCTAACTTTAGCAAGTTGCTCTTTTAATTGATGCTAAGAAAGGTCTAGTGAGAGAGAAGATGTAGAGAAATATCACAGTATTGGTCCTAACCACTGCAGTTTTATTGCATTTTGAAACATGTATGTTTTTCTTGTACTGTATAATGTTCTCAGACTTTTGGAGTAGAGAGATATCTTTTTGTTTGAATGTGACAGCTTTCTGACTGACCTCAACAATGGCATATTTGGTGGGAATTCAAGTGTCAACATTGTAGCGTTGACAAAGATTAAAGAATCAAGATTCATTTGTCTAAGAAACTGTAACTTGGTCATGACACTATCTTCTGTAATCACATTAATGTGAAAGACCACGGAATTTGCAAGTGCTAGAGACTGTCATTACTTTTTTTATATATTTGAGTTTTAGCAGCCTTGTAGAGACCTAGATTGGAGCTGAGACCAAGTCTTGGTTAGTGTTATATAAGAATTTCTTAAACTGGGTAGTTGCATAAGGTTTTCTGATAACAAGTCGCTCTAAGGCTTCTCTGGACTTCCATTTTGCAGTTTCCATTCAGTAGCCTTTATAGGTTTGAGAGTGGAGAGTTCACTAGAGACTCAAAGTGTATAGTGGTACCTATTGCTAGTAGCCATCCCAGCTGCACCATGGGTTATTTACCACATAGATATTACGTTAATGAAATAACTTTGAGTTCCTGTTGAGGTTTAGTTTTGGACTAGGCAGGTGCAGAAAACCCCAATGGCAGATGCAGAATACAAGTTCCATTTGAAAAGTAGGATTAGGGACCTTAATGAAGTTTGTAATCTATAATTATGAAATGATTTTGCTATTGACATTGTCTTTAGTGGCAACTTGAGGCTGTTGATTTTATTTTATTTTTTTCCAAAGCAATGATATGTTGATAAGGTACCTAACTAAAAGTCAGGTGGCTCTGAGAATCTTTTTACCTACATTTGCAAACCCATCTTCCCTCAAGATTAAGGACTTGTGGAAATAGTGCATTGTATGAGGAAAGGGGTGAATTCAAGTTTAATAACAAGAAAGCAAGTCCTTACAATGATTGTAAAAACTTCAGTAGATATCTTTATGACTTGTGCTGAGTAAGTCTTAGAGATTGTACTTTTAGATTAGCCAAGTCTTAAGATTTATGTCTCTTCATTTGTTCTAAAACGTCACAGTAAGCATCTATAACCAAATTTGTGTGTGTAAGGAGTTTCTTCATTTCAGACTCCTCTGGGGGAGTAAAAAAGAAACAAACATATCTAATGGAATGCAATTTGTGGAAGATGTTGAGTCATGCTTGGTTTAAAATATTCTTTTTTAATTTTAAGAAAGTGTTTATAAGGGAAAAGTGGGAAAATTAACTTTTTGAATCATAGAATGGCAGGGTTGGAAGGGACCTTTAGAGATCATTTAGTCCAGCCCCCCTGCAGAAGCAGGTTCACCTAGATCAGGTCACATAGGAACATGTCCACGTGGGTCTTGAAGGCCTCCAAAAAAGGGGTCTCCACACCCTCCCTGGGCAGCCTGTGCCAGGGCTCCCTCATCTGAACAGTGAAATAGTTTTTTCTTATGTTTAAATGGAACTTTTTGTGTTCCAGCTTCATCCCATTCCCCTTTGTCATGTCGCTAGACACCATCGAAAAAAGGGCTGCCCCAACCTCCTGACACCCACCCTTTAGATATTTGTAAATGTTAATAAGATCCCCCCTCAGTCTCCTCCAGACTAAACAGCCCCAGTTCCCACAGCCTTTCCTCGTATGAAAGATGTTCCAGTCCCCCCGGAAAACCTGTGATTTGATTTCTCCTCTGTGCCTTTATGAAATAAGGATCACAGGCACCCTAAATACTGTTTACCATGGTGTGTAGCTTGTGGTTGAATGCACTTCATTAAACCTTCATTGAACAGGTCAAAACATCCAATTGTAAGTCTGGCTGGTGGTCTAACCTAGTGCCTTTTTTCCTGTCAGTGTTCTTTCGTTGTCTTTTTTACCACTCTGGTGGAGAAATACTATGAATGCATGGAGGGGGATTTTTGTGGTGTTTTCCTGGGCTTGAGGTTAATTTCTGTAAGGCAAAATTGGTGGGTAAAACTGCTTTCTGTCAGAGCTCCATGACTTTGCACGGCAGAATTAACTTAATGGATGACGATTTTGATGTACTGGTGGTTGTGTTTCTCAGGGTTATGCGGGCAGCTGAGGAGACAACATCAAGCAATGTGTTTCCTTTCAAGTTAGTTCACATTAGCAAGAAGCACAGGACGTGGTTTTTTTCAGCATCTTCTGAAGATGAAAGAAAGGTAACTTTTCTTTTTCTTTGCAATATAATCTTCCTTGAAGCAGAAAGTGAATCTCAGACTTCCCTAAAGTCTAAATGAACCAGACACAGCTGTCACTGACATTTGTACATTTAGCTCTTTGGGCTCTTCTGAAAATCATGTCTGAAGTTTTAACTATTAAGTTAGTATGAGTTCAAGTTGTAATTTAGGGAGTGGCTGTGACATACCAGATGGCATGGTTTTCTCTATATTCCTCATGTCATTTTTAGCCAAGGAACAAAAGTTTGCATGTTAAACTTTTCATAAAGCATCAAGATGGTTCAGTAAAATCTCTCACCTGTAAATGTGCTATGAACAAGGATCTGGCTCTAGAAATAACACCTTGAAATTCATAAACTGGAAGTTTAATATTTTAATTCATTCTTATAGCATTTCAGATAGTCAAAACATTTGAGTGTTAAGTCCTCTCAGTATGAAGTCGTGGATAAATACTAGTTTGATTTAGGTTCCTGGCACAGTTATTCTGCTCATATAGAGGACAGATACTGTGTAGCTTTGTTTAATGATTTAAAGATGGATCTGCTGAATGTTGCATTTTTATTCTTATTTAGAATTGGATGCTATCCTTGAGGAGGGAAATTGATCACTACCATGAGAAGAAAGAAACAGTAACAGAATTCAGGTATAAACCCTTAATCTTTATTTGCTTTTTGCACTAGCTCTTGACAGTGGTGTTAGAGGCTCTTTGCACCTACAAGTAATTTACTGTTAAATACAAACAGGTGCAGGAAGGCCCAAGAATGAAAGGCCTTTTAAAATACATCACTTAAAGAATACCAAGGCAAAACTAAATCTTTCGAGTAATAGAACTTTAAATGTTAGCTTTGTATAAAACAAACCTTTAAGAGAGCAGCAACCTATCTGCTGTTAATTGGGAAACAGGAAAAGATGCTTCTGCTTTACCAATGCTCCTTTCCAGTGCTGCAGTCCTGCTAACAGACATGCTTACTGTCCCAAGACCCATAGCACAGTGATGCAGAAGGTGCTCTTTTGTCTTTTGCAGTGACTCTGGTTCTGATGCAGACAGTTTCTATGGCTCAGTAGAACGTCCCATTGATATCAAGTATTCTCATCATTCAGCAGATAACGAAGGTGACAAATTTAGTCATTGATGAGTAATATTTATTTGCTTATTTCTTCTGGATTCTGCAGGAATTGCTCCCACAGCTTAAACAAGCTGATCCAATTTGCAGCTATAAATCCCTTTTCTTTCTTTGCAAAGTATGTGTTGCTTGTAATTTGAAATCAGAAGTAGATATTCTGTGCCATAAACCATTAGTAAAATTAAAGACATTCAGGTCTTTCAAGGAGGTGTCCAATATCCTAATAACACTACTACATGATATCCTACATGATAGTAGGATATTAGTCACTTAAGACTATGTGCTGAAAGCATGTGGAAACAATGCAGTAGAACATTGTGCAAACTAGTTATGTCTTGTGTAGACTGTGAAATCAATTCACTTGTCCTGCAAAACAAGCAGTCCACCCATGTTGGGATGTTGTTCCATCTGTGTTGTAGTCTGTTTAGAAACAGAATTGATCGGCTCTCCAGTTCAGGAAGATCTTCCATTGGGCATAGGATGGACCTGTGTGAAATGCATAGTGACTTCCAAACTGATTAACTTTCTAACTAAAGGCTCTGAAAATCTCATTCTTAGCATTGGCTTTTTTAATCAAAGTTTGATACCTGTTGATTGCTGTAGTTGTTGGAGTTAGAAATGAGGACATGATAGAAAGCCTGTCAGATGGGCATTTACAACATTTCAGCAGCTGACTTTCTAGTCAAGAAACGTGTTAGTGAAGTGCAATGTGAGGAACCTCATCTCGACGTTCAATATACAGTTCCCTTCTTAGGCCTTCCCTCATCTGCCCTTTCAGATATTGAAGGGCAGGGCTGATTGAATCAAGTACTCTCATTTCCTGAAAGCAAATTCCTGACTGTTTTTCTTGACTAGGACAAAAAGGCAAGAGTGAGTCTTCTTAGGAAATCCGGTTCAATGGCTGCAAAGCAGAGGAAAACAGACTAAGCAGCATTTCATGTAGGACTGTAGTTTAGTACTTCTGTGTTTCTGGGAGGGAAGGGTTATATGCAATATGATTCTGTTAGGAGGCCAAGTGGGAGCTCACATTAGGAAAATGAGAAAAGGCAACTGATATTTTTAACAGTTTTTTGTTTGATTTGTAATGATTTTCTTTGTGGAAATATTATGTGTTGCCTTGGAAGCTCTTCTCATGGTCAATGATGAGAATTGAATGCATGTTTTTCATGTCCTGATTGTTCTTACTTACACTTAAAGGCAACACTGGAACCGTTTAAGCCATTTGTAGTGGGGCATTGTTTGTTGCTAGAGTAAGGCAAAGGGATTGTAGATCACTAGGCTTGCTTAGGATTCCGTATTGCAAAATCATCCATGTCTCCGTGTCACAGATTTGGGGGATTATTTGTTTTCCAACTGGTTTTGCCAGTGCATCTGTGTAGTTTGGTCTCTGCAACTGGTTGGAATCTCTTTCAGGAAGGCTGTAACGTTAGAAAGTGGTACCCAAAAGGAAATTTCAATTTGAAAGATGGGAAACAATGTAATGTGCAGTGTAGTTCATCTCCAATGGTTGTAAGTGATAGCTTTCTTAATTGACTTCCAAACTGAAGGAAACACCAATTCTAAATAGCAGAGACATAGATCAAAATTCTTATTGGTTTTGTGATGTCTTTGAAAACAAACAAAACCCCCCATTTGTTTATGTAAAAGCAGGAGGTACTCAATACTGCTTCTTGGTTCCAGGAGTACTTACCGGAGTCTGACATGTTGATTTTTATCTGCAGATTATGACCAGGAGGAAGAGGATGAGTCTTATTTGCAGCCAGATACTTCTGACATAGTGAAAGATGGTATGTGATTTCTTTCGTTCTCTTCATGAAAGACCCCATGAAAAGCCCTCAGTGAGAGCAATGTTTGAGTACCACATGATAATTTTGCCTTGGTCATACCTAAAACATTTCAGGTGGTAGAATAACTGAAGTAATGCACAGGTATCTAATCTTGAGCGGTCTGTAGGGTCAGTAGATCGTGGTAACAGCAGTAACAATGTACAGAAGTGTTACATGCCTTTTAAGGGCATGTTTTCTTGCAGACCTCCTGCCCTGCAAGGACCTGTTAACTGCTTATCAGTCTGAAGGAGGAGCAGCGCTTTTAACATACTCTCTGTGTTTTTAGCACAGGAAAGACTCGTTGCTCAGCCATGAGCCATGCCTGAAGAAAAAAGGCAGGGGTTTACTACATATAACATTCAGAATTGTGCTGCAAGTTAAATCCAGCTTTTTGGGTACTATTGGACCAAATGCCAATGAAATCTCTTAAATCAGATAGAAACCAAATTTGAAAAGTCTTGTTTCTTGACATACTGTATCCTCCTCTCAGTGTGTCATGGTTTTGGGATGTTTTCTTTCTGTAGATATGGTCCTGCCCCCAGCCTACCCACCTCCGCCAGTTCCTCATGTCAGAAAAGCTGCCTACTCGGAATCAAGGGCACATTCCTTTGCTGGCAAACCTTCTGTGCCAGTGCCACCACCACCTCCTAAGAGAAGCTTACCTGATATCAAACTAGAGGAGCTTTTAAACACAAGAGAACCCCCGTTACAGTGCCGAGCTGAGCCTAATCTGAAGATTCAGTCCTCAAGCTGGAGACCAAGTGAACAGCCGCCCCCTGTGCCCCCTCTGCCTCCTTTCAAAAAGCCTCTGTGTGCCAAAGAATCTTGCTCGTTACCTCCAGAGCCTCTGCCTCTAGCTCAAGTTCTTGCTACTCCAGAAGGATGTGAGAAGCTAAAAACCTTAAACCTTTCCCCTCGAACTCCTCCTCCGCTGCCAAGCAGTAAACCCAAACTGTTACAGCTCACTGAAAAACCAGCAGAACCCAAAGTGCCAAGAGAACACGGTAAACCTGGACTGTTTGTGCCACCAGTGCTCCCAAAGCCACCTGTGCCAAGCCACCAGCCCCCTGGAATTAAGCCTAGACCAGAGAAGACTGTGTGTCCCCAGTTACAGTAAGTAGGCAAATCAAATGAGTTAATAAATCTTTCCTCTGTGTGTACATGTTGACATGTAGTTGACAGACTTGCTTTTCAGATTCACATTGGCATTTGTTTCTCTTCCCTGCACCATCCTTCTCTTCCTCAGTGTTGTGCTTCTGTATTTGTTACTTGAAAATTCTGCAATGAGTTCAGATTCTGAACTATTCTGAAATAGTTCAGCAAGAAATTGTAGATTAATTTAAAAAGCAACAAAATTTTGTAGTTAATTTTTCAGGTGTGTCTTGAAGACTTCAGTAGACTTTGGCAGTGAATAAGAATCCTTTATGTCAGAACCTCAATGAACTGCAAAAACGATTTTGGGCTTCTGTGGAAATAGGAAATGTGTTTCATTTTGTATTTCATTCATTTATTTATTCATTTTATACTGAGATCAACTTTACTAAGGGATATGGAATTAGTTATGGTGGCAAATCACAGAAAGGTATTATTGCCTGTTGGATCATTTAGCGGCTGTGAAGATGAAAGCAATAAACTCCTTAAAGACAGTAGAAGGAAGAAACATGCACTGGAGTGAGTCCAGTGGAAGGCCACCAAGGTGTTTGGGTATATGATATGCGAGAAGAGGCTGAGAGAACTGGAAACATTCAGCCTTAGGAAGGCTCATGTGAGATCACTGCTGTTTACATCTACTTAATGGGTGGGTATGGAGAAGACAGAGCAGGACCTCCAGGGTCTGAAGTGATAGAATAAGAGGCCACAGGCAGAAGTCACAACCTGGGAAATTACAGATAGGTATTAGGAAGGACTTTTCACATGCAGATGGTGAAACACCAGAACAGGTTGCTGTGGAGTAGCTGTGGAACCTCAGTCCTTACAGGTATTCACAACTTGACTGGACACAGCTTCCTGATCTAGTTTGACCCGATTTGTGCAGAAGCTTGGATTAAATGCTCCCTTCCAGCCTAAATTAAGCTGTGATTTGGAGGCTAAACTGAAACTTGATCCTTCCCTTCAGTGTTTAGTGTGTGTGTGTGTGTTCTGTTCTGAGGAGATGCCCTTCAGTTTTTGTTCTCTTTCTGCCAGGAGATCACCACCTGATGGACAAAGTTTTAGAAGCTTTTCATTTGAAAGACCAGCACTACCCTCCAAACCACAAACACCTGATGATGATTCTGATGATGACTATGAAAAAGTAAGATCAAGCAGATGCTCCATTCTCAAAGAGCATTTTTTTTTTTTCTTACGTATACTTTGGGGAACATTTTCAACCGTTATTACATGAAAAAAAGAACCCTTCCTGAAAACACAGTGCTGTGGGGGGCTGGGGGTTTGGTTGGGTTCTTTTTTTTAATTTTGGAGGGGGTTTAAGGAATGCCTTGAGAAATTCTGGATTTTAGCATTGGATGTAAAGAAGCAGGAGGCATAAAGATTAAATCACCGTGAAATTCAGCTACCGATGGCTGTAGCTTATTTGCATAACACATTACTAGCATTGGAGTTGTCATTAATTTAAATGCTGATTTGTTTTCTTCTTGTTTCTCTTCACAGGTTGGGCTGCCTGCTTCAATATTTCTTAATACCTCTGAATCCTTCGAAGTTGAAAGGTAAAATATGACTTGAAAACAATTGCTTAGAAGTCCTACAAAGACCTGTACTGAACAGTAGTCATGTGGTGACTGAAAATGCATCCTACTTGCAAAAGGGATTCTGCTCCATCTGGAGAAGGCTGTTCTACCAGGAAGCTGGGATGGGACAAAGCCAGATCTTCTGTGCTGTGTTGCTGGTTCAGATGCTAGGACAGTGAAATTCTTTCAGCTATGATGTGCTATGAGTTGTTGCAACCAAAACACAGACTTGTCCTAAGAATTTTAAGAATCTAACCATTTTACTCTCCTGAGTCAGAAAATGCTGACACGTGTAACTGCTGTATTGTTTGTAGGACGTTTAGAGCCAGTAGCCCACGGGGACAGCCACAGAATGGATTGTATTGTATTAGGAACTCATCTACTAAGCCTGGAAAGGTAACTTGCAATTGCTGAATCTGCTCCCTCACCTCCAACCTCTTTTTTTACTTACAGTCACTTAATCTTATCTGTTATCAAGTACTTAATAACTTAGACTTGCACTTTCCTTAAAGCAAGAACATCTGAGAGACAATCACTATCGTAATTTCAGTGGGATTTTGGGGATTGTAACTAATTCCTTAACAATACACTGACTCAGAAGAGTTTCTTTAGTCTAGACTGAATATGCTGCCGTATTCTTCTTCAAGGTATTGGTTGTATGGGATGAGTCAGCAGAAAAAGTGAGAAACTACAGAATCTTTGAGAAGGTGAGTGGCTGCACTGTGTGTAGGGGGTGTCTGTGTGCATGTAGGTGTAGATGAGCTCCTGTACATCCATGTGTATGAAGTGGGCATGAGTATGGCTGTGTATTGCGACTAACAGGTTAAAGCTTAAACTTCCCATTGCTGAAAGTAAAAATAAGCTGATATACAAACTGCTCTAGGATAAGTGCTGGGATCTGGGCTTTCTGGTTGCTGTAAAGTGCAAAAGACAAACTAGCTGTAAATGTTCTCATTTAAATTTCAGCTCCAGTCAAATCCTAAAGGAATATTTTAATTCCTGAGTTGAACTTGGACTTAGTTGCCTAAGTGATTAGTTTGCAAAGCAGCTGCTTGTTTGAAAGAACTTCTTAGTTCTGATGATGATGTTTTGGAGTGTTTTTTAAACATTAAATTGGAAAAATTATCATGAATTATGACATATGGGTTTGTTCTACAACAGGATTGCAAGTTTTACCTGGATTCAGACGTCATGTTTTTAAACATGGGAAGTTTGGTTGAATACTACAGCACTCACATCTTGCCTAGTCATGACAGCCTGATTCTTCGGAGTCCGTATGGTTACTCCAAACCAAGGTGACACGACTGGCACAGTCACTGATGTGAGGACAAACAGGCTCCACGCTGCCCTCCAATTCCATGTGGACTTGCCATTGTTTGCACACAGGAACTGAGTCTGTTCCAGCTGCGTTCTCGCATGAATTGGATATGAACTCCATTGGATGAATGCTTGGTAAAACCTTACAGTCTGGATCAGTGGGGTTCTATGGTCTTTTCTTGTACAAAGCTGGGAACTGCTGATGCTGTGAAAGCCGTCTGTGATACCTACACCTTGGGTGAATCTGCTGCTATTACTGATCTTCTTGGAATGTGGAGGACAGACACAACAAAGAAATGACTGACAAGGAAGTGGCCTGAACACAGCAAGTAGGGGAAGGAGAAACTTCTGAAAGTCTATCAGAAGTCACTCGTGACAGGGAATACTAATACTCTGACTTGAAGGTATCATTCCTTAAGTCAGTGCTGGTGCTTAACTGAGAGGTTTTGTATTACTTGTATAGTTGACATGTAAATAATGAAGACGACGGTGCAGATAGTTTGGTTTACTATAGGTAAAGATGACCAGGAAATGTGGGGGTGTCTTTTTAGCCACCTCATACATGAATGTAACTTCTGATCACAGTGCCTGCAGTAACCTCTGTCAGGGTTCTATCCAACCAGTGTGGTTATGGTGTCTGACATATTGCTGACGATGTGCACTTCTGATAGGTGTGAAATAACACTTACATGGCTTTTGTGGGAGCCCTGGTCCTTGGCTCTGAACTGGCAGAGGAGGTGCCACTGGTATTTTTATTGGGTATGAAAAATGAAAAAGCCCATTAGCTTTAAAAACTGCTGTGAGAGTGAGGGCACAGGCTGCCCAGAGAGAGTGTGGAGTCTCCTCCTCTGGAGGCTTTCAAAACCCCTTGGACGTGTTCCTGTGCGACCTGATCTAGGTGGACTTGCTGTAGCAGGGGGTTGGACTGGATAATTCCTAGAGGTCCCTTCCATCCCCTACCATCCTGTGATTCTGTTCAAGGGTTAAACACGCTGCCATGGTCTAGAGCAGGTTTTGTAGATCACCAGGAATTGTTCCATTGTTACAATTGCTACTCAGTCTGAACTTGAGTGCAAAATAAAATCTGGTTTTAACATCCTATTAGCCTAGGATGAAGAGCAGCAGAGTGCTTGTAACTTTGTTCCCTAATATTTTGGGGACAGATATCCTAAAACCAAGGACTTGGTAATTATGCCACAATTACCCTATTCCTAAATTTTAGGTAGGAGGAGAAATTGGTTTTAATGACTTGTTAAGTAACTTGGTTGATTCAAAAGTGCTGTCACAATGGTCTTTTAATAAAGTTTACAAGAGTTGTAACATTTTAAAATAGCTGTCACTCCTGAAACAGGAGAAAACTTCCAAAACATGAAACTGTTACAGAATAAAAAGTTTTCTCTTCGTGAAAACAATAAACCAGGATTTAATCTCTGGAAGGAATTTCGTTACTAGAGATGCGATCCAAGGACCATATATAGGAACTACAGCAAGAAACTCCAGCTCTGTCTTTTACAGACAAAGACAACAACAATCTTTTAATGCCTGTTCCTGCTGTATTGGGTTTTAGGCATGTAAATTAAATGCTATGTAGAACTTAAATTTCAAATTCTGGTGAATTATTGGATATTTTGAGTTTCCAATTCCTCTTATTTTAAATGAGCATCCCTGTGGCTCACTCCTCTGATATGACATACTCTGGAAAGACGACTCAGCCAACAAAGCATTTGAAAATGATGGTGTATGGCTATATGTAAGTTAGAACCAGTTTGAGTGTTTCTTGCAGTATTTAGAATGGACTTAATTGTGTCAAGACAGTCACGCTTACAGTCTGCTGGCTCTGGGGCCTTAGGTGGTTACTTTTTTTTTTTTTTGCAACCATATACTCAAGATTTTTAAACTGCAAAGATCCTTCTGTAATCCAACACCAGGCCCAACAGTGTCTTTACCTGTGTAATACAAGATCTGCAAATATGTAAATTTGTGTGCTAACTTCCTTTTTTTATATAAATGTATATATTTCTAAAGTGGATAAACATTCAATATGAGCTCACCTAATTTTGTGCAGTCGTCTTGAACTTTGTGAATGTGCACGTTAATGCTTTTGTAGTTGTCTTAAACAGTGCTTGATTCTTCTTACTGTGAAGTTAGAAGAATTAGTTTTCATCCCCCTTAGGAAGCCAGTCTTCAAGCAACTCTGCATTCTAGTCATCAGCCACTGCCTGGGGGAGGGAATGACCCTTCATTTATTCCGAAGTAGAGGGACTGTGGAGTCTCCTTCCTTGGAGGTCTTCGAGGCCCGCCTGGACATGTTCCTATGCCACCTGCCCTAGGTGAACCTGCTTCTGCAGGGGCGTTGGACTAGATGATCACTGAAGGTCCCTTCCAACCCTGCCGTTCTAGGATTCTGTGATTCCTGAGTGCAAGTGCAGGGCTGAAATCTTCATTTTGTCTCTGGGAAGTAAGAAGAGGTGCTGTAGGCTTACAGCCTTGTAGGTTCATGTGTCTGACATCAGAATTGGAGGCAGGAGAGAGATGATGATGTGCTTGGTGATCCCTTCATCCCTCCACAGGCCGGTAGAAGGCTTCCAGACAAATCTGTTATCATTGAGCCTCTCTTCTCCGCCTCCTCCTCCTCCTCCTCCACACTAGTCTGGCCTGTTCGGATGAGGTTTTATTTCCAGCGTCTGTGGGAGGAGAGGCGCGGCGGGAACCCCGCGTGCCCCCCGCAGCAGGTGCCAGGCCGGCTGCCCGCTCTCCCGTCCCCCGCCAGGTCCCTGCCGAGCCCTCGGCCGCCCGGCGCGGGGCGACACCTGCCGGCCGCGCTCCGGGCAGCGTGAGGGGCAAAGGCGCGACGCCTCCCGCCTCGCCTTCCTCAGCCACGCAGCAACATCACTCATCTGACGGTTTCTTAACCTAGGCGACGACGACAGTGACGGAGTTTTAGATATAATACATTAAAATATACTTCGAGACAGAGCTTGCATCTGAGCGTCCGGACATCCGAGCACCTGCCGGGTTATCCACAGCATGGGCATTAAAGGGTCCTTCTGGGCGTTAAACACTTTGCCTAGCAGCAGGCAAATCGTGGGATGTTGCAATCGTTTCTTTCTCACTAAATAGTTCACTCCTCAAGGTCAAGGAGGTTTGTTTTCCAACAGTGAGAGTGCTTGAGCTCACCATTAAGTACAGCCCCTAAAATAAGAGAGCCCATGGTCCTTTTACTGTAAGTACTCAAAGTACCATGATACCAAATACTACTCTAACTTTTAGAGCATGTGATATCTGAGCTCCCTTCAAAACAACATGGTGGGCTTAGGGTATGTAGTAAGGCTTGCAGCAGCCCCAGGTCTATTCCTTCGTGCTAGTATCTTTATTGCTATCCCTTACCTGTACCTCCTTCCTTAGAGTATCTAGTTCCAAGGCAGTGGGGAATCCACCCCTCAGGTTTGTGACATGGCCCTAATGGGTGTGTAAGCTTAGAGATATTCAGAAATCATTTTTAATGTCATTTCACTCACCCTTTGCTCTGCTGGAGTTGGTTTGCACAGAAATGGCAGTAATAATCACTGATTGCAGCATTAGATCTCTGAGTACATAAGCACAGTGATGCCACAGGCCCACCACAGCAGCACAGAGAAAAAAGAGGTCTGTTCCAGGAAAACTTCTTCAGGGAGCCTAGCACAGGGTATTAATAAAGATTTGTATTACATTCTTTATATACAGGAATAAAAGATGTTGCAGGTGTGGCCTCACAAGCTAGCTGGTTTAGGCTGCAGTGGCTACGCTGCGCTTTAATTTACACTGTGCTAACATTCATGTTGCTTTATTTTTTCAAGTAAATGCTAGTCACACCCTAACCACAGGAATACTGCTGAAAATGTGCTTTTAAAAAACTGGATGTGATTGAAAGCAATTCAAAACTTGATGTTCTAATACTACAAAGCCTTTCCTGTATATAACAATAATTAAATACTTTAATCTGTCTTACTCTCCTCAGCCCTCTTTATTGCTTTGAGCTTGCCCTGCTAAATTCTTTTTCCTTTCTCTTTTCTTTGTTTCACAGTCCTGGGGCTGTTTTTAGCTCTGTAAGTTAGTTCGTAAGTTCTAACTTCTGTTAGTGACGCTTTTCCTTCTCCTACTACTAAGGAGGAAGTTGTCATGAGAGCAGCTAAAACAATATCCCAGCAGCTCTGGTGACACTGGAATTAGTGCAGAAACAACTTGCAGTGAACATATACCTCTAGAAAGCACATGAAAGCTCAGAAAGTCAGGAATGCTGCAATTAAAAGAATCAGTTTTGCTTGGAAAAAGATTTTGGAAAAACAAATCTAACTCTCCACAAAGAGCACTGTAACATTAGAAGAGTTGCTTGTGGCTAAAGCAATCATTGCATTGGTTGTGTTTAATTGAAACTGTTATTAACCACCTTGAGCCATGAAGCTAGATCTATGTTTCATCTTAACCATATATAAACATTTATTTATGCATAAAGTCATTATTTTTCAAGCTGAAGGCCAAAGTGTCCTCTTAGTTTAATAGATTGAATCAAATATGGCAGCGTGAAGTATCAGCCTGATCCAGCTGCTTTGCCCTTTCTCCACCTGCTGCTTCAGTTAATTTTTTTTTTTTCAGCTGAAATAAACCTTGGATATGGTTTTGTTTGGTTGTGGAGGGAGATGAAAGTAGATCAGACAGTATATTGTTCTTTCTTTCTATGTAGCCATGAGATACAAGTAGTGCTGTAACGCACAGCTGAAGACAACACATTACACTATTTTTTAAAGGCATTTAAGCTCAATAATTGCAAAGCAGAATCCCTCCTGAGCTTTTCAGTAGTAACCACGTGTGCATAAGGTGACTTGTAACACTGCCAGCAGCTGCCAGTGGCTGCAACTGGGGTGTTTGGTATGGGAGATTCAGAGTGGCTTTGGTACTATCATTCCCACTGTATAGGCAAAAAAACTGATTTGAAACTGCTTCTGGGGAAGAAAGAAAAATGTCATGATGCCATATTTGTCACATCAACCCTGTATTGTGTTTCTCACAGGAAGCTGTGGGCGGTTTGATCACCAAGGAGTGCTGATGCCAGGTAAAGAGGTCAGTTGCAGGAAAATGATTGTACAGTGTGATTTTTCTGATACCTAGTAAAGCCAAAGTTGCAAATGAATACATTCACGTTGCCTCTTCTATTTGAGGAAAATTACTTACTGTGGGTGTGTTGGCAAGCAGAACATCTATAGTGCCCTCAGAGTGCCATGTTCCAACAACTCTGCCAGGAATGTCACTCTGACTGTGAACACACAGTAGTATTCTTTTTTTCTGAAGGGACAATAACCAGTACATGTGTCATACCATGTAGGCCCAGGAAAATTTACACCTCTCTCTAAGTCAGGAACATTCACCTACACTCCCTGTTTTCATTTCATAGAATCATTCCAACTGGAAGAGTCCTTTAAGATCCTCGAGTCCAGCCTTTGTCCCAGCCCTATCAACCACTAGACCATTTCCCTAAGTGCAACATCCAACCATCTCTTAAATATCTCCAGGGACGGTGACTCCAGCACCTCCCTGGGCACCCTGTTCCAATGCTTGACAGCCCTTTCAGGAGAGAAATTCCCCCTCATATCCAGCCTGAACCCTGGTGCAACTTGAGGCCATTTCTATTGCTTGTCACTAGGAAGAACAGATCGACCCCCACCTCACTACAAATTCCTTTCAGATAGTTGTAGAGAGCGATAAGGTCTCCCCTGAGCCTTCTTTTCTCCAGGCTAAACAGCCCCAGACCCCTCAGCCATTCCTCATAGGAGTGATGCTCCAATTCCGTTCCTAGTTTGGCAGCCCACCTCTGGATCCTCTCCAGCACCACCATGTCCTTCTTGTACAGAGAGGCCCAAAACTGGACACAGGGTTTCAGGTGCAGCCTCACCCAGGCCCCTCTCTGCCTGGCACCTTTCCAGCCACTCCTCCCCAAGCCTGGAGCGCTGCTGGAGGTTTTCATGGCCCGAGGCCAGGACCCAGCCCTTGGCCTTCTTGAAACTCAAGGCATTGGCCTCGGCCTGGCCATCCAGCCTATGGAGATCTCTCTGTAAATCTTCCCTACCCTCAATCAGATAGACCCTTCTACCCAGCTTGGTGTCATCTGCAAATTGCTAAGAGTGCACTCCATCGCCTCGTCCAGATTGTTAGGAAAGATGAAGCCCCAGTGCTGGGCCCAGGAGAACATCACTCGTGACCGGCCACCAGCTGCATTTTACTCAATCACAACTCTTTGAACACAAGCATCAAACCACTTTTCAGTAACATTTTAGGGGGGGATCTGCCCACTTTTCCAGGACGGCCCCTGGGACCTGGGTCCTGCCAGGCAGGTTTGAACTGAGTGCGGTACCCAGGTCCCGCTGAGCGAGGTGGTGGAGACAAAGGCTGGGGCCTGCCCCTGTGTGCTGCTGCTCTGGGCACTGTG
>WBNH01010981.1:0-33693 GCA_013401255.1 Urocolius indicus
TTTTTTTTCCTCTGTGCTGCCAGCTCCATCACAGCAAATGTTTGCCTTCATTTTTGCCCCCATTCCCACCACCACCTTGGTGTGAGGCAGCCATGGAGAGAGAAGTTGGAGAGTTGCAGTAAGATCCCGTGCATTTTCCTTTATACCAATCACGTAACAATCTTTCTGTTTATATTTGGCAAGTATTACGGAGTTTTGATGTTAGATTTCTAAGACAAGCAAAAGGGAAGTTCTTAGCAGTTCTTTATTTTGGGCCTGATTTTGTAGTCCCAGTGTCAAATTTTTACTAACTTTCCATGAGTGAGTGTCCAGGATCTTTTCATTTGAATACCTTCAGGTTTTATGTGTTGGTAGAAAGGAGATGATTGCACAAAAGATTACATACTTGTAAAATTTACTTAGTTAATTTTACAGTTAGAAATGCCAAACTTTTTAACATTTTCAGCCCTTTCATTTGTTAGTAATGTTATCTTCCCTTGGATACCTGGCCCACCAATCAGGTGGCTTTTTAGCTAATATCTGTTTTGGAAGATTAAACTTTACTTTGCTTTTTTTGTTAGCAAAATATTGTAAGATGTTAGGACCAAAAAATTGGTAGCATGCTTACCCTGCTGTAATGTTTTCCTGTCATGAGTAAATATTGACATTTCCTAACACTGGCATCAGATCTACTTTCCCCATTTTTTATTCTTGGTTTCAAATTAGACCTGTTGAATTATTATGAACACTAGTAATGCATTCTTTGTCCTTATAACTAGGAAAATACAATGCTTACATTTGTGTGCCACAGTTTTGACTAATCCCATAAAAATAGTGTGAAAGAAAACGTTATCCACCTAGATAGTTGTCTTTATTCAATTAGTCTGGGTTTAATTATACCACTATCTTGGATCTGTTGATCGGAATTTTCTTTATGTCATTAACTTGTGAAGTATTCCATTAATGTAGCATATAGTAGTAAAACTTTGTTACTATTTCCAGATTTAAAGTATTATTTTCTGGGCTTGTAGTTATAGTCTGAACTTTTCATTTACCTAAATTCAAATCATGCCATAGATAATGTCTGAAGTAAACAATTAGCTAGAGTAGAAAAGGAAAGAAATGACTGTTAGGGTAGCTATGATGAAGGAGGAAGACAAGGACTATTTAGTGACCTGGAGACCACTATCATATGCCATGAAGCAGGATGCTATGCCACAGTGAGCATATGGATCTGCTGCAGCTACCTGTGTCCATTCTCCAGACCCTTCTCCCTTTCTGGAAACATTTTTTCTCGTTGGTTGAATTGGATAAACTTTCTTTAAAGAGAATCCTTCCAGTACAGGCAGGTAGTATAGGAATCCTAAATGGTAAAATCATTACATTATTTAAAGGTAAATATCAGAGTGATTTTACACAAATAAAACTTTCGGAGGAAATACCATTCTCTATTTATATAGATACTTAAATGCTGATAAAAGAGTCTTCTGAGTGACTTCTGAGTAACTTCTGAGTTACATCATTATATGCAGGAAAGCTCTGAATGTGCCTTCTGGTTGAAGTCTCCAGCCTTGGAATTTGACCTGCATTGAGAAGAGCTGTGTCAGGGTCTTCTGATGGCTTTGGAGCCAGGATTATTTGAGGTTGTACCGGAAGGTCATGGCTAGAACAGAGTTTATGTCCAAGACCCTGAAACTAAGCTAATTCAGCAGAGAAACAAAGCAGATTTTTCTCCACTGGTATGCCAACTTATTTTTTTCCTGACTTTTTCTTCAGAGAAACACTCAGAAAATTGTATTTTCTGGAACTATCAAAGAGGAATATAATTGAAAAGAAAATTTCAATATTTTACAGTTTCCTGTACATTATGTTTTCTCCAAATTCAGCATGTTAAGATTGTGTCATTTTTGTAGATCAAGTAGAATGGATCCTTAACAGTGTCCAGATATGGTAAATTACTATAGATGGCAGGTTTAGGGTGAATTCTACCTTCAAAGTCTAGATATTGTTTCAGGTATGGAAGCCATATATCCCAGTGGTGGTCTTAGGTTTTTCTGCAGTGCCCTTCAGTCTTTCCAATATGATGCATTGCATACATCAGATACACATTTCATACATGTGGTGATGACTGCCCCATATGTATGATGGTGTCTACTGCACACTACCATTACCCAGCTTAGGGAATTTCACATGTTTAGATTAGAAGGTTTGTGCCTGGAAAATCACATCACATGTGGAGATTATTTCTGTATCATGCAGGGGATAGGTTAATCTAACTTTCATCTGCATTAATTTTGTGCTAATGACATCTAAAGACTACGGCTTTCTCGACACTCTTCACTGAATTTACTCTATAGCAGTGTTAACTGCTTGTACAATGTCGTATTTTGGAACAGCTGTTATTTAGTCATACAAGTGCCAAGGAAATGTTCAGAAACAGTCAGGTATTCTGGAGAATGGCAGGAAAGAAAAATCCTTTATGTGTTTTGGGTTGCAATTTATAAAGTTTCTTTGTGAAGAAAAATTTGTAATTACGTTCTTTGGAGGGCTGGGCGGGGGAGGGGGGGGGTTACCATTTTAAGGCTCACTGGGGCAGTCTTCCACTGTAGCAGAGATTTAGAAACACAGAATCGTTTCAATTTGAAAAGACTCTTAATATCATTGAATCCAACCATAAAGGACTTGATGTAATTTTTTAAAGGGTCTCATCTTTTCAGAAGGTAACAAAATTGTCCTGGGCCTAAGCTGCACAAGCAAAGAGCTCCAGAGTAGCAAAGCCTGTGCCTGCATGCATGCATATGTGTGCAAAGATATGAGAGACTTGGGTGAAAGAGGAAAATGCATCGCCATCACTGATGAAATAGTTTATGTGGACCATTATAGTATTTCTAAAATGCTTATCATTTTTTAGGGGACCTTCACAAAATACCGGGTGCTTTTGAAAGCTAACTGAAAACTCAGGGAATTTCCCACAACATTCAGTTTTAGGTGTGTCTCTTAGGTGCTCTGAAACACCTTTCCAGGTTCATTCTTTTTGCACATCTGTCAATGTAGATATGAATACTTCCCAGAATTGATATACCAAAGAGTTTGCAACCTTTTGGAAACTTTCTGGAACTTTTGGAAAGTCTCTTAGCAGGAGGACTCAATTTGGTTATTGTTCTTTTATATGCCTAATAATATTTTTCCCGTATCAGGGTCATAATGTCTGAATAAAATTGTAAAGGTCTTATTTTATTTCTACTGTTCAAATGGAGTCTCATGTCACAGTTCAGAAGCCAGTGAAATTTAGTCTGTGATAGACTCATTTATATCTGCATAACATTCTGCAAATGTCACTCGTGTTAAAAAAAGGTTTGGTTGTAAAACCTGAGTTTGGCATTTGCTCCATCTCCCCTCGTTGAGCTAAAATACACAGAAAGTCAGGAAGAATTCTTGAAATTTGTAGGGGAATATTACTGAAATTTTGACCTTCCCATTAAAGTGTGAAAGTACCATTTAACTGTGTTCTAGAAAAATCCACTTCTGCACATAGATGGGAGCAAAGCCATGGCATACTTATTGGAGAATGGAGGCTAGCTTGGGGGTTTAGATGACAGAAAGCAGGAAAATCATAAAAGAGCAGTCTGCTTTGTGCAGCACTCTTACCAGACTGAGCAAGAATTCTGTCTGTAGTGATGAGGAGGCTGAGGCAGGAGCTGCCAAGTCTGTCTTGTTCTTTTTTTTCCCCATAGATTTGTATAACTCTTGTACTCAAATTGTTCTCAAGTAAATGCAGTAGAGTTGGAATTCTTTTTGCAAAATAAATCTGGCTTCAATATCAAGTGTCCTTGAATGACTGAAGTATAAAGCTGAATGTGTGGGTTATTCTGGGTGAATGTAGAGCTGCAGAAAGTATTCACCAGAGCAAAGTGTTGTTAAGACCTACACAAATCTTGGGTGCATTGTGCCATTGTATTTTTAGGTGCAAGTTATTAGAATAGCTTCAACTGAGTCTATACTCCAGGACTGTGTGTGAGAGGAGAGCTAGGACACATAGGAGAATGAGTTGCTGGGAAGGTCAGAATTGTTCTGGATCCGGAATTTGAACCCAAGACTGTATGTGTGTGGTGAGTGGGGAACAAGTCTGCAATTCAATCTCACCAAGAAGAATGAATTATTGAAAAGACTGAAATCACCATTAGATTCCCTCAGTGAGCTGGAATATTAATAAAAATCGAAGTGAAGTTTTAAAAAAATGACAGCAGAAAGTATTATACCTACAAACAACAAATTAAAAGTTTTGAAGTAAAACACTTATTTAAAACTTTGTTGAGTTATGTAAATTTACGAATGATAGAGAAAAAGAAAAGATTACTGTTGCTAAACTATCATCTAAGATGCATTGGCATGTGTCAGATTAACTGTAGAAATTTTCTGAAATGGAACCCAGAAGGTGTGCTAACTGCTAGACACCGCAGAGTGGAAAGTAAATATATTTCCAGTGAGTGAATACTGAGAAAATAAGCATCTGGAAGAAATGGGAATTTTGGATTCTTAATTGCATCATTCACCCCAGAACATCTGCCAGAGATATTAAGAGCAAATATAACATTATCTGAGAGAAGATACAAGTTTAAATAAGGAAGTGGAAAGAGTAATACTGTGCCATCTTGTTACGCTGCCGCATGCTGTGCTTATGAAGTCTGTGTAAATATCTCTTCTCCTACTAGTTTTGGTTCAAAAACATCTTAGGAGAAAAAACCCTACTGTTTTCATGCATATATTTACCTTTTCAGAACATGGGGAGATCCAGAAACTCTCATTTACTATTAGTAAGTTATCCATATTTTTGCATATTTTATGCTTCATTGTAACAATACACAGTACACCAGAAAGCTGGATTGCAGAAGACGAAGGGCATCCTGCAGAGGTTATGCCCTGGAAACACCTGAGAAAAGAATTAACCTTTCAGCCTACTTATCCCACTCTGTTCCCAGACTAGTTTACATGAGCCCTAGAAACTGCTCTTTGGAGATTGTCAAGCCCTCTACCTAATGCTAGGGAAGAAGAAGGGATCGAATGTGAACAGCTAAAAAGTGGGTAATTAGGAGGATCGTCATTACATCAGTGCAACGATGGTACTCACCAGTCATATGATTTTTGTGACTTTAGGTGGATTAGATCTATTGTACTTCTCAAATCTAAAGTTAAACTTGCATATTAGAGAAAAAGAAAGAATTTTAAACTGATGTAATTTAAAATTTTATTTAAAAAAATAAATACCAGAAGGACTACTGCATATTATTGACTGTAAAAATTCTACATTCTAAATCAGCTGTTCTTTAGATATACAAGTACCAAAACAATGTTCAAAATCAATGAGCTATTTTTGGAAATAGTAAGCCACAAAAATATTTTGGACTAAGACCTCCATTAATAGATATAAACATTTCCTACCATTCTATGATTCTATGTTACGCGCATTTAGAACTTGATTTTTTTTTCCTGAAAGTCAGAGCAAAGCTAAATGAGAGTAGTCTGAATTGCATATAGATATATTTTTTCTCAATTCTTGTGATTTGTTTCATCATAGGTAACATTTTACCATCATTGTTTTCATAGCTCTGAATAAACAGTGTTGGGTACTTTTGGTAGTAAGTACTAAAAATACTTTTAAAAACAATGAATTTACTGAAGCAAATAACTTTTCCAAGTCTAGTTCTTGCTTCTATTTTCAAATATAATATAGTCTAATGAGATGTTTTTAACCTGAGTATACAATAAATCCTGTGAAGATTTATTTAAATCTTCACATTTAAAACTTACCACACCAAACAGTGATGTAAGGAAAAAAAAAAGTAAAAAGTCTCACTTAGCAGGCTTATCTCAACTGTCAGAAAAGGTCTCATAAAAATCTGTTTCACTGTCCAAACAGATCTGTAGGAGTGATTATAAACTAATTTGTTCTTCTGCTGGGTTCTGGGAATACAACAGTCTAAAGCAGCATTATGACCCACTAAAAATATGAGAAAATGCCAAATGATGGCGTATCCTAATAGAGTTATTGTAGAAGAGTGTTAAACTATAAAATATCACTCAATTTTTCATAAC
The DNA here is from genome assembly GCA_013401255.1 of Urocolius indicus. Taxonomy (NCBI): domain Eukaryota; kingdom Metazoa; phylum Chordata; class Aves; order Coliiformes; family Coliidae; genus Urocolius; species Urocolius indicus. The sequence continues at coordinate 6,073 of WBNH01010981.1, forward strand.
AATCATCACTAGGGGGTAACAATATCAATAGTTTGTAGCTATTTAACTAGTTTTAGGTAGTTATTATGTTTGGCATTTAATTTGTACTTTATTTATTTTATGGTAAAATCTCCTAGGTTCATGCATAATAAATGAATTGTTGAGGAAGAGGTAGATGGGACATGTGAGATTCCTTTTTTACAGACAACCTGAACAAAAATCTGGAAATGTTATTTTGCAGCTATAGAGTAGGATTTATACGCTTCAGACAATTTCTGTGTCCCTTAGTAAAGTGAATTGTCTACAATGAGCAAATAAAATCAGTGATGGATTTTAAATCCAGGAAGTCTGTGTGAGTCCACTAAGTTCCAGCTTGTTTTTTCTTTGAAGGAGAAAGTTCACTGTTCAAAGAGAGCCTTGAAAATCAGTCCAGATATGCTGCTGTTATAACTAGTAACTTTTTAAAAGCTCCTGAAAGAATAGCTAGGGGAGTTTGTTCCTCAAATGTACTTTCGTGTCTTCCTCTGGCTTTACTGTTATATTTGGACCTGAAAGTCACTCCTCTGCTGAGTCCTGGAAAATGTCTGATATCTTAGAGGTCAGCTTTACGGAGGAGGAGGAGATATATTTTAGCTTGGTTTAGTTGTACACATACATTATCAGTCCTACATCAGACAGAGTTGTAAAGCACTGACCTTCTGTTAGGCTTGTTTAAGTATTGTGATAATGTCTGACTCTCGTGATTTCAGTGTCCCTGAAGAAATGACTAACCAGGGACCAAGTCATGTCTCTGCTGATCTATCTCTTTCCCTTAGGAAGGTATGTAATCTTGCATGCTTAAAATTCAGTTCTTACCTCCTGGGGGTGCTTCTTCATCTCTACTTGTACAGAGATGTCCAGCTTATATTAGATGCTGAAGTTGTATGCATACAATGTATGGTGACATATGTCTTTGCTTTTGTAGAGAACAGTAGAAACCTCACTTTATTTATGGTTATAATAATATAATAAATGACGATGTAAAGATTCAGAAAGTGAATAAAAGGTCAAGACACTGTCTGAAAAGTTTTTGTATGTATGCTTGCATATATGTAATGCTTGAGGCAAATAAGAAGGGATAGCAAGTCTCTCCAGTTTGCAGGTTCAGACACTGCTGTGTGTTGTTTTTGAGGCTCTGAACTATACATTCACTGCTGAAATTTAGTTTCTGTTCAGTCAGATGACAACATATTCATGCCATATGTGTGTTACTAGTCTCTAGAAATGCCTACGAGAAAAAAAATGTGGATGAACATGACACTCTTTGAAGAGGTGAGACAGAACCAGAAATAATCAGATAGCATCTGTATTATGCAGCATATTTGCCAAAGTAAAAATCCAAGTGAAGAGCAGTTGCAAACCACCAATATTAGAGTAGTTGTTTGTGAAATAAAAGGAAATTCACAGTCCATATTTACTTTTTTATTGTAGGTCTTGCTCCTTAGAGATTATAGATGCCCAGTCTTATTATAGCTCTTAGGCAATGCAGCACTTTCATGAAAAGAATTAGATGTTAAAGCAAGGCCATACTACTGAAGTCAGGAAAGGCTGTCTCACTCCACTGCATCTTCAGTTTCTCATTTCCTCATCTTTTTGTTTTGTGTTACAATAGTCTGCTAACTACAGCTACACCTGGAGGATATCAGTTAGGATTATTCTCAAGATTTCCCTGATTTGTGAGCCCCAGAAAGATAAAACTCCCTCTAGATTTGTGTATGCGAACAGACAAGATATCTCATGAATAGCATTTTGTCAAATCCTACAGTGGATCCCCTTGCTGTTCAGCTTTTAAGGTGATGAAACAAAGGGGAAGGCAATTCTTGTTTTGTGATAGTATTCCACAGGAGATTATGCTCGGCTCTCGTTAGAAAATATCAGTGCCACAGATGTGGACAGTTATTTAAAACTAATATGGGTTTTTTTTTTTGGTGTGCATTTTACAGCTAAAGCATTAAAAATATTTGCAATGAATCACTGTAGATACTCCTAAAGAATTGTAGGTAGTTGGTTATTTCCCCATTACAATTTCATCTAACCTTGAAAAAAGGAACAGCCCTACAGATATTTATAAATGGCTACTCATCTGTTGTCATTTTTGACATATTATTAGGCACTGGAAGACAAATACAGCACACTACTCTGTATTGTACATGGCATTCAGCTTGACACTTGGGACTTTTTGAAAGAGTATATGCAAACTAGCCTACTGATAACAACTGCTTCACAATCTGCTGATCTTTCAGTTATCTAGCTAAAATACATTCTTCAGAGCTATCTGAGGGTTGAGGTTTTGAGGTTCTAATCTTGATCTCTAAAAGGAAAATTCAATGTTAAAGTAGCAAAAAGATCAAAGAATATGCAGCCATAAAAAATTTATACAGCTAGTATATGGATGCTCTCATTTTGTGTGCAGATGATTATTCGCCTATACATTAAGTGCTTCCTTGCAAGTTTCTATTAGCAACATTTGAATTAAAATTTATCCATTACTTTAAAAAAAAAAAAAATTCTCCCTGAAGGCCTACCCCTCTTCTTTTCCAAGCTCACTTTTTCACAGTGGTGAGAAAGATGTGAGAACTATGGACACCATTTCAGACTCTCACTTTGGCTTGAGCAGTATGGGACCCCAATACAAGACCTTACAGTGGGCTTTATTCCTGGCCCACAGCATTGCTTTAACTCTTATGGTGGAAGGATGGATCTGGGTGCTGGATAATATGGCAGAGGAGGAGCTGTGAGAGCTCTGGGTGCTGGACCTGGTGAGGGGTGAAAAGCTTAACTTGAACAGAGGCCCATTCACCACCCCTTTTAACAACAGCAACAGCACAACACCATAGCCTTCCTACACTGTGGTAGGAAGTGATTGCTCATGATTCTCATGTTCAATGACTTCTTTGGAGTAACATAAAATTAGTTTTCAATAGTCTAATTCCCTTCTCCAGGTCTGCTTTTCATGGTCCTGGAAAGCTTATGCCCAAGAGCTGCCCAGCAAGCTGTACTTTGTTGAGACTTTACACAGTACTTGAGTCTCAACAGTTGTCTAAATGCACAAGGCACCTGGCTTATTTCATGGATAGGCAGTAACAAAAAGGGATTCTTAGCTGGTCTGGCACTGCCTCTTACATCCCTGGGTGCAATGGATGAGCTTCTGTAGAGATACAGGAATGCCAAGTATGAAGCCACGTCCTCATTCTCTGAAAAAGTCCCTGAACAATTATGAAATTTCACCCCCTCATTTCTTGACTTTTAAATGTTTCTCTTGAAGATGTGAATTACTTCAGATGCTTTTATTACCTGACGGTTTTTACAAAGCATGCTTCTGGAGTTCTGGGAATTGTGATATTTCTGCAGTTTCTGACTTTGGGTAGCAATGAGAGTGGTCTATATGTTTCCTATCAACAGCTTCTATTAACCAAAGTTCCTTCAGAAACAACTGTCAGGGAGACTGCTAGGAGCCACTTAAAAGACACCTTTTCAACAAGAAAAGATATCTGAAAGTATTATCTACTGGGAATCCTTGAGCAAAAGTATTCTTGATTGTGCAGCTCTGAATGACTCTCCTGGCAGTTTCTCCTCTTTGCTTTGCTTGTTGAAATGCACTTTCTTTTCTTCAGTCTTGAAGAATAGTCATCCTCTTCCCAGGCCATCCAGTTTCAATTCATAGACTCTGTCTGGATACTTATTGATTCATCATGCCCATGACTTGCTATTTATATGGAATCAATAATGTAGAGGGAAGGTTGTGGCAGGGGAGATCACTCTAAAAGAGGAAATTTTGCAGGACTAGACATGTGCCTTGTTAGCAGTTTTTATTCTAGAGGCTTGAGTTAAGTTCCTTCCCTGACTCTGCACTTCAAAGAGTTTGCCTGGGGCTCTACAGAAGCAAGCTGAGGTTTAAAATTAAAATCTTTCTTTCAGATGGTGAACTGTGTGCTGGGACATCCCACAGAGTTTCTCTTAACAGGTGTAGGAGAGTCTTAAGCACTGTGGGCAAGTCCTGGAAGGCAGGGGTGGAAAAGGAAAAAACACAAGCCAGTCACACAGTTTTCATAATGGCAAGTATGCATTTATGTGCCTTGATTTTGTGGAAGGAATATTTCAAGGTATATTTGAAAATTTGGTTTAATTGAGAGATAAGTAGAAATGCATTACAGAGCTGCAAAATGGAATGTGATGTATTATGGAATTGAAGAAACTTTAAATTAGTACAGAGATGTCATTCTATCCAGTCATGAAAATAAATAGGCAAAGCAAAACAAAGCCAAAATAAAGCCCAAAGGAAAAAAAAAGTCACACCAACTAAAACTATCTGTAAAAAACAACTAACCAACCAACCACAAATCTTGGAGATGTTTAAAAATGTGCAATTTCAAAAATTAAATCCTTTCTATAGATGTCTGCAGGGAAGTTGGACTAGATTATCTCTAAAGGTCCCTTCCAACTCCTACCATTCTACGATTCTATGTTAAATTTAATTACATATTTATGTGATGTATGTACACACACATTTGAATGCAAAAAAAATATTTTCAGAATATTATGGTATATTTTTATTTAAATATCTTTTACTAGATGAATGGGTGCACAAGTGTACCTACCTGCCTTTCTGTATAGAAGAGGGATATAGAGTGACTCAGTATTCTGAATGTTATATTTGGAAAAATTGTTTTGCACAATGGGAATCTTGAAGTTTGCAGAATTTTCAAAAGCCTACCTTGGCTTCACTGAGTGGTTTCTATCAGGTCAGCAGTGAAGTTCCAGGGTACTTCTGTTATAGATTTGATCATCTTAATAGTTCTTCAACACTGGTATTAAACAAGTGGTATTCATATTCATCCTCAGAAAAAATATGTTCTTACTTTGTCTTTACTCTTTTTTTTTTGTGGAATTTATTTAAGAGTTTCCAAATAAATTTGGGGCCTGTTACTTTTCTAACCTTGAAGAATCTTAGCATAGGGTGAATAAGGGGCACTAAGCATAATTTTTTTAGGAAGAAAAGTGAAATAAAACATAAAGACTTTGATTATGTGATCGATGGAGCCATTCAGATGCTTAAATATGAATTGACCTTATTGCCAAGTTCTGTTAGGTAAATGAGTTTCTGGATCTTGATAAATAAATAAATGTATTAACTGTGAAAGCAAGATCCCACATAAAGATTTAGAAGTCTGCTCCTTAATACAGCACTGGGATCCAGCCACATCCTTCTTCAGGGAAATCATGGTTGTCCTTCCCTTGGCTTCAGCTAATGTGTCCAAAGAGATACCTGAAGTCCGCTGAGGTGCTTGAACTATTTTCTGATAAGCTTGAGAAGGCTGAAGGAAGCTGTTCAAAAGGACAGTTGAATTTACCTCTTTACCTTGTTACAGTAATCTTATTTCACACAGACTCTCATACACAGCACTTTTCTTAAGACATTACTTCAGGTGACGATTGTGTGCCAGAGGGTCATTCAAATACAAAGGAGCAGAAAAAAAACCCCTTCTTTTCTTTTTTTTTCTTTTTCTGATGCATCCCTGAGAACATGTTAATTTATCATCTAGTACAATGTGCCCTGAGACCATTTGGGTCAGCTGGAAAGCAAAGAAAATTAATAATGAGAGTCATCTAGAGAAACAGGGGAAACATATTCCCCATAAACTGTGTCAACTACAGGCTCCTGAAGCCTTGATACTGAGGAAAATAATGTGAGGTTTTTTGTATTCTGTTAGATGCCGAAGGCTGCTCTGAGACATGTGCTACTGCTTCTTGCTGCGTCGAGATATTTGGCAGAAGGCCCACAGAGAGAGTCAGAGAGAATAAAAAATCTTTGTGCCAAATGTTCTTTTGAGTGCCTGAGAGCTGGATTGGTCTTTTTTCTCTGTGAAATCATATAATTAGTAATCTCAAACCTCAGCCTGTTAATTTACAAAATGTCTGCACACTTTAATGTATCGTTTGCCTAACATGTTTGATAACAACCTCAGAGATACTGGGGCTTTTGACTTCTTGTAGTATTTATAAACTGTCTCAATCTGGGTGTTTCTCTGCCAGCTTTGCACATTTTCGTCTCATGGATGGTGTCAGCCCTCAGCCTCTGGAGAAGAAGCGCGGGAAGCATCTTGCCTGCAAAAAGCAAAGTGGCTCTGTTTCTGGCCCATAGCAAAATATACAGCCTTTGGTGCTGTCAGCCTGTTCCCTGCCTGCTCCAGGGCTCAGCAGCCCAGGTGCCTACGATGTGGTGGTTCCATTGTAGCATCTGTGGTAGTAGGCAGTGAGAGACCTGGTGGGCTTGCTGCAGCCAGGGAGCTGAGCTGCCTGTGAGGACTGTGTGAACCAGCAGAAGCTGTTTATGTTACGTATAAAGAGCTGCAAGATCCCGAATGTTTACTCTTGTGATCTTGTTTCCAAAACCTGTGTGATTTTGTGAACCTACTGATCAACTGTTTAAAATAATTGGAAGCAGGACCTACGGAGGGCAACACTCTAGGCTGAGAGGACTCATGAGGGAGAGGAATTCCTTCTAGCTACCCAAAAATTAGTTGTGTTTTGAGTTCTCCTGTCTTTGACTGAAAGTTTAGAATGAAGATGTCATTTGTAGGTGTTGCCATAAAAAGGCTCTGACTTTTGTGATGGAGGAGATAAGCTTATTTGAGTAAGAATGGCTCACTCCTGCCAAAGGTCTGATTGAATAAAATTAGCCTCAGTGAAACCAGGAGGATAAAGTCAGATGACTGCAAGCTCTTTGGGTCCAAGAGATCCTGCATGAAGTGCTCCATCTGTGATTTTATGTTTGTAAAGATTGTCTGACCAGCTGAGACCGTGCCAGCTTGCTGTGCTATTCCAGTAAGTCTTTTTCTCTCTTAAGAGAGGTAACTCAGTGCTTCAGTCCATTTCAGTGCATAGGTTTTGTTATGGGAATATCTGAGGCTTGATCTCACAGGGTCATTAGTGGGCTTTTCTCAGGTGAATGCTTGCATTTTGGTTTTCCTTGATTTTTCTTTTTTTCCCCAAAAGAGAAAAAGTCATCCTACACAGATGGCTATAACTGGTGGCTGGCAGACAAGCTGGTGGATGAAATATTTCTTTGGCATGTGTGCAGGAAAGTATGCTTGGCAATGTGACTGTGGCAAACGTTCATTAGCTCCGTTTTTAAAGGTTACCAGAGATACTGTCTGTGTAATGGTGTCACATGAACTCTGCTTACCATCCTTTGCCCAAGTGGACTAACTGGGTTAATTGCATGGTAGAGGCAGCCTGATGAGAGGAGCTGAGCTAACATCTGCAGAATAAACACCAAGAATTACTCTTGTTACTTTAAAATGATTCTCTCAGGAGGGAAGATATCATATGGAATCCAAGAAGCCTGGGAGAGGCTGTGGTTAGCAGTATCTCCTGTGTATGTGATGCAATATGTATGTGGCACTGCAAAAATGTTGTATCCAAGAAATCAGCTCTGTTTTTTAACAATTCACCTGAGAACTTGTCCCATGATGTTAGAGACATTGGACTGAAGGGAAATTAAAAGAAATGCTGTACTTTTAAGCTAAACTGATTCTCCACTGGTGTAAGTAGAATGTAGTGTGTGCTATCTGGACTATTCGGTCACCTTGCTCAAGGTGACCAAATGACTTTTAATAGCTACAGCTGAGGTGCAAGGCACGGAAATGTGAATGCATTAATTAAGACAGGCCTCAGATGTATTTGTGGGGGTTTAGGAGATACTTCCATGGGAAAGAGTTGTCCACATCACAGCATTGCCTAAATCAAGCAAAAAAGACATCTGCGTGGCCTTTGGTATGAGATGGACTGGTCTGATTGAATAGGGAAACTCTTCTGCTTGACTCACTGCAGTGTTTTGGCACGTGCATCTTGAGAGCTATTGATCTGCTAATATGAGATCTTGACAGTCTATGTACATTTTGTAGAAGCAAAGGTTAACAGTAAAATATGATTTTGCTAAATGGTGTCTCTGTCTTCCTTGCTTATTTTTTTCTTCCCAAAAGGTTTCTAATGCTCATATCTGTTAGAGGTCGCTGAATACAGTAGCTGAGTAGATGTGGAGCTGTGGTTTCTTATACTCTAGTTCTACCAATGGTGAGGCTGAGAATATGTGCTCCTTAGACACATATAGATGAACACACAGATACGCAGGCTTGCACACACAATAGACACAGAACCAGCCACACAGATCAACACAGACAAAACATAATGCTTTTCCTGACACCCAAGTTAATGCACATGGCAGTTACACGATGGGCAGCCCAATCCTCTTCCTGTTCTCTGATTGATAAGAGTTGAAGTCTACTAGTGGAGATATATAGGTGGATAGATAGATAAATGGATAGATAGATAGACAGACAGATAGAAACAGACAAAATGAATCACTCTGGTAGCTGGTCCAACACACTCGACATGACTGATAACTGGTCTGAGGTGCCCCTATATTGCCAGTTGCTTTCACTTGGGTTCATGAGCCTGTGAGGTTTGTGATCCCATGCCAACTGCAAGTAATCATATCTCTCAATCTATCACTAGCTGGTGTGGCTTAAATTTCACTAGCATTCACATATACCCACCCATAAAAGAGAACTGACCCACAAAAAAAAGGATATGGGATTTAATGGGGTTTAATGAGAATGTAGCTTACAGTGTTTGAACACAAAGTTCAGTTGCTCTTTATACTTCACTATCTTCTCTTATCCTGTCCCCTTTATTCACTCATGCTTGTTCCTTCCCAGTCTACCCTGACCCCCTCCCATTCCCTGGTCCTTCCAGTAAGCATATCAAGATGTTTCACATGTTTCCACAAAGTGTCTGTTGGCAAATTTTACAGTCTTAAAATTCTGTTCCCTCTTCATCCCTCAACAGGTCCTAGACCTTTCTTTGCAATAATTCCCTTTAATCTGAAAGGCTTTCTGGGGAGGCAGTTTCTTGTGGGAGTTTATCTTGGTGGTTGCTTGGTATGGATGGTGCTGGGAGTAGCAGATAAAGGTTCTCTATTGGTGCTCATTAGTGTCCTGGGTCTCCTATGGACCCCTAGTGTCTTTGTATTTAGTCAAGGACTACTGTGCTGAGGTGAGGGTGACTTGGCACATCCTCAGTTTTAGGTATTCAGAAAAGGGATCATCAAGAGACTTAGACAGCAACTTCTTGCTATAGGAAGTTCTCTCTTTAAAAGTAAAATTTGGTATTTGTTTTTAGTTGTAGACTACTTTTTAACTACATGAATGTTTTAAATGTTCATGGCATCAGTGGAGTAGATAGTTAACTAAGTCTTTAAGTAGCCGTGTAAAATGTATTGATAGCGTGACTGAGACAGCAAAAAATTATCATTTTTCCCTGCTGATTCTATAGTGCAACTCCATGTGTCATCTGGAAAATAAAGCAGCATGAATGACTTTCCTGAGATGCGCCACAACTGTGGCATGCCTCATTGTCACCACTGAGGACACAGGAATTACTGCTGTGTCTGTAATTGATTTTTCAGTTCACTGGCCAAACAGGAAAATAAAAAAAAGGAAAAAAAACACAAGTAGTTTTTTTTTTCCAAATAAAATATTTTGCTTTATTTTGAGAATTTTCACAATTTAAAAAATCCCTCAAGTTTGTCATTGCAATGAAAAAATTTGTACAAAAAATTTAAAAACCCATGGAAACAATTTTTTTTTGCCCCCCTCTGAGGATACCTACTCTTTCAGGTTCAATGTAACCAAATTTTACTAGATTTCAAAAATAGTGACACTGGTTGGATGCTGTACTTCTAGTAAATGATCCGTTCAATGAAAAACACATGACACCACTAATGATGGTTAAAATATGTTTTAATAATATGATTTAATCTTTCTTTTCAGTCACATATCTAGCCTGTGTGTCATAATTTGCTCAAATGCTGTAATAGTTGCTATGTATACAATCATCAGAGTGAGCATCCCAGTTGCAAACCCAGCTGTCACCTTGACTAAAAATTTAAACAAATTATCATTGAAATTCTGATCCAAAACCACCAATAAAACCAAAACGATTGATTTCACTTTTTAAAGTTCATGATTAGTAAGGTTCCTGTCAGTGTGCATCTATCTGTGCTTCTTTAGGAGTCAGTGGCTTGTTGCAAGCCAGAGATAACAAGATTATGGCTGGTATGGCGGATGCCTCTGTTTTTCCTGATGTCTGCTCTCAGTTCTCCCTCTGGTATATGGAGATTAAATGAAGGTGTGTTTTGTTTTGTGTTCATACAAGCAAACTGAAGCTTATGTTCTCTGAATCTTACGTGCTTTTTCCCTCCGTTACACTAATGATTGTTCAAATCAAAGACTAGCAAAAAGCTTCACATTACTTATGTTGTTAGAACACTGAACTGCAACAATTGTCACCATCATTCCTGATAGAGGATGAATAAACTAACTTCGACTTTTCCCTAAAAGCTCTTAGGTGGATATAGTAGAAGATACTGGAAAACACTGAAATTAATTGAACAAAGGAACTGGATAGTGTATTACTTTTCATATATCTTTGACATTGAAACAGAGAATAAGTAGATGGAAATCCAATCTTAATTGTGGTTGCAAAAGATTTCGATTCCTTAGATGTGGTAGCTACTAACACTTACTAAACTATTGAAAAAACTGCAACAAATACCGTGTGTGAATGTGTGGTTTTGTGTGAGAGATTTTGCAAGTTTATTTGTATCCTTCCTGTCTACAGTGACACACTGAGACTGATATGACATATTGAAATTGCTGAAGCATAGCAGAAAGATAACCTACATTTGTTTTCCATGTCAATCGGTATAAACAAAGCAAATAGACTTTGTGGGCAAGAGAATCCTTTTTTTTTTTTTTTTTTTGCTGGTCACTTAAAGGTAGGGCAGTGATGTAGAGCATTATTTTGAAAATGGTACATTATAACCACTAATTTTATTTATTTCTCTGATATCAATAGTCCCCTTTCACTTGTTTGAATATGTTTCTACAGAATAGTGACTATTGCTCAGGGAAATCAATGAAATCAGGGAATTAATGTTTGTTTTTTCCTTGCAGATGGTTAAAAAACATAGTTCCATTATAATCCTTAATGCAATTACTCATGTGGATATGGTTTACATGAGTAAAGACTGTTTATGTGTCTGCTTTGAAAGACGGGGCCACTGTAATATTTCATGTGGAATATCTTCCTGATTTTACCCAAGATGACAAAAAAAGCTAAAGATTGTATAATATTAGATATAATACAGATTGAAACTCATGGCTAAAAGTAATTTTTATTCTTCTCCTTATTGCTGTTCTGTTGCCTTTTGGTCCAACTAAAGCTTTGTTTTTGCAAGAAGCTTTAAAAACCACACAGACACATGCAAACAATGCTTTGCATGCTTTACAGTGTCTGGGACCTCAGAGGAATTACCTGAAATAGAACAAAATAAGATATCTTTATTTCATGTAAGAGTGCAGAGCTGCAGTGATTGTAAACCAATACAGGATCTGGTTTCTCTAGAAGAAGGTAATAGTGTATCTCTGTCTGCTTGCTCCTATTGCTTCCCTGTGGCTGAAACTACTTCTCACTAGTCTATGCACCCAGTTGTAGGACCTAAACAAGTAGGCAATTAACCCTACAAAAAATGGGGATATTTTTCTACCAGTCCCTAGCTTACCATTATCAATCAAGCCAATGATGAAAGAGTGTGGGAAAAGGGACAAGGGATCATCTTTTAGTTCCAGTAGCTGCTAGTCATTAGGTGGGTTTAGCTGTATCACACAGTTGTGCCAGTGTCTTTGCAGAGAGCATAAAATAGAGATTTTTTGAGGTTTTTTTTCTCCTCACAGCTTGTACGACTGCAATGATGGGGAGCACGAGGATAGAAACAAACTGTGACTTTATTTCATCTTGTCCTTAATGGCCAGTGTATGTGTTAATGCATGATATGTGCAACTTTCAGGAAAGAGAAGTTTCAAACAGCTGAGCAGATGGGTGTCAGAAGGGAATATAAATGTTTAAGTGATGAGACAATCATAAGACTGCACCTATGCGAAGTACCTTATATTCATATTTGTGAATTGCAATATAACAATCCTGAACAGTAACTTGCCTTCTCTCTTTCCCACAGAACTTGAGGAGTAAGGTCCATAACTTTTAGTGCCAGATGCACTGTGCAAACGTGACTGTAATTTCATTCACCTGAAGGAAAGACATTTAAGGTTACCATGAACAAGAATTTATATATCTGTTTAAATATACTCTTTAAGTGCAGTCAATTTTATGTAAAGTGATGAATAATTATTATTTCCAGAAGCATGATTATGAAAACTTATGAAAGTTTTTGGTGTACCAATATCATACATACTGATTTATGAGACAGCTGTTGATATTTTCACACATGAAAAATGCTACAAAAGTCACAGGTCAGTTACAGGATATACTATTAATGGATGATATATGGGTATGTCTGTTTTCCGCTTTATGTTCTCATAATACACTGTTACATCTTCTGAAACATAATATATATGTTATGCAAAATCATCAGACAAAATTCACAGTCTGTACACACAGATCTCTCTAAGGGTCTTTCTTCAGTCCTTCTTCACATTGATTTCAGGGAGAGTTACCTGCATTAGCAGAGAGTGGAGGACTGAGTGTTTGCAGTGGTTTTAAATAATGAATTTCTGTAACAGAAGTAACATTAAGTTCCTCAAATATTTTCTACTAAGCAGGGAGCATATTTTGAAGGCTGTGCTAGGAGAAAAAGAAAAAAAACCAAAATGTGAATCTCCTAAAGTACTATCTTCCTTTCATATATTGGTTCATGGCTTAATGACGTTAATTTTTATTAGGTTGTGGGAAATCGTTTATCTACTATATAGAGGCTTTCATTTCACATGAATATGACAGATACTGTACTTACTGCACTGGAACTTAATTATTTGATAGCATAAGGAGAAAAAATCCCTATATTTCTTCTCAAGGAATATTCGTTGCATACTTTAGATAGTAAATAGAAATGAGAGAATGGTTGGCCTAGATTTTAAATGTTTAAATATCTTTGTATACTTTTCTAGGTTGCTTTGGTTTTATACCTAGGAATTTCAAAGCATCTTTATTAAATATTCCCTCAATACTATCAATAGTATGTTATTACTTTTTGTTCTCACATTTTCATATTTCTTTTCACCCTTTAAATTGCTATTCTGTATTGTACATGAATGTAAGTGACCGTTTCATTTAATTATATTCTTTTCCCATAAAAGTATTAAAACGTCTGATTTTCTCTCCATAATTAATGCAGAACAAGTCTTTCAAAAGTTTTTGTTTCAGTATGGACATTTCCCTCAAATAATTTCCCATTTCTTTTAACTGGCTTCCATTCCAGGTGATTGTTGGTGCATATTATACTTTATTTTCTCTTAGCATGTCTATATTATAGCATTTCTGTAGATCTAGTAGAGCAGTACAAAGCTATTTAATAAGAGCTTGAGGTGACAATTTCAGGATCAGTGATATACATCAGAATACAAATAAGGATGGAAAACTAATACTGAAAAATGAAGGGGGGTGAAGTTCACATTCTACCACTAAATCCTATTTCTTTTGTATATTCAGTGTCTGTTTTTTTTAATGTACTTTTCATCAAATACAAATTGGTAAATATATATTAGCATGTGTGGGTATAAGATGTGCAGATACTTATAAAAAAAAATCTGAATTTACAAAAGCAGCATATGTTTATCTTACTATGTACTATACTTTTGAGGTATATCCTAGAACATGTTTTTTACCATATTCACAAATAAAAAAGAATACTGAGAAAAGTAAATGTGTTTATTTGATTTGTTTTATTGTCATATATACCAGTGATTTGTTTGGAAAATAACTAAAAGTAATTTTTACAACAGGCTGTGTTAGTAGCTGTAAAAATATTTGTGCATCACCAAAGGTATGAAAAATAACAGAAATTGTAAAGTTCAGCCAGATAGTATGAATTGCTTTCCTCTTTCTCTATTGAATTAAAAATGATAATGTTAAAAAAAACCCAAAGAAAAGCATTTTTTATGAAACAAACCAGATTTTTTTTTCACGTAGATTTTTATGTAGCATTTCAGTGTATCACAATGTGATGGATCATGAGTTATTCGTTGTATCCTTGTGCTACACGATTTCAGCTGTAGTACAGCATAATGCAGAGGAATATAATCTAACCTGACATAGTACGATGCAGTGAATGGCAACAAAGATCACAGACTACTCAGTGGACTTTGCTCTGCTGAAAAATGCATAATTGCCTGAATTAAATGTTTAAGAGTTTATGTTTTGTTGATGAAGACCCGGAGTCTAATTGCTGCCTGTGGCTTTTTCCTCTAGGCACATCTTGGAGACCATAAACTACATCTGTTTTGGTTTCTTTCTTCAGGTCTTTTGGGAGCTCTTACTGTGCAATAATTACTGAGTGGATTCAGAGGTCAATGTTGGTCTCCCAAAAGCCTATTAGTAGGGCTTACTCCTTGTGGAAGCTCTTCTTGTTGTTTGCCACTAGGAATAGAACAGGTAGCTGAAGCTTTCAATACATAAGCTTTTCTGTAAAAACTTAGGGGTACTGTTAAAACACATATTGCTTTACATAATTAGTGTTCCTGCCAGTACAAGGTTGTAGGTTAATACTAACTAAAAGTTTAGATTTCTTTTTTTTTTTTTTTTTTTTATGGAAATGAACCACCCCTGGAAATATTTGGTCATGTATCAATAACCACTGGAAGTTCATTTTAAATGACTTTTGCTGAACTCCAGTTCCTTTGGTAACTAGTTGCTGAACCAAAAGGGATAGTTTGGTAGCTGCCCTCTTACCAAACTGATCCTCTCATAGGACTCCAGTAGCATGACTCTGGTGATTACATAGAGCAGCATGGACAGGTGTGATGGGTTAATGAAGATTGTGCTGTTGCTTCCTACGTTTGAAAAATTTGGTTCCCCACATTTCCAGAGTTACTTTGCAGTGTCAGGCAGTAAGATTTAAAATGTGATTCCTTATTAGATTTTTTGTTTGTTTGTTTGTTTGTTTGTTTTGGTTTTTTTTTTTGGAGGCTGTCTCTGTATCCTGCTAGTTCTCTCCTCATCCATAGGAAGGTTTTTGGATATCATATAAAAAAACTGCATCTACCCTGGACATAAAGTCTGGAGACATAGATTCTGAAAACATACCCCATGCACCAGTACAGGCTGAGGGTCAAACTGCTGAAGAGCAGCTCTGCAGAGAGAGACCTGGGAGTCCTGATTGATAATAAACTAACCATGAGCCAGCAATGTGCCCTCATGGCCAAGAAGGCCAATGGCATCCTGGGATGCATCAAGAAGAGTGTGGCCAGCAGGTCAGGAGGTTCTGCTCCCCCTGTACTCTGCCCTGGTGAGGCCTCATCTGGAGTCCTGTGTCCAGTTCTGGGCTCCTCAGCTCAAGAGGGATAGAGAACTTCTGGATAGAGTCCAGCACAGGGCTACCCAGATGATCAGGGGACTGGAGCATCTTCCTTATGAGGAAAGACTGCGGGAACTGGGGCTGTTTAGTCTAGAGAAGAGGAGGCTGAGGGGTGATGTTGGGTGTCAGGAGGTTGGGGCATCCCTTTTTTCTATATTAGCTAGGAACAGGACAAAGGGTAATGGGATGAAGCTGGAACACAAAAAGTTCCCTTAAATATAAGAAAAAACTATTTTACTGTGAGGATGAGAGAGCACTGACACAGGCTGCGCAGGGAGGTTATGGAGTCTCCTTCCTTGGAGATCTTCAAGACCCATCTGGACTTGTTCCTATGTGACTTGATGTAGGTGAACCTGCTTCTGCGGGGGGATTGGACTAGATGATTTCTAAAGGTCCCTTCCAACCCTACCATTTTATGATTCTATGATTCTATGATATAGGTATTTTAACATTGATACACTTCCACCTTAATTTTCTGCCTTAGTGAAAATTAAAAAAAAAAATCTGGATAGAAATACACAGCTGTTTATGGCAGTTCAGAAATTAATATAGTTTCTAGGTTAGTTTTATGTTTCTGTTTTCTACTTCACTGGAATGGTCAAATATACAGCCTTCTCTAAGTGTTCTTCATTAGCCAGTGTTTCCTTCCTGAAATGGTTACACTCCATTTAGAAAAGAAACCAGCTTTGCATTCTAGTGTTAGTACCTTTGTAATTCCAGTTTCATGTACGTCAGACTGCCTTACAAGAACAGTTGTAATGCACTTCTAATTAAAAAGAAAACCCGACAGCATGATACTACCTCGCAATGTTATCGAATTGCTCATCTTATTTTCACAGCTCACCATGTTAAAACTGGGACCTGTGAAGTGGTGGCACTCCACAGATGTTGCAATAAGAACAAGATAGAAGAAAGATCACAGACGGTGAAGTGCTCCTGCTTCCCTGGGCAGGTAGCAGGTACCACCCGGGCAGCTCCTTCTTGTGTTGATGGTGCGACTACTTCTATTGCTTCCTTTAAATGCACGTTCCTAGGGGTTTTTCCTGGCTTAATGTCATAATTGAGAACCACTCCATTACAGCTGTCTCTTTAAAATAAGAGTAGGAAAACTGCTGCATTTTAAGGGGCATACCAAAGGTGAATGGGAAGAAGATGGGAAAAATTAATTATTTGCTATTACTTCATGGAAATGCTAAGCGAAATTATTAGATGCCAGTTAAAGAGACCTCTTGAGAAGCTAAATTTCATCTAACTGCTGAACATATAATTTTCATGTGCTGCAGTTTTACATTTTCTTTATATATTTATTTTTTACATACAGGAACAAACAAGCAAAGAAACAAAACACAGTTCTGTCTGGTTTTTAGTCTTCTTAGACCAACAGTACTTTTCCTATTCACCATTTAATGTTAATGTTTTAGTTAAGAAATCTGGCATAGGCTCATATATTTTATTTGGGAAAACACCAGCTGATTTTTCACCTCTCTTTCTCTGAAACACAAGGATGGATTCACCCTTTACGTGATATGTTGTTGGACGTTAGAGAAGCTGTAAATATGTCATCATTGGGGAATAAATTTAATCAAGCTATGCTAGGCTATGTAGAAGATGAGGCAAAATGTACTAACTCAAAAGAAGAAATACTACATAAAACTTTGCAATCTGGCTAGGCAGAACAAAAAGATGTTTGGAAAGAAATGGTGTGAAATTAGTTCCTGAACTGTACTAAATTTAAAAAAAAAAACAAAAAACCTACAGTAAAGAGATTAACATTGAAGCACATAGCACCATGTGCAAATTGAGACCTTATTTCTTACAAAGGTTCTGAGCTGGCTGAAAGTCACAAAGTAGCTGTCAATCTGTATATTCTGACATTTTTCTGGAAAATGAAAGAAATATTGCCATTTTAACACCATGCATATGTGTTTGTTTCTCTCTCTTGTAGCTTCAATAGTGGAGCAGAAATGGTGGTGCCACATGCAACCATGTCTTGAAGGGGAGGAATGTAAAGTTCTTCCAGATCGTAAGGGGTGGAGCTGTTCCTCTGGGAATAAAGTGAAAACAACTAGGGTAGGTATGATACCAACCTGACATGTTAACAACAAGTAAAATCAAAAAAAGTGCACAGGAAATTGCGTGCACATAGAAGACATGAGTTGAGAAGACTAAAGAAGTGTGGGAAGAAAGTCATACTGGGATTGGACTTCCTGGTCCTGCACACTTTTCTCAGCATACTTTGCAATTGCTTGAACATAGTAAGCAGTGTGCCAGACCTTCTCAGGTAAGCAGTGGAGATAGTACAGTTGACTTTTTTTCAACTGCCAGAAATGATCAAATACATTATAATGTGACATGTATTTCTCTCTGAAACCTCTTGCACAATCTCTGTATGCCGTGCTAAGCTCTTCTTTCACAGGACAGCAAATATGTGCATTTTTATCAATAAGATGGAATTACTGACTATGGTAAGCATCTGACGTCATTACAGTATGATCTTCTGGTTCTTTCTGTCTCATATAACTGTTATTAACTAAAAAAAAATTGTCAGTTTCAGTGAGTTCCTTTTCTCCATTTGACACTTTATGTTATTGGTTCAAAATTACATTAACAGGAATACATCTAACGTTCATCATATACAATGTCTGAAAATTACATAAACATTCTGTCATCTCTGCTTTTTAGTGACTAAGAGAAACAAAATAGTAACAAATTCTTCAGATAACACTGAAGTTCTCAAACTTCCTAAAGTTGCAGCATTCTGTTTCTGTAGAGTCAACACAATTCTTCATCAACATAAAATAGATTAAAATGCACTCTGAAGACACACGTGCATGTGTGTAAGCATAAACACCTTTACCCCTACACCCCATCACCCATTCTGATGACTGGTTTTGATTATACTGATCTAGTAATTGTTTGTAGTATCAGGCTATAATTTACTAGTGTGGAGTTTATGCAAGTGTTTCAGTGTCTGTGTCGTTTGATTGGAATCTTCTTCATATAGGCACTAAATTTTGGTACACCTTGGTCGTAGTGAAATGTAGTGTGCACTGACTTAATTATATTCCTTCTGTTCCATAAAGAGCTCTATGTGTCTCAGTTTCTGCATTTATAAGTCTTTAAAACTTTTTGACATTCTTTGAAGGACAGATACTTCTTACATGTTTGATATACAATTCTACTCCTGAATCCTCTTTCAAATGTGTTTCTTCTAAAGCTAACCTTGCTAGAATGCTGCCCACACTTAACTTTGTACATGCAAATGCATATTTAATTATATGCACATCAAGTGTGTGTGCATGTATAATATAAACAAAATGAACTAGATAGAATTTAATACTAGTAATAGTAATAGAACTAGAGAAATAAAAAGAATTATGTGTATGTGTTTGAAATTTGTCCTGCTTACTACTATGTGATGCTATTAGTGTTAAAGAATGCATGTCATTTTATATTTATTCTCAATGTTTAACAAACAGTAAGTAAAAATGAGAGTCTGGAATGCATTTGATCATAGAATATCATAGAATCATATAATCGTTATGGTTAGAAAAGACTTTTAAGATCATGAAGTCCAACCACTAGCCCAACACTGCCAAGCCCATCAATAAACTAAACCATATCCCTCAGACACTCATCTATGCATCTTTTAAATGTCTGGACTGGCTGATTTACCAGAAAACTGTGCTACCATTCAGTGGGATCTCAACGGGCTTGAGAGTTGGGCAGAGAGGAACCTCATGAGGTTCAAATACAAATGCAGAGTCCTGCATCTGGGAAGGAGCAACCCCATGCACCAGTACAGGCTGGGGGTTGACCTGCTGGAGAGCAGCTCTGCACAGAGAGACTTGGGAGTCCTGGTTGATAATGAACTAACCGTGATCCAGCAATGTGCCTTCGTGGCCATGAAGGCCAATGGCATCCTGGGATGCATCAAGAAGAGTGTGGCCAGCACGTCAAGGGAGATTCTGCTCCCCCTCTGCCCTTGTGAGGCCTCATCTGGAGTCCTGTGTCTAGTTCTGGGCTCCTCCACTCAAGAGGGAAAGAGAACTTCTGAACTACCAAGATGATCAGGGGACTGGAGCATCTTCCTTATGAGGAAAGGCTGCGGGAACTGGGGCTGTTTACTCTAGAGAAGATAAGACTCAGGGGAGATCTCATTAATATTTACAAATATCTCAATGGTGTGTATTAGGAGGTTGAGACATCTCTTTTTTGTATCTAGTGATATAGTAGTGATTGTATCTAGTGATAGGACAAGGGGTAATGGGATGAAGCTGGAACACAAAAAGTTCTATTTAAGAAAAAACTTTTACTGTGAGGGTGATGGAGCACTGGCACAGGCTGCCCAGGGGGGTTGTGGGGTCTCCTTCCTTAGAGGTCTTCAAGACCTGCCTGGACATGTTCCTATGAAACCTGACCTAGGTGAACTTGCTTCTGCAGGGGGATTGGACTAGATGATTTCTAAAGGTCCCCTCCAACCCCTACCATTTTATGATTCTATGATCTCTAGGGATGTTGACTCTACCACATTCCTGGGCATCCTGTTCCATTGGTTAATAGCACTCTCTATGAAAACCTTCTTTATAATTTCCCAATTTTCAATTCAGTACTGGGGAGAACAGTTGATCCCCTCACATCACTACAAATCCTTTCAGGTAGTTGTAGAGAGTGATCATGGCTTCTCTCAGCCTCCTCTTCTCCAGACTAAGTAACCCGAGCTCCCTCAGCTGCTTCTCATAAGACTTGTGTTCCAGCTTCGTTGTCCATCTCTGGACACACTCCATCACCTCAATGTCTCTCTTGTAGTGATCCAAAACTGATCACTGTATTCAAGGTGTGGCCTCACCAGTGCAGAGTACAGGGGGACGATTGCTTCCCTGGTGCTGCTGGTTGCACTCTGATACAAGTCAGGATGCCATTGGGCACTTGGGCAGTGACAGTGCCATTTGCCACTTGGGCACACTGCTGGCTCATCTTCAGCCAGCTGTAGATGCCTACCTCCAGGCTCTTTCCCACAGGATAGCTTTCCAGCCGCACATTCCTGTAGCATCCTGTCCATAGCCTGTAGCATTGCCTGGAATTGTTGTGGCTCAAGTGCAGGATCTGACACTTGGCCTCGTTCACTTGTCCATCGATCCAGCCTGTTCAGGTCACTCCAAAGAGCCTTCCTGTCTTCAAGCAGGTCTATGTGCCCACCCAGTTTGGTGTTGTCAGCAAACTTACTGTGGGTGCACTTGATTCCCTCATCCAGACCATTGACAAAGATGTTAAACTAAACAGGCCCCAGCACCGAGCCCTGGGGAACACCACTGGTAACTAGTCACCAACTGGATTTAGTTCCATTCACCACAACTCTCTGGGCCCGGCCATCCAGCCAGTTTTGCACCCAGTCCAGAGAACATCCATGCAAGACATGGGCAGCCAATTTCTCCAGGAGGATGCCATGGGAGACTGTGCTGAAGGCTTTGCTAAAGAGCAGGTAGACCACATCCACAGCCTTTCCCTCAGCCACTGAGCGGATCACCTTGTCTTGGAAAGAAAAAAGACATCACAAAAGGGCAAAATGTCAATTAAGAACGCTTTGAGGAGATTTCTTCCTAAAATGTTTCAGAAAATATGTTGTAGGTTTGTCTCATTGCAGGAGTTGGACTTTTCCTCCATGGATAGTAGCAACCCTCAGGAGTCATTTCATACGTGTTCAGAAGTGTTGCTATGAAAAACCCAGTCCTTTTCCCTATTTGCCATCATATGCACTGACACAATACAATGGCTACTGTTGCCCATTTGTAGACCTACTACCGCTAAAAGGAGAATACTAATGTACTTAGATCCTCCAATATTTGTTTTTCCTTCTGGTTTGTCCAGATCCTATACGTTGCCCACTTTTTTCATTTCTCATGCAACTACAAAGCTGTTTTGAGTCAGTATCAAACTTGGATTCAGATTTCTGACTGCAAGTTGGTCTAAGTCATTGTAGTCAGGTGGCAGGTGAATGAAGGTCTCTGTTTTTCCAAATGCAGAGGGCTGAGATTTTAACAGACATCATTCTGATGCCCAGGAAAACATACAGTGCTATTGGAGATGTGTTTCTTTCTGTTAAGAGAGCTGTTTATTATCAAAATGCAAGTACTTTTCCCTAATATGTCGTGACTACAATATTTTTGTACTCTTTCTGCTTCTCAAAATCTATCTCAGTAAAAGGAAAAATTTTGAAATGCTTTGTGGTTTCAAAACTCCCCTTTTTGGTTAAAATAAAAAGAATGGTACAGAGTCAGTATTAAGAAGTCATGAATAATAAGTTTCTGATTGTCAATTGAAATAATCCATGTGTGAGTATCGTGTAATGTAAAAGCATAAAAGCATAAAGAAACAAAGGGAGCTGAATGGCTGGAGTGATGTAAGTGTATTGCAGAAAAACCTTGTGAAGGCTTTCCTAAAAGGCCAAAGAAAGCTTGTATTCCCCTCAAAACATTTTCTGCAAGTTTACCTACTTCATGTAGAAAAAAACCCCAATTAACTGTTGAAGTGCTAGCTTCTCTTCTACAGAATACCAAGTTCAAAAGCAGTGCCTACATGCATAATGTTACAGATATATCAGTGCAGGAAGGAGACATTTTGTTTGTCCACCTATGTTACCATATTTAATGACAGTATTTTAAAAAACAGTATGAAATTCTTAATACTTATGGTATCAGTCACTAAGCAAAAAGGCCAAATAAATAATGAGAGCAATTTAATTGATTTTTAAAAAAATATGGTTTACTGAGGTTTTGCATTTTGTTCAGATATAGGCATCTAATAAGGTAATACATGAATAATGAAGTAGCATGAGTGTTACAGTGCTCAGAATTCAAATGTTAAGAAGAGTCAGGTGGAACTTCTTTACCTTCAGACTGTGAAAACAGGTTTTATGGAAAACTTAAACTGTTTTTCCTAATTTATCTGCATTTTAGTGTGATAGGGCTGACATTAGGAGTTAACCATGGAAAAGAAATGAATACAGGGAGGAAGTGGATATAAATAAGCTGAGTACTGAGTAAACTTGAGCTAGTTTAGAATTGACTATTTTGGGTCTGTGTAACCTGCTAGAGGGCAAGGAAACAAAAAACATTGGCAATTTAGCTAAAATGGTATTTTTTCTTACTTCATATAAAGAAATGCATGTCTGTGTTCCTGGGCATTGTTACACAACAAAAGAAGATGTTCAGGAACACATTAGGAGAATTATGAAATTATTTTATGCATAGCTGAGATTTACTAGTTTGATTTATTAGAACTGCTTGTGGAGTGAGGTATAATTTAATGCTAAGTACTAAATTCTGCTTAAAATATGTGAAGTGGAGTTTAGTGGACTTGGGTGAAGACTGTGGAGCTAGATGACTAGCTTAAGCTCTGGCCTGCTTTTTTAGAATCAGAAAGATTTGTTCAATTCCAGAGAACAACTCATTCTATTCTAAGATAAATCACATGAATTTTCTTGTGGAGGTGCTTATGTCTCCATAATAACTCTAATGGAAAGCTATGATGACTAACTCAACACCTAATGTTTAGATATTTATTGCTATATAGGAAGATGCTGGCTCAGAGATGTTACTCTCCTTGATGTGTGTGACCTGCAGCAGGACGATGACCAAAAAAAGCTCCTTCATTCTTTGTCAGTTTAGGATGCTTTGGACTTTTACCACTATCAAATGCAGTGTAAGGTTCAAAAATATTCATGTTCCAAAGCTGCACAGCTATGAGCTAAACTGATGAATTGTACTAAGATGAGCAACATGTACAATATCTATTTTTTCCACAAAAATTCGCAACCAGAGCATGTCCTTTTAGAATTGACTTGTTGGTATAATACAATAGTAATACTAATAATACAAGTTAACAAAAAAAATGAGATGTAATGCATAGCAGGTATTGATTATAAACTTCTAAAAATCTCTAGAAGGTGAACGTGAATGCTTTCCTATAAACAAGTGAAAGTATTAATTTCAGATGGGTCATAAAGGACCATCTTTTGGAAATGAGCATCCAACTTCTGAAATAGTTGAATACCTACAGTTTTATGAGGGGCAGAAGGAACTGCAATTGTCACTCTGAAAACTGGCTATTACTTTTAATATGTGGGGAAAAGCACACTGCAGAACAGAAGGAAATCAATATCTATTATATTACTATGTAAGTATATACCAAACCAGTATTAGAAATAGAGTACTGCAAAAAAATAAAATAAATATTACAAAGACAGAGAGAAATAAAAGAGATACATTACAGGGCCAAAAATAAGTCCATATTGAGTATATCTATCTACATTACAAATCCTAATCTGCTTTCCAAATCAATACCAGAGATAGATGACTAGTATGAAAAGACAGAAATATTGCCAGAATGGAGAGGAATCCATACTGAGAGTGTTTATCTACATTTCAAAACAATATTGGAGAAAACCTGAAGTCAGATATTTGTAAAATTCCATTTAATCTAATTTTACATTATGGCATCCAGGGCTTAAAAGAAACTAAAAACTGAATAACATTCTTGGAAGAAGAGAAATGGTACCATCCAAACACACCAACTGGCTGCACATTAGGCCAAATGGTGTTCAGTGCATTCCACTCCACTACTCTGAATCAATGCAATTCTGTTCCTATCTATAAATACCACTTACATTTTTACCCTATTTTTTCTTTCTTACTTGCAGATGCTGTACTGTTTCTAAATTAATTACAACTTTTGAAAGGAGAGGCAGTAATTTTATTTATGTTTCAATTTATAAACTGTACTGTTCATGACCCTTTCAGCAGAAGGAATGAAAGAACCTCTCTTAGACACCTTTACATATTAATGTCTTGCAGTGGGCTACTGAGATTCACAGTATCAGCAGGCAGTTTTAGTGGTCACTCAACTACTACCAGTGCTGTCATTACCACTGCTTAAGTAAGACAATATAATGCAAGAGAGTTAACTGTATTTCTGAATATCAGAAGAAAATGGTATTTTTCTTGTAACTGAGCCTGACATCGGTGTTGGTAATGCAGGTATATTAGTTGTTGCTCTGTGCTCCTCTGCGTGAGCAACAGATGCAAAGGCTCTTTAAGTTGCAACAGAGAGGAAAAAAGTGGAACAGACGTAACTGTTTTTTCTGCCAAAGTTGAAAAGAAACAATGCCATTGTAGTAGCCTTACCTGACATATTTATTCCTATTCCTTTTCCTCCTCCAGACTTTTCAAAGACAGCAGTAGTAATGGAATGTAATTAGAAATGCAGAAATTCATCATGTAAATATTGTGTATAGATTATTCTAGGATGTTTCTGATAGGTAGTTCTGGTAAGTCACTGTTAATAAGTCTATGTGTGTCTCATATGACATTTTTTCAGTGCAAAACTGCTAGTAACTTCCATTTGCCTTTTGCTTTAACCACTGTCAAGCGTGAAATACTTACAGGATAAATCAATGTCAGTAGTAAATAATGACAGGAAATGCTTTTCCTAATATTATTTAAGGGCTGTATGACTAAATTAAGAAGCAACGTCATTGTAAAACTGCTCTGTTCCTCTGTTTCACTTCAAAATATTTGTCTATAGGCTCGTCATCTTCTACCTTAATTTTAGATGAAGATTTATAGGAATAATACACATATATACAGTGACTAGCCATACTTTTTGGTTCATAAAAAAAGACGTGATTATAAGTAAGTGCACAGATTGTAGCAAAATATTACCCATGGAAAAGAGTGATTACACTTGTGACAGCCTCTTTGTTGCTATGGTATCTCTTTCTATGCCTTTGGCTAATCTATCTCTAGGAGAAATTTGCAGCTGTCTCAGCATGTTTCTCATTGCTAACTCAGAGACCCACTGTATCTAATTCATCATTAAAATGTCAATAAGCAGTATGTATACAATTTCCTAAAAATACATACAAGTTTCAAGGGGCAAATGAGGTGGTAATGGAAATAGGGTTATATTTTCTGAGGTCAAGCTAGCTCTTTGTATTAGTAATTATTGTTTTGATCTATCATCACAGTTCTTTCATATTGAAGGCCTGTGTTTTCTGTAGGAC
Source organism: Urocolius indicus (assembly GCA_013401255.1). Classification (NCBI taxonomy): domain Eukaryota; kingdom Metazoa; phylum Chordata; class Aves; order Coliiformes; family Coliidae; genus Urocolius; species Urocolius indicus. The sequence goes on from WBNH01010981.1 coordinate 31,584, forward strand.
ACCTAAACACTAATCTATTGGGACACTTGAACGTTTTTATGAAAATAGTTAGCATTCCAGCCAACACATGTTACAAGAAACCATCAGTATTCAGTATGCAGTTCAGTAATTTTCATTATAAGAGCTGCTGTATCCCAAATGTGCTGCTTTAATGTGAAGTTAGTATGCCTAGTTCCACCCTATGAAAACATTCTTTTTGCAAGTCTACATTTGACATGAGTTCAGGCTTACAGCTTGATGATGTTCAGTTGTAGGTCACAGAAATCTAGACAAGTCATAGTCCTTTCCTCAAGGCAAATATTCTTAAAAATACCCACAAAACAGAAGTTACAGTGAAAAGGATTAAAGGATGAATTGTTGTGTTGTAAAATGTTATAAGCAAAGTCATAGACTGGAAGATCAGTAAGACTTATTTGATATGTGAAGATAAGCCAAATATTTAAACTATAAGACATTCTCAGTCTCAAATTTTGTTTTGTTCTGTTCTGGTTTTGAGTCCTATGGATGCTGGTGTTAAGAAATGAAAGTAAGGAACATCAAAAGAGAGAATGGGTTAAAAGCAACATTCATTTCCCTTTTGGAAATGAGTTAATGTGTTACTTGAAAGAAAAAAATTCCTAAAAACCAAAGAGTATTTTTTATTATTAGCAGCTTTTGCCTGGAAGGTTTTAAATTTTTCCTTTTTGTTTTTTTTAGTCCCTTGCTGCATCTCCTTGTGAATACACTGAGTTTTGTCTCTAGCTATTCAGAAGAGTTTCTCTATTTTTTTTTTTTTTGTGAGTAGACACATTGTACAAATCATGAGAAATGACTTCTTTTGCAATCCATTGATCACACTCACAGAGTGTTAGTAATATGTGCTGTGGTTTATACATTTTTATGAGGGAATAGTTTTTCCTAAGGTAAGACTGCAGCTCACATCTGTTGTAAAGCATCATTTTAGCTTCTGCAGAACCTGAAAATTGACAGAATACTCTAAAATGAAAGGAAAATATTTCTGAAATATTTAAAGAAAAATGTAAATTGATTTCAGTTGTGTGTCATTAGTTAACTAATCAATGGTATTTGCAAGCATTACTTTCTTCCAAGTAGGAATCCTCGACTCCATCAGTCCAGTCAGGAGATTTTCTGCCTTTGTCCCAAAAGATTCAACTTGTGATTTCTTTTTCCTTTTATTACCCGCCACACCCAGTTTGTTCTATGCTGGCATGTTTGAGATATTGACCCCAGGTCTGAAGAACAATTTTCTGCTTCTGTGATGGAAAATAAGAGTTCTGAATTCTGTATGTAAATCACTGGCTTTCTCCACTTCTCCATGATGTGGAAATGTCCTGACACCAAAATCAAAGAAGTTTGCATTTTTATTTGCAACTCTGTTCTGTCAATCTCTTTGTCAGCTTCTACTACCTCAGAAGTTACTGTACAGGATTATGGTATTTGAATGTCACTATCATGTGAGTCATGCTTGTGTGCTCTTAAACTAGTGCTTCTTCCATGTCTCAGTCTTTAAGGGCTTATTTGGATCATTTCTGCAGGTCACAAATTATGTGTTTTGGCTCAGAGGTTGTCATGGTTTAGCGAGGAGCCACTTTTGCTTGGTAACAGGGGAAAGCTGTGGCAGTGAAGACCCGGTAAAGAGTTCTCCGGTTCTTGGGTTCAGACCCACCTCCTGTCCGCTGGGCCAGTCTGGTGCCTCTGTGATCACTATTAAAGGATGGGAATTTGAAGTGCTTGGGAGGAGGTGTAAGAGTGGTAAAAGATGGAGGTGACCATGCAGACCCCACAGTCACAGAAGGAGGAAGGAAAGAGGTGCACCAGCAGCTCCGTGTGAGTGCACCCGGATGGGCAGGAGACAATGTGAGGCGGCCGCCATGTCACAGGCAGTGCTGGAGAGCCTGTGCACCACAGAGCAGACCCACATGTGAGGAGCTGGAGCCTTTGGGATGAATGCATATTTGAGGTACCCTGTGGAAGAGCAGGGAGGACTGGTGTGGAGCCTGCCTGCCCCGAGGAAAGGCAAATAGTAGAAACCATCTCGAATAGACCGACTGAAATCCCCATTCCCTGCCCCCATGAGCCATCCAGCGAGGGGGAGGAGATAAAGACACTG